>JACVEP010000045.1:39328-199413 GCA_018137895.1 Diaporthe sp. DP-2020a
TATTATATATATAATTTAATTATCTTAAAAGCTTATTTACTAAGTTCTTTACTTTTAGTTAGTAATTAATAATTATATTTATAATTATTAATATATTAAGCTAATATAATTATTATATTAATAGGTTTATTTTTATATATTAATATTTAAAGTTAAAGTAATTTATAATTATAATTATTAATTCTTAAGTATAATAAAGGTAGTATCTTTAAATTATAATAATATTAATAATTATAAATAGTTTCTAATTACTTACCTTATAATATATTTTTAATAATATTAATTTTTAAGCGTAGAAGGTAATAAGATATTAATATCCTTTAAATAATTATAATATAATTATATTAATAGCTTTTATTAATATATTAGTTTTAAGATATATATATAATATAAAATTAAAATACCTTAATAAAGGTATTATAATAAAGAATAACTTAATATATTTAAATATAATTTATATATTAATTAAAAGCATTAAAGATCTTAAGGCTTTTTTCTTTAAATAGTTAGTTAAAGATATTATAATCTTTAAAAACTTTTTAATAAATTATTAATAAAATCTTATATATCTTAAAAAGATATAAATATTATAAATATTATATAAGAATAATTAATTTAAAATAGCTATAATATAATTATACTTTATTAAGATTCCTTTTAATATAATTATAAATCTTAAAAATTTAACTTAAGTTATTTTAAATTTATATTTAATTAAGTTAAATAAAGATTTTATTAATATAATTATTTAAGTATATTATATATATATTATATATATATTTTATAATTATTATTATAAATTAAAATATTATTTAAATAAATAATATAGTAAATATTAATTAAGCTTATTAAGATATAATTAATATAAGCTTAGAATATAGCTAATATATTAATTAATTTAAATAATATTATAAGATATTTAAAGTATTTATATTTAATATAAAAGGCTGTCTTTTATTTATTTTTTATATAAATATTAAGCTAATAATATATTTCTTTTATATTTAGCTTAATATATATTTATATTTTAATAAGGTAGTTAAGTATTTTTATAATAAATAATAATAAAATATAGTTTTTATATATAAATTAATTTAATATTTAATAATTAATATAAAGATATAGCTTATTTTCTTTTTTAAGTATAAAGATTATTAATATATTAATAAGATTAATAAAGAGCTCAATTTATCTTTATATTATTATATTATTTAAATAGCTTTAAAGTATCTTTAGCTTTATATTTAAAAGAAGATATAATAATCCTTAAGATAATTAAGCTTTTCTTTTTAATTTAATTTTATAATTAATTAAAGAATATTTAATAAAAACTTTAATATTATTATTAAAATAAAGATTTTTAAACTTAATATATTTATTAAGTAAGCATTATTTAGATATTATATTTTTTTCTAAGGCCCTTAATACTTTTATTAATTCTTAATTTAAAGTAATTAATAAAAAATAAATAATTATAATAATTAATATTTTATTATATAAGGATTATTTAGGTATTAATTTTATATTAAGTTATTCTTAATAAATTAAGAATTATTATTATTAATAATTTTATTATATTATAAAGTTTATAGCTTTTAGCTAAGGAAACTTAAGAATAATATTATAGCTAAATAAGTTTATTATTATAAAGTAATAATATTATATATAAATTATATTTATAAAATTATATATCTTAATAAAAATAAAATAATTATTATAAATAAAGAATAATTTTTAATTTAATATAATTAATTAAAGTTTATTATTAAAGTAATAATATTATTAATATATATTAATTATATTATAATTAATTAAGTTTTCTTTAGTTTTTAAATTTATTAAAATATAAAGATATTTTATATAATTATTAATTTAAAAAATTATATTAATATAGAGTTATTATTATTTATAAGTTATTTTTATATTAATTTATTAAATATAAAGAAGTTTTTTATTAATATTTAATGCTTATAAGTAATTAATTATAATATATTTCTTTTAATAATAAATTTAATATATTTAATTTAAGTAATTATTATTATAATAGTTTTTTATATTATATATATAATAGCTATTTCTTTATAATTTAAAATATATATTAAAATAATATCTTTTTTATTAATAATTTTAATAAATAATTATAAATATTTTTAATAAACTATTTAAAATTATTATAAATATTATTTTATTATTATATATAACTTTAAATATAATAATATTTATTAGTTTTAATAGTTATAATTTATATTATTAAATTATATAATTTAATTATTTATAATAATTATAAAAAGCTTAATTAATATTAAAGGTATTATAATTATTTTATAGTTAAATAATAATTATATTAATTATGATAAAAGAAGCTATAATAATAATAGCTTTTATATAATAAATAAATTTAATAAGGTTATTTTAATTATTTAAGAGCTATATTTATAAGCTAATAATAATATATATATTTTAATAAAAATAATTTATTATATTAATAATTTATTTAATATTATTAATAATATAATTAACCTTTATTTTATTTTTTTAATATTATTAAATAAAATTTATAATAATTTTATGTTTACTTTATATAAAGCTTATATATTTTATAATTATTATTATTATATATATAATTAAGTTAATTAATTAATTATAAAGGAATTTCTTAAATATTTTAAAGAATAAAAAGTAAGCATCTTAATTCTTTAATTTTAACTAAATAATATAATTAATTTAATCTTATTTAAGAATATTCTTTAAATAATATATAATATATTTAATTTTTTTTTAATTAACCTTTAAATAATAAAAATAAAAGTAATATTAAACATTATATAAAAAGATATTTAATTTTATAAAGGAAGATTTTTAATATATTAAAGAAGGTAAGCTAATAAGTTAATTAAGTAATTTATATATAATATAAATAATATCTTTATTTATAAAAGATATAAAGAATTAATTTTTAATAAGGCTTTTTAATATATAATATTTTATTAATTTATCTTTATTATTTAAAAGTAATATTAATTTAATATATTTAATATAAAAATATTATTTAATCTTTTTTTCTTTTAATTATTAATTTAATTTTTATTCTTAATATTTTAAGTTAAGGTTATAAATAATTATTTTATTAATTATTCTTTTAATATTTAGATATTAAGGTATAATATTATTTATAATAAAGAAAAATATATTTTATTTTAAGAATTAAGTTAAGAAAGGTTAAGTATTAAAGTTAATAATAAATTAAATCTTAAATCTTATAATAAAAGTATTAAGTTTACTTTATTTAAATATTATAATATTATATTATAAATTATAATATTATTAAGAAGATATTATATTAATATTTTAATTAATTTATTTTTTTAAAAGAATTTAAAAGTTTAAATTATAAAAATTATTAAATATAAATAAAGTAATTAGAGATATATATTATATAAGCTATATATATATAGTATAAAAGTAATATATTTAAAGAATATAAATAGTTAAACTTAGCTTTCTTTCCTTCTTCCTTTTTATCCCCTTTCCTTCCTTCTTTTATAAACTATGTAGCCCTTATGATGATTTTAAGCGTTAGAAAAGCTATGTGATATCTGAGGCAGATAAGTGCTGGAAGCCCCTTTTCCGTATCGATCCTCCTTCCGTGACGAAGATCCCTGACAACGTCCGCCACTCAACGACGAGAGAACCGATGATGGTGAGAAATGACCCGATGACTTTAGTCACTTACAACTCATGTCGATGCTCTTCTCTTGCCTCGAACAGTAAATTCGGACCGTCCTTGTCTGACGTCTGATTGTCGTCGAGCTGATACTCGTTTACCCTGTGCCTACCGTCCTTGCGGCCGGCCTCGCCTCCTCCGAGGTCACCAGCCTTCCCTGGAGCACGCTGGAAGTCGAAGTACCAAATCGTCTTCGCCACAATGAGACTGATCTCCTGATACGCCATAGCTTTGCCCACACAGCCAGTATCGCCAAGAGCAAATGCTGCAAATGCATCTCGCACATTGGTCCTCGTCCTGTCTGGCTTTTGGCCCTCGCCGATATTTTGCTCCGGCTCCAGCCAGCGCTCTGGTTGAAATTCGAAAGGATCAGGGAAATCAAGCTCATTGTGCATGATGCAGTATGGGTTGACGCCGATGATGGTACCGGGGGGGATCAATTCTCCATCGACGAACAAGGGCTTGTCGAATGATGGACCAGGTTCACGCCAAAGCGTACCAACAAAGGGTGGCGCTACTCTTAAAGACTCATCGATAACCGCCCGTAGATATTTGCATCCGGAAAGCTGAGGACCGCTTCTGATAAGCTTTCCAGAAGTAAAAGTGGTGCGAATCTCCGCAGCAAGAGCAGCGTAAGCGGATGGATAGCGTGACAAGTAGAAGAAGATTCCGCTGAGTCCTGTAGATGTGGTAGTGAATCCTATAAACACAGATCAGTTATTTTCAATTTATAGAAGACCTTGGAATGTATCATAGATAGTTCCAGACAATGTTCAAAGCGGATGGGATGTGGGGAAGGGATTTTGGCTATAACCCGGGTTGAAACTGCCCTGGGGTATTTCTGTAGCAATAGTAAAGTGAATCATGTGGTGCAGTCTGGACTCTCACTTACCTGCTGCAAGAAAGACAGATGCCTCAGACCATAACTCAGTCTGCCTCAGAGTATCCTCGCCAGCACTTTCGTCGCTCGCCACAATCGAGTAAAAGTCATGTTGGGCATCCTTGGGCAGTGCTTTGCGTTGTTTTATGAGATTTGCAAAGACCCGTATGAAGCCCAAATTGTTCTTCTTATTGATTCTCCGCAGTAGAGGTTTAATAATCGAGATGATGGGCCACGACACTTGAGAGACGAATCAGTGACTCTTGCGTTGACCATATGAAGCATAGGAAGTCAGTTGAGGAGCATGCAAGGGGGTACTCACTGCACATGTTGATCAGAACGTTCACGGCAGGGATTGAATTGATCAGTGTCCTATTCGCGGCCTCATCTTGAGTTTTGAGTGACTGTCCAAAGGCCAGGTGGCCAGCAATGTCGGCGGCGACTCTTTGGCAGGCAGGTGCCATATTCACAGGCTCATGTTCGTATTGAAGCAGATTTCTCAGGAAGATGTTGATCTCCGATGTCATTGTCGGCTCGAAATCGCGGAGAGAACGGTCAGAAAGAATCTGGCTATAGATTCTGCGCTTTCGACGATGTTCGTCCTTGTCCATAAACCCGAATATGTTTTTCTCTGGGTGAAACTGTGTATGGATATAGAGGTGTGACCTTTGTACGTTTGAGTTGAGGTAGATATCTGTGGGTAATTAGCTTCCATCAAGATAGTCTGGCAGCGAACTAGCACCCAATCCTTACCGTGGAAAGCCGCCACCGTGTTGAACACAAGGCGATTTGGTGCCACTCGAATCACCAGAACCTGGAAAACATCATAACACGTGAGCATGAGACTATGTAAAGCACAATCTCGACGTCCATGGCCCTACCATATTTGGTTAGGCCATCGTATGTGGCGAGATGGAGGCGCTTCCGCATGGCGTGGTAGCCGATGTAGCCATCAGTAAACTTCGCCATAAATGGACCGGGGTACTTCCTCAAGGGATGGAGGAGTAGATGGCGGGCTAAAGCTAGCATAGCCTCCAATTCCGAAGCCCATGTTAGCA
Organism: Diaporthe sp. DP-2020a; assembly: GCA_018137895.1. Lineage (NCBI taxonomy): Eukaryota > Fungi > Ascomycota > Sordariomycetes > Diaporthales > Diaporthaceae > Diaporthe > Diaporthe sp. DP-2020a. The sequence continues at coordinate 44,991 of JACVEP010000045.1, forward strand.
CATATGCGAATGTATAGGTGATTACAGGACGGCTGTACCAGTGATAAGAAGAGGCTAAGCCATTTGGAAGCTGGGAGAGAAAGAACCTCCAGGGCATCCATGGCGAGAGCTTTGGAGGCGACGAAAATCAGAAGCGCAATCCCTGCGACGTAAATCAAATGCTGACGTATTCCTGAGTGCGGAGGGCGGTATTTTCTCATCAACCCAGAGAAAAGGATGGATTGAACAGCAGAGTATTGATGAGACAGGAAATTTTAATGTGAGTTGACGCAGGGTGACGAGGAGGACAGCTTATATAAGAACCTCTGACCGGGTGACTCAGAGAATGTTGGTCGTGCTGGCAAGCTCCTCAGCCAATGGCTTCCCTCATCGGGCCACCATCACCAAAGCCAGCACCTAAACATTGAGCTGAAGGATTTGTGTCATTGAATCCTCCACCTGCTCATGGTCGGCGTGTTCCTCCGGTATGACCATACGTCCCAAAAGAGTGTAGCTGTTTCTCAACACTTACTTCCAAAAAATAACATCGGTCGGCTTTCTAGGACTCCTCTTCCCCAAACGAGAAACCACAGCAGGCTCGGCGCCTCCATCAAGTGCGAAGCAATCCTTGGTTATGCTCCCATGACAGATAGGCAGGACCTCATGTGTCTCCATGTTGCAGTAGACGCCCCCATCACCCTCGGCTGTGGCAATAAAGTCAGGCCCCCAACTTGTCCCGGACTCACACACCTCGGTAGCATTGTGCCCGTCCAAGGAGCTAACAACCAAGCGGTCATCAGACCTCTGAGAAGATCGGTGGTTCCTTGCTCGAGACTTGGTCTTTTCGATGGGCAGCAACTGCTTGCCCCCTTCCTCGTCCCAGCCGCGGAGGCTGCCGCCACAGTAGCTCGTTCCATCGCCGGAGGGATTCTCGTCCCCGTCCTTGTGGTAGAAGTCAGGCCAGTTAATGGCGATGACTCCTACGGATATATCATTGCTGTGATCTTTGTCGATCCAGGTGCAGCGAGGAGCCCTGCCAAGAGATGTTAGTGCTAAACCCACATCCGCAGATCAGGCGGGCTGAGGACGTGGTCCTGACTTACTCGACTTTGTCATTGCCGCCTGAGCTTTGCATCCTGTAGCCACTGGGGAACCAGTTCATGCCGCAGGTGTAGCCCCAGTCACCAACCCAACCCCACTTGGTGCCCTCATCCATGGCAGCGCTGATGTAGGCAATGCACATAGCGTCGTTGCCGGCATCTACAAAATCAGACTCAAGATCCAACACATCGTGGGTTAATCTGAATTAAAAGAAATAATGACTTACAGAACTCGGTAGTTATGGCCTGCTGCGACCCGGTCTGCTTAGCAGTGAAATCGCTGTAGCCACCTTCACTGATGGACCCTCCTTTTCCCGATCCTATTAACTCGCGGTTGTTGTTGTACGTTTTGATCTGGTCGATGCTGCCCCCTGAATTACTCAAGCTTTTGCCGTTCCCGTCTTTTGTGCCGTCGAGGCCTACCTGGATGCGGTAGGTTGACTGGTGCTGCTCCACTGAGGGGATCAGGTTCTCGCCGAATTGCCATGTGCCGAGAAGTGACCCTACGACTCCAATGACATCGACGGCTACTGCAGACATTGTGGTTATTGTGTTCTTGGTAATGAAATTGTATGTTGGGTAAAGTAGACAGGGTGGAAAATTTTGAGGTTGTTCAAGATTGGGTTGTCTGTGGTGGTGCTCATATAGGAACCTGAAGAAGTTTGACATTTCTAGACATCATTCTTGTTTTTTATTTTATAGCCGATGCTTTGCCTCAGCCCTGACGTGAGCCATGTAGCCTCTCGATCTCTTCCGCTTTCATCAGCGACAGTAAACGTTCAACTGATCATGACGGGGCACTCACTCCATGTTCTCAACTTGAACCACATCTCGATGAACTCAACGCTCAGACATGTAGATCGCTGTACTGTCAGCACAAGCACATCATATGTCTCATATGGTAGTCTTTGTCTTGAAATATCTTGGCGATTGTGTAACTTTCATATGAGATGTGTACAGTAATCACGGGTGGGTAAGCATTACATGGTAATATGTCAAGGTGAGCAACTCACAATCCACTTAAGTCAAAGGTGTGTTTAAACCCTTAAAGGACTGGTGGAAATGAGTCATCTGAATCGTATGAAGGCCTATCAGATTGAAGCATTTACTAAGATGTTCACACAAAGGGTAGAGCATATGTTCCACACAAATTGACAAAGGATGAGACAACGACATCCGTAAGACAGGCCAATTGGGACTGCAAAGCAAACACGGCCGAGAGAACGTCGATGTGATCGGATGGGTCGCAAAAGGACCTCGCGAGAGTGCCTGCGCTAGTGCTTGAACAGCCGGTTCCCATGATGTCAATGGAGCTTGGCACATACTGGCAGCATCGCTAAGCGAGCGGGTGGTTCACATGCATGGACACAGCTTGCGAACCGGTGGGAAAAGCATGAAAATGAGAGTTCCGATCAGAGAAGAGATGTAACCCAGCTGTGGGAAGAAGGTACCTACATCTAGGACTTCTGCTCTTCGCACCGTTCTGGGTAATGGGAGGATCTCGATTCGAAGGATTTGATGTACATTCCGAAGTCACAAGTTTGTACTGAGATCGGATAACATGAATCAAATCTTGGGACACCCTTTTAGGATAAGAATACATTCAACGTGACTCAAGAGGCATCTTCAGTTGTGAAATCTACAATATAAATGTTCCTCAACCTCAAGCGTCAGCTCATGGTCCTGCTGGCTTATACCCAACCCCATCACCCACTTCTTCAAGTTCTGAAGTCTAGTGAAGACATCAGGTCTCTTAAACATACACTCATAAATCAAATCTCAGCTCCGTTTCAAGGTTTTATATAAGATGCTCATAGGAACAATCATCATGGCGGCAGCTCTTGCAACTGGCCATGTTCTTACCAGTCCTTCAAAACTTGTTCGTCGAGCAGACGGGGTACGTTCCTGTCTTTATTTCCCTCTACATTCAGGTGTTGTATACACGGTCGAATATGTTGGCCTTCAGAAGCCAATTTATGTAGTTTCACTTCCCCATTTCCACATAAATCCGCTCAAAAAAGTAATTAACATCAAGCAAATAGTTTTGTATGGTCCAATCCCAAGAGTGCTGGAGAGCAGGCCACTTGCTCGGTGGTTGCTATAACACCAAGCATGTCAAGCACCTTGTAAGTACTTAGAATTCTTATATTTCCTTATTAACCTACTAGTAGATACTAACCAGTTATGAATTAGTGTACCGAGGATAACAACCCTTGCTCATATGGGCATAATGGTTATGACTGCACCTAGATTGGTTCTGAGGATTGCTGGCTGAGAGCTTGTACATTTGGCACAATACCAGTTCTCCACTGGCATGGTATACAAAGGGTTCGATGTTGGTATTTTGAGTGTCCTCTAGGTACTGAGATGGTTGTTGCGTGAAAGCTCTCAGCATTGAGTTTATCCTGCCCACTTTCCCGCATAACATATCGAAAAGTTTGGTGCCTTGAACTTTAAGGTCTGCCTAGCTTTCTTGCACTTCCACGCCCACTGTGAGCGCCAATTTCGCTAGAAAGCATTGATGGAAAAACCCATCTACGGCAGACAAACTATCGCCCTGGAGTAGCATGAAAGGCTCGACCAGGACGCATGGTGTGTTGACACAAAACTATCTCATTAGATCTCAAATGAAATAATGAAAGCATCTGTTTTCGAGATTCTGTGGAAAGCCTCGTTCTTTCTCCAGCCGAGACAACAATCAAATCTTGATTCCATTCGACCATTGTTTGAGTGGACCACACAGGAGTAGAATGACTCAGTATCACAGATGAGCTGGACCCCCAATATTCTTGTCTGCGCGCTCAACGTCAACCACTCCACCCGTCCGTAATGCCCTCCTCACAGCCTCCGCAACCCTTACAGCAGCCAGCCCATCCTCGCCGCTACACACCGGCTTCTCATCTCCCCTGATCACCCTGACGAAGTGCGCCACCTGTAGTTCGAACGGCACCTTGGCCTTCTCCTCCTCGCTCAGCCAGTCTTGCAGTGTCTCCGTGGCCTCGCTGAGCTCACTGCTCCATGACTTCTCGACGCCACTGTCTGAGTTATAGAAGCTCCGCCTCAGGTCAGGCACGCTCAACGTGCCGTCCGTGCCGAAAATCCGGTAGACATCCCTCCCAGTCCTTGGAATAATCGGGTTCTCCCCAGTGGCCATCTCAAACGCGTGCGGGCTTACAACGGCATCGCTGAGCAGGAATGTCCCGACCACCCCGTTGTCAAAGTGCAGCAGTATCGCGCCTCCTTCTTCCGCGTCGTGGCCGCGGCGCTTGGGCGTCTCAAAGGCAGCGACGCGGACGATCCGGCTGTCTAGTAGGCTGTGCAGGATGTCGATCTCGTGGATGAGGTTGATCCACACTGGGCCCCCGCTCTCGCCGCTGCGGCGCCATTCTGTCGGCGGGTCGTAGTAGGACGGCGGTTTGTATAGAGCCCATAGACCAGAGATTGCTGTTATTTGGCCAAGCGAATGCGTCTTGGATTCTAGAATGCGTTTGGTTGCCAGCACGTATGGGTTGAAACGTCTGTGATGTCCGGCGAGCAGATGGAGGCTGGGATGTGCCCGGGCGTGAGCCACGAGAGACTCGCCGGAGGGTATGTCGACGGATACAGGTTTCTCGCATAGGACGTGGATACCTGCTGAGAGGAGCTCGCTCGAGAGGGCGACGTGTGTCTTGTTTGGTGTGCAGACTATGGCTGCATCGGGCTTGCCGGACGAGGATGCGAGCATGTCAGAAATGGAGGGATAGTAGCTTGTTCCCAGCTCCCTTGCCACTGACACCGCTGCTGGACTTGGGTCGACAATGCAGTGAAGCGAGGCATTTGGATCCTGTATCACAGCTTTTGCGTGTCTCGGGCCTATTAAGCCCGAGCCGATGATGGCTATGCTGACGACTTGTGCCGATGCGGCCATGGTGGAATGTTCCCAGCAGAAAGGTTTTCGAGGAGTCCAGTAACAATGGAAACCAGAAATATAAGAGGAGTCACACTGAAGTATTTAAAGCAGTGACCCAGGACAACTCCCCGGCTTGCGTTGTCGGGACTTGCTCCGGCATGTCCGGGGTACCGGCTAAGTCATCTTCCGCCCGGTTCGGAGATGACGATCCCGCCGGGTTCGGGGATGACGATCCCGCCGAGTTCGGGGCTGGGCATTCCTCCGCACCGACGACACTCGGACTTCGAATGGCCAGCTTGGCGGGCGGCATTGCGCAGGTGCAGTCGTTGGACGAGCGGTTGCTTTCCCTCCAACAACGGGGGCCCGTCTTGACTTCGCCGAGACATAAGTTGAGCCTCAAAGATCCTTCCACTTCCACACACACCACTCGTGAAGCTTTTCGTCGTCCCAGTCCTTGAGGTCAATTTCCGCCCGGCCCTCTTGAACGGCAACTAGGCCTCCCTCCTCCATCAGCTCCCAGAATTCCCCAATGTGGTCGATATATGCAATCCTCATTGCGTACATGACGACCGCGCGAGCATCTTTGGTCACCCGTAGACACTTCAGAATCGTCTGGCTCACCAGACGAGGGTGGTCTTCCGTGTACATGGTATCCGCTGTGATGATGACGGGAAATGCAGTCTCGTCATTGACCTCGATCGTCGTCGACTCACTCTCGTCAGACGGCGTATGTATATATATCCTATCCGGGCTGTTCCAGTCGAGCGTTCCACACGCTACTCTCCCGCCGTTTGCCGTCACAGCGGCCTCGTTAAGGTCAGCGTTCACTTGCACGCCCGGGACGATGGTGGGCAAGTCTGTTAGCAGTGCACTCCCACCCCAGACTGCGGCGGCCGCGATACCAGTGAGTCCAGTGCCTGCGCCAAGCTCAAGGATGGAGTACCCGGTCCGGGTATCTTTGAGTTGTGTCCGGTCTATCTGCAGCTTATGCAGCTCCTTGGAGAGGAGGAATGCCGAGCTCCATGTTACGAGGTGAAGGCCTTCGGCTTCGCAGCTTGCTTCCGAGATGAAAAGGGAAACGTTGTCCTTTTCACTCGTAGGCACAGTATAGGTAGACGGTCTGGGGCGTTCCATGGTTCGTTATATTTGGCGTTGTTCTGGGCTTGAGTTGTGTAGAAATTTCTGTGACAGCGAAAATTTATTCAAGGGAGAGAAAAATGGTCGTTTTGCCATTTGGTGGCCCGTGCGCACCCTAACACTAACATGGCTCCCGGCAAACACCTCACCTTGAGAGCCTTGTTTGTTCCTGTTTCTGTCACAAAGTCCACAAGTCTTGTCTTGGTATCACAATTCATTGTGCTAATTTTATCTTGATCCTACAGCCATGGCAACGCTTCTTCTCGAAGGGAACAGTATTCATTCTGGCGATCTGATCCCCCCCAAGTATCTTGCTTGTGAGGGCTGCCTCCCCATTCCCATGAATCGAGATCCTAGCTCCCCTCTTCTTGTCAAACTCATGAAGTCCGTAACTCTTGTTGAGGCACACTTGAGATCCCCTTCAGCCTGTGACCAAACATGGCCACATGGCTCTTCATAAGATGCTCTTTAATTTTCTCGCTTCGCGCAGTGAGTCTGCCAAGCCGTCCTTCATGCGCTGAGCTGAGCGAGAGGGCGGGACAAGGCTTGTCATGGGCGACGCCAGCTCCAAAAACCTGATCCAACTCTTCACATGCTCCTCGTCACCAGTGAGGAGCCATTTTCTCTCGCAAAGACGGGCTGAAAGCAGATGCCTATAGGACAGGGATGGGCAAGAGGTCAGTGACAGACTGTACCATGGCACAAAGGGCATATGCGGAAAGGAAAGACTTACTCCCGCAACATATGGTAGTTGTCTCCAAGCATCTCTGCGATCTGAGCCCGCCGAGTTGACCGGTGAAGCACCTCATCGGCATCCTCGAGGGACATTACATGTGCATTCCGGTACATGGTGAGATAAGAGTCTTGTTTCAGTTGACGGTATTCAGCCAGCCTCTGCTCATGTAGAATCGTGTCCACTGCGGGATCTGCCATGTCACAAGCCGGACAGTTGCACAAGAATCCCCAGATGAGCTTTGTACAAGCTTGTCGTTGGTCGCGGGGGTCGTAGATGTTCAGGTAAGACAGGGTTATCTCCTCATCAGGCTGGATATCGCGACTAGAGCACACCGTGATCTTAGTCAAGCTGTCCTCGAGTGTGTGATCGTAGTCGCAGTTGGGGACACAGGAGTGGTTGAAACGACTGGTTCCGAGGTACAGTGAGTGGGTCGATTGAGTGGTCTCAAATGAATTCGTGGCGAAAATTGAATGCAGACGAACGACGAAGTCGATTTGTTGATCCGTGAGGTTGAAGTCACCGCTGCCGGCATCTAGAAAGTTCCGTATGGCCTTGTCCTGTGCTGGACGGGTGTAGGCATGCAGGCCTAGAAGTTGCTGGCGTAAGGCAGCAGGTAGTGTGGTGTAATGATCCACAAGGTTTGTGACAAAGTCTGGTATTATGGCTTTGTTGAGGGGCTCCGGCACTGTCAGAATGGCTTTCTCCTTGAGAATGATGCTGCCGGCAGGGATGAGACGTGTTGCAATGACACCAATGCCTCTTCCGGGCAAGTTATCCAAGGTGATCGGAGGGGTTTGGGCTCCTTGTGAGCTACTGTATCCTCCAGTGGATTCAAAATTGAGACGCAGCTGTTGTGAAGCTTGCTCCATGCTGCCCGCTAGGTTGAGGTCCTCGTGCTGGAGGTCATCTTCTTGCAGTGTAAGGAGCAGCTGCTTGAGCTTCCTGAGGTATGGATCAGGCGTGTCCATGATGAATGAGACTCTGTAATCTCCGGGCAAAAATTGTTGACCATTTCTTGTGGTGACATCTGGGAATGCTGTTTGTACAGGTGGTATGGGATGTAAATACCGTGCTGAAGAAAGGTCACTAAAAAGCTGGAGGGGAGATAAGTGCCTGCCAGTCCTGCTGCAGTGAATGGCTTTACTACCAGGGTCAGTCCCACTCCAGCTTGCTTTGGGCTGATGCCTGCCGAAGGTGTGACAATCACCTTCTCTGACAACAAGTAACAAAGTAGTTTAAGATTTACAAGCATTATACTCACAACATTTCTTTTTTAAGATTCAACGTAGAAATCTTGCACAGTCGGAGACACCTTTTACCATGCGAACATGGTCTCTTGAATGTGAATACTGAATGATGAAATAATCCACCACTGGCACGGCCCCAGGTGGGCAGCATTTGCAAATCACTTCTCCTAAGACAGATGAGCATAGTAAACATGGAACCCATACACACCCTCATTCAACTGATTGTACACAGCAGAGAGACGGGGGGCAGCATCACTAGATGGCCATGAAGGAGAAGTGAATACCATACGTGTCAGATGAGGTGGAAAATAAGGAACAAAATGCCTCGTGCCTGACCAAATTATCGTCGTCCTCTTGAAGTGAATGTGGGATGCTAGAACTGATGGTAATACAGCGTTGACTCACCGTTAATTTCACCCACTTACCAGCCATTGAAGCCCTAATGAAGCACTGCTCAAATTGACTGCAACTCAAAGTGAATTGACGCTCTATGTAAACCTTTATAAGACCTCAATCTTTTGTCCGTATCCTTGGAAATAGACATCTCCAACACAACTTGGATCCCGTCAAGCCAGAAGTGTCAACTCCCTTGCCTCGCTGTAACTCAAGCCACCATATTCAGGCTGACCATTCGCACGTACAAACTCATAATCATGGACTCAGAGATCGCCAGAAAGTCCTTCCCACTCCTAGAGCTCCCCCCGGAGATCCGAGATATGATCTATGAGCACGTTCTCTTTGCGTCGGCACATACCACCGATATCTGCCAATGCCAAGTCTGTCTCGATGTCGGCACCCCAATCCATACCAGCATCCTTCTCGCCAGTCGCCAGGTGTTCCAGGAAGCACGGAATGTCCTCATTGGAGCACAGCTGGTCCAAGTTGTCACGCATGGTGGCAAACTTCAAGACCTTCGCACAGCAGCCGCCATGGAAGATGGGATCCCAATGTTCCACACAAGATATAGACACTTCTGTCTATTGAAGCACATCAGTAAGCTGCCCTCACCCTAAAGCCTTACTATCCCGGATTTCTGAGTCAAGTGCAAAATTGCAAATAACCATGACTGACTGCGTTCGCAGTGGACGAAAATTATCTTTCAGAATCATGGCGCGGCCATGACGACATCAGCTACATCATACGAAGGGACGATCTCAGTCGGTTCTGTCACGGAATTCCCAAATTGGATCCAGTCCGCTGCGACACACCAACCCTGGACCCCAATATCAGCCACAGCTTGGTGATGGTTGATCCCGAGGCCAGGCTACGAGCTGGCCCAGCGCGTCTATCCATGACGGTTCCCAGCCACAAGCGCTTGTTTCAAATATACCAGAAGGTGCTTCGCGGCTGTCAGGATGTCTGGGTTTCCGCGCATTCATCCGTGGAGCCCGATCGTGATTTTATGGACGACATGGTCGAGAAGATTAGGTCCGGCAACACTCTGAGGTCCTAGTCACTGCATGGGCAGCTATTCATTTGCATCAAAGATACGCTCAACTGTTCTATGGGCTACGTAGATGCAGATCTAGATTGCGGTTCGGATAGTACCATCGAAAGGTGCCCGTGTTGTGGTTGTGGCAATCGATAGTCCTCTGTCAAGCAATGACGTCCAGTTTGCGGTCAAACGGTTCCAACTAGGTTCAAATGCTCGCTACTGGAAGAGTGCAAATTGGGTGTGCGAGTTCGGCGTGGGCGTTGGTTTAGGTATACCGTGTGCCCATCCGTTTAGACCCGTGCGAATATCCGCTCTCTTTTGATGTAGCTCGAAACAAGTTTCGCGGTGTGCCTTTCCCTTCTAATGTTGAGCTAGTATACGGGAGCTAGAACCTAGATAACTTTCAAGTCTAAGGCTATTGTTATTTTGTCTATGTTTGCCACAGTCTAGGTCACTCGCACAGGCGCCAATGCCATCTCCTATGCAAATAGCGTCTATTAGACTTTGCAGCCAGCCAATCAACCATTGCACGAGGCATGTTGGTAATTGCGTGGATAGTGACGGCCCCATATCTGCTCCACGGAAGCCAGTCAAGTATTTATCCTCGGCTCGAGCTCTTATAACTACTATTTCATCTTTTAATCACTTGGCCTACACGCATGGCTTAAATCCATTACAAATAATTTAGATTACCCCTAAATCAACCACGTTCCACACCACGGATTTCCCACAGCCGGTCGGTTATGGCGACACCACTTCCAGGGGACGCCCAGCCATTTCGTCTGCTGGACTGCCCTCGGGAGATCCGCGATCAAATCTACGCCGAAGTTCTGCTCGATTTTCCGCGTCCCAGCCTCGAATGCCTTCTGAATCGTGCGGAGATTGAAAAGACTGAAGCGGACGAGATTAGTCTGGACTTCAACGACCAAGCACGCAATATTCCTCCTTGCTCCCGCAAGTATGCCTTGGCTTCTCTCCAGAATACGCACAAGATCGACACAAACATCCTCCTGGCAAATCACCAGACATTCGCTGAAGCCAAACAAATAATCCTACGTCGTGGTCGCCTTGTGAAGGTCATCTCCTCCAAAGTCGACGTTCCTTGGTTGCTGAATGCCACCAAGCTGTGCGTAATTGATGCCAAATACAGCAGCCTCAGCATCATGACTCACTCCTGTAAGTAACTTTGGCGAAGAATGCGCTCTCATCATAACCTTCCCGGCCCAATAATTTGGTTTTATCGACGTCAAAAGTGTGTGAATACTCAGCTAATTGACCCCCAGTTGAGCACAACTGTCCAGGAAGCTGGACTCTAGCCAATCCTTACACAACAGAGTTTGTGCTCTGCGGCAGGGACGTTGACACCTACTGCCGTGCGATCATGGGGGACACTGCCATCATCCTCCGCGGCCCACTGTGTGAGGCGACTCGTCACACACTGGCATTCACGACAAATTTCCACCAGAAAAACGTCGCGCCCGAATACCTAACCAGAGACAGTGTCCATAGGCAGGTCCTTGAGCCCTTCCGAAAACGTCTCCGCGGCTTTCCCAGCGTCTCGTTGCAGGGTTCCTGTGTTGGCTTGAGCAGAGCACTCGCCGCCACTGCCGTCAGAGAAATGAAATCTCCATTCATATTGTATCCTGACGAGATTCTTAGCGAGATGAAAAACTTGATCTTGCTAAGCAACGAATGGCTTCAGAAGGGTAGCTATGCCTATACTGCCCTTCCCATTTACAAGGCTATGGACCAGTGCACACGAATACTGATGGACCCGGATCTGTGGGCTCGCGTCAAACGCAAAGCCAGTGATAGCAAGGCGTTCGTCAAGGACATGCTGAGCGGAGCCTATCAGTTGATGGTGATGGAATTGACGACCTGGCTTAAATTTGCCCGCGAAATTTCACCCCATGCTCCTTACATAGGCTATGTCGTGAAGACGTACGAAATGTGCCTTGCTGCTGCGAGGTCGTTCGGCGCCCCTGATTGGAGCCCTACCACATCTATGGAGATATGCATGCACTATTGTGTTGCCCGAGCGCTTTATACGCACAGGAATTCAGGCGTCATGGGTTTGCCCCTCACTATTGGTTACAAGGCGGCCCAACGGGCTCTCGAACTTGCACCTGACACGGAGAAGTTTCAGAAAGCGATGGCAATGTATGAGAATTGGAAGGAAATGGCTGTGATGTTCGGAGAATTTATTGAGGTTGATGATGATGTTCTGGTAGAGAATGGCGTTGTATGGTGGTCAGGCTCTCAGCCATCATGGTATTACATGTAGTTCTCGGTCGTCTCAGCATAGCATGGCCGACCGCGAGAAGAGAAACACAGAAAACAGAGGGGAGGGGGTGGACATCGGGGTGAGGGCAGAGGCAGAGGTCAAGGGAAACAAGAAATAGTTTGCTTTTCGAGCCTATTGAAATGATTGTCCTGTGTTAAAAGTCTCAAGCCTCGCCTTGTGTTTCTCTTGTCGTTCTAAACACGCTCACGAGGTTGGATGGCTCAGAATGTATGCGTTGGCATTCGGCATGTGAACCAGTCTTGGCATTAAGCCACAAATGATCGCCCCTCATTCTGGCCGCAGAATTTGGTAACGGGTTTTGGGCACAGATTTTGGCCACAGGATTTGGGCACGGAAGGATTTTGGCTGGTACAGGTTTCGGCCAGTGATCTTTTTGTGCTACCCAAAAGTGACCCGGGGTGCCCTGCAGGAGACCAAGAGGTGCAGGCTCATTGACGATGGTAGGCCAATTAGAGCATCAGCTGGTTAATCTTTTGGGAGCCTTCTTTTCGGCTCAAGGAGTCAGCAGTAAGCATACGTTCCACAGCCACTGCTCGACGTTCGCTGCAGATCAGCAACTACCTGTCCCCGACATAGGGAAGTGCACATTCGGCTCTTCTCTGGAGGTCAGACCGTCAAGGCGGGGACTCCATTCTGTATATAAAGCTGACACTGCATTCTTCCTCATAGTGCCTCCCACCTTCAAACAATGCATGCGAATGAATCTCCGCTCCCATCCAGCTGCTCTAAAACTTTCCGCATATACTGTGCTAACGAGCTCAACCCGTGAAAATGTCGACTCTCCAGTCAGTGCCTGACCACGAATGGGAACGGCATAAAGGTGTCCTTAAGGACATGTACTGCGCCGAAAAGCTCCCTCTACAGAGCAGGAAAGGGAAGGAGTACGGCCCTTGTGTTGTCGAGCTGATGAAAGAGAGACACGGGTTCTTCGCAAGGTAAAGCCAAACATCTCCTTTGAAAAGTGTGTGAAACAGAATGTCATTACTGAAACTTGCTCTTAGTGCCGCGCAGTACGAGTTGCAGTTCAAGAAATGGGGGTTCGCCAAGAACCTGAAAAGTGGCGAATGGGCGGCTCTCATTTCACAATATGATCTGCTTTGCCAGACCAAGACTGATGTGCGGATTACCGTCTCTGGCTCGGTCATCAGCAAGAACAAGATTGACAGGGCTCGGCGGCGCTATCGCCGGCCACGATACAACAGGTCACGGGGCGCCCTGTGTGGAGGTGGGAGCATATCTCTGTGTTTCAAAGGGAGCGCAGTCAGGCTGACTCTGACTCAGATGGCACGTTGCCAGCTTCTCGCCAAGCTTATGTCGAATTCGTTGATGAATCTGGACAATGGCACAAATACTGTGGCACCCAAGCCAACAATTCCAATGCATTGATTTTGCACAAATCCAGCCACACAGTGGAGCCCATGTCTCTATTGAGAGACCACCTCGGACACCAAGACGAATCGAAAGCACACAAGATGAATACAGACCTAGATATGATGCATAGCGAAGAAGCAATTGGACTTGTTCCATCGTCTGCTGGCTCCGATCCAGTCTATCGCCCATTCAGCCCATCTATCAACTTTGATGACTTGCTTACCATATCAATGCCTCGTTTCGGATCACCCAGCTTTCCCCAGACTCATGCTATTGGTGTCGATGACGATTTTCTCTGGGGCTTACCGTCGAGCTCTAGCATCCTCAACAGGCCGTTGGGCTTTCCTCCATTCCTCCTCGAGACTTCTATCGGCTCACCTATTGAGGAGAATATCATCCCTGGGGACGAAAATCAAGAGTTGGTCCTCGGAAGAGCTATCTCTGTTCCGGGAGTCCAGAGCCAATTGGAAGGCGCTAGAAGCTTTATAGCTTCTTTGGTCCAGCACGGAAAGGTCACCCAATGCCACAGCACAGGTCCTTCTGTGGAACTGGAGATGCCCGACGTCGAAGACATCATGGAGAGTTTGGAATCATTGCTTCCGGAAACAGATGCATCATCACGAGAGTTTTCTGATCACACGCTAAGCATTCAACATGCTTCTTCGTCTTCCAATCTTTTCAGGACCTTGATTTACTCATTCACCAACAACTTCGCCGGCCTCCGCGAGGTCCCTCGGAAGGCTCTAATGAAGCTCCTCAGAGAACACCATGACATACGCACTCAGCTGTTTGAAATCATCAAAATCGGCCAGCCTGGCGTCGCTAAACCGCTGGCCGACAATCTTTTTCGGGCTGCTATCGAAGGCTGTGATGCCGATGCTGCCGCGACAATCATCCACCACACCAAGTCTAATCCCAAGGTTGCTATCGACCCAAATGAAATCGTGTGCAATTTTGAAGACAAAGACTACACGCCAATTGAGCTTGCTGCGAAGTTTCGAAACACAGAGCTAGTGCGGACACTTCTAGCCTCCAACGCAGATCCGAACAAGACATATCGGCAGTCGGAGCACGACAAGTACTGGGAGAAAGGTGCACTCGCACTTGCCCTGGGTCATTGGGATAATGGGAGTGCATATCCTTTCAAGCCATCACCGGCAGGCGAGCCCGAGCCAGCAAGTCTTGATCTCTTGAGGTTGCTACTTGATTGCGGCGCAGAAGTACGCATGGACTTGCTTGAGAACGCGATGCGACCAGGCCCCGGCCACACGGCGATTGCTGAAGAGCTGGTCTCCCGAGTGCCGGCAGGCGACCACCAGACCTGCTTCAAAAGCCAATGGCTTCTAATTAGCATGATCCACTACCTCGACAACGGAGCGGCGAATAGATTCGTCAGGCGTATCTTTGCCGACTGCTTCGACTCACCTACTTGCGGTAAATGCATATCGGAAAACCCCCAATTGGTTGAAAAGATGCTTTGCCATGCCGCAAGACGGCCAGACATAGATCTCAGCGAGTTCCTTGTCCAGTACACGACACGACTACAGTCGGGTTTGGCCGCAGCAGTTAGAGGTGCTAGTGAGGAGCTGGTCCAGTTCCTCCTAGATAGGGGCGCACATGTCGATGACACGGTAGAGTCATGGCATTCTCCTGAGAACCCCGGAAGTCCTTACGAATATCCACCGATAGACATTTACGACGAGAATGGATACGATCGTCCAATGTCATATGTGTATTCACCTCCCCCCCACTACGTGATCACTCCGATCAGGACACCCCTTGCGGAAGCGATCCGAGCCGGGGACACACACCTGATCAATACTTTCGAAAGTCTTGGAGGGCTGACTCGCCTTGGAGACGAACATCATTTTCAGGCCGCTGTTCTTGCAGCAGCTGAAGTTGGCAACACCTCATACCTAAAGATCATCCTTGACCGTGGACCTAGGCTCTTCAATCAAGCGAGTCTGACCCTCGCGCTGGCAGTCACCATCCGAAACGACGAAACCGATGCGGCGATTCTTCTTTTAGACGCTGGAGCCAATCCATACGACTACACCCGCATGTACGGCCACCCACTTATCAAAGCTTTAGAAAGATGCAACAAGCGAGCCGTGGATTCTATGCTAGAGTGCGTCATTTACGTTCGTGGATTCTGTAATCGTGAGCGAAAGTCTGCGCTCGAGGCTGCGGCTTCATGGTGCGGAATCGACGTGATCAAGGACTTGATGCGAATGGGCTCGGATATCGATCTTGGGATCCAGACCACCGCCCTTGGAGCGGCCGTGAGATCTCGTAACAACGCCCTTGTCCATCAACTCCTAGGTTTAGGAGTCATGCCCAAGAACGAGACACTGACCTCGGATGGAGTAACGTCTCTTCAGGCAGCGTTGGAAATCGGCGATTATGACATAGCCCGCTTTCTGATCGCCAACGGCGCGGACACCGCAGACCCCAGCGCCTTCGCTTACACAATGGGCCAAGACCCAGCCGGGTACGAATTTTTGATGTCTATGTTCAAATCACAATATCCTCACGGCATGCCAGGATTTGGAGGCTCTCTCCTTGCCAAGGCGATTGATCTGGGCAGCCATATTCTACTTGATTCGTTGCTCGATGCGGGAGCAGACGTGAATAGCTGGTGCACAAGGGACCCTTGGAGCGGAGGACTCGGAGTGCTTATTAACAACGAGAGGGTATTAGGGTATGCCCTCAAGCATCACAAAGGGCATCGCATTGAGATGGTACGCAAGTTGCTAAGAAAGGGAGCGAACCCGGACTTCATTGTCAATGAATACGACGTTAGCAACAAACATGGAACAAGGGTATGCGTTTTGGAAACGCCACTGGTCCTTGCTGTCAAAATGAAGAACCCAACACTGGTGAGCTTACTCCTCGAACACGGAGCGGACCTTAACATGCCTGCACGCCGCGGCATCAAACGCACACCTTTGCAATCGGCTTGTGAGACTGGCAGTTACAAGATGGTAGAGTTCCTCCTCCAAAGAGGAGCGAACGTCAACAGCGCAGCGGCCGGAAGAGACGGCGGAACAGCTTCGCAAATGGCCGCTAAGACCGGGAGTCTGAAGATAGTCAAGTTGCTGCTTGAAAAGGGGGCTGATCCTCACATAGCCAAGTCCAATGTGAGAGGCCGAACAGCATTCGAGGCGGCAGCCGAAAGTGGGTGCATCGATGTCCTTTGCTTACTCTGGAACGCGGTCCTGCCATTTGGCTTTAGCGAGAAGGAGTGTCAAAGTGCGAAGGATTTTGCCAAGGAGAACGGACATAGGGGCTGTGTTGACTTCATTGATTTTCTGAGCGGTGATGTTTCTCAATCTTTCTTGGATTAGTGATATAGACGTTTTGAATTAAAGCTCGTGGGTTTCGTCCATACTTAAGTGAATACTGCAACCAAGCCAAGTCAGAGTATGTGGTAAATCAACTGAAGCGCCCTCTCTCTCATAATTGTACAAGTGCAGTGTATTATATAGATCTGACGTGCACGCCAAGCATGGGACGCTTGGGAAGATCTCACTTCTGGGGACGGAGAAGCAGTTCCAAAGTCGGAGCCAGGCCCGAGATAACGAATCAGCGAGTGACACTTGCAAATGTTCCAAAACCCAGGTGTACATTCCACCTCAAAGCTCGGAGTTAGATCGATTCTCATCCAACTTTTGGACTGTCAATTCCGACCGCCATCCCTGTTTTACGTCCGTGTCTCGCATATCCATAAATCAAGCACCTGCATATCGGATATTTGGTTGTGGAGGCGTACTCATGCCTTGGCCAAGGAAGTAATCCAGATGATGAGACTGGACATAACCCTTGAGCGTCATAGAATTCCGATAGGCCGGGTTGTGCGGGAGCGTGTAGAGGCGAATGTCAGACGGGCGGTCCGTCGTGAAGATGATCAGCTGGCTGTGGTCCGAGTTGGTGACGATGACTTCCTCGCGCCAGTCACCGAGAATATCGCCGTGGAAGGCCGGGTTGACGCCGTCCGCGTTGACAGCGCCGAAGTCCGAGATCCGTAACAGCCTTGGGAGACTGCTGGTTGTCTTCGGGTTCAACCAATCCCATTTCTCAAACTTGCCGTCGTTGTAAAGCTCCATCAGCACATCGCCGTCCCACCACAGGCCTAGATGCGGCCATGGGCGCAGGGTGGTGTTGGGCTCTGTGAGCTGGTTGGTGCGGGCGTTGTAGATGCCTTCAAATGACCAGACCTCCATGCCGGGGCTTCGCGGGTCGATGTCGCCTGCCATGCCGCGTCCAACGTCGGCTAGGTCACCCTTGTGTTGCCAGAGGAGCTCGCCTGTTCGGGCGTCGTAGTAGTACTCGTGGAGGCCACTGGGGTTGTCCTGCTGCACTCCGTAGCCCTGCAATCCGGCGCGGCTGGGATCCATCTTGGCGATATGGAAACGGTCACCGTGGTTGATGCCTTTGGGTCCCATCAGGTAGCGGACCGTGCCGTTGCCATTGAGCATGAAGCCGATCTCGCTGACCTCATCCCTGCCATCACCATCCACGTCGATGATGCGGGTATTATGTCCGTCAGGGGCGTTCTGGCTGCCGCGGAGCCACTTCCATGCCATGGTGACGGAACTGCCGCTGAAGGTCCAAGCAGTCATCATGAGGTTGAAGTCTCCGGAGCCGATCCGGTTCTTCATGTATGCCACCAGATGCGGCCGAGTCCCGTCCAGATAGCCCACCCCAAACCGGGCTGCCAGAGGCCCGTCGGCCAAGTAATCGGTAGGAACTTGGGCACTGGCGCGCAAAGCTCCAGTGCGACCGTCAAGGATGGCGATGAACTGGTGGCTGTCGTTAGAAGCAGAGAATGTCTTCCCGTCCCCGAAGCGCACACCGTTGGCGATTCGAACTGCCACCTCGGCACGTCCGTCACTGTCAAGGTCGTACACAGTGACACCGTCCCAGTGACCAACGTAGAGTGTCGCAGACCCAGGCTCGATATTGTTCTGGTTCTCGCTGTTCGGTCCCATGTCGACATCCCATAGGAATGTCCCGTCACTGCGATAGGCCTCCAGCTTCTGTCGAGTGCCCTTCCTCCCCACGATGAAGTCGTACTCTCCATCACCGTCGAGATCACCGACCCAGACATACTTGATCTCGTTCCCGGCCTTGATCGGAACTCGCACCACCGGCTCGACCGCCTTGTTGGCAGGCAGGGTAAAGGTGCCATTCGCCGCCTGTTCTGCACCTCCCACAACTGGCCGGACATGGTAAGTGTTCGTCTGTGCAAGATTGGCAGTGGTGTCGAGGTAGTTGGTGCCTGCTGTCAGGACATTTGCATTGAGCTTGCTCGCTGAGCCACTGCCTGTCGCTCGGTAGACATTAAAGCCAATGCCTGATGGGTCGAGGCCCAGGAGACGCCAACTGACGAGGACGTTCGCGGTGCTCGCCCGAACGGCTACCACACCACGCCCGAGTTTCTCCATCGGGCGTTGAGCAGCAGCCATAGGTGCAAATATCGCGGTCGTAGCGATGACCAGGGTCACCACGAAGGCGACCCTAGAGAGAAGATTCATGCTGAGCATTCTAAACTTCATTTTCACGGAGCGGATGAGTCGAGGTGCCTGTGCCTGGAGTTTCCATCAGGGCATAAACTCGGGCAGTAACCTACTTATATCTCTCCATTTTTTTACTGGGCCTGGCTTCTTGTTTCACCTCTAAATAGCCACAATGTGCTGCCCGCATTTCGTTATATTGAACGCCGAACTCCATGTTACTTGCCAAGACGGAGGACGCAAGGTGTAATATTGGATGCCGACTCGATGTTACTCCCAAGCCAGATATTCCGTCTTGGCAGCCTCGACATTCTTCAACACTACTACTGACATAACACAACCGAATTTGAGACGATCAATACTGCTGTTGGAATATCACCTCCGCATTTGAGACAATCAGTAGCGCTGTCTTTGCAGACCCCATGACTTGCGAATGTTCTTTCAAGAAGAATGTGTGAACCCGCCATTTGAAGGTAGTATACCGCTGGCTTTCCTTGAATCTAAAACGATTATACAATGGGGTCTTACCTGGATGTGTGCCCAGGTTGTGTCACAGAGGCTGTATTATTATAATGCTAGGCAGCAGTGCATAGCCTCTTGGTCTTTCTTCATGTGGCCTCATTCAACATTATAATCCTCTAGATGAATCCTGATAGGATCGGAAATAAGCCGCGACATGCGTCTAATAGGCATTTGCAGCTTCATGTCATTGGCCAATCTTGTTGCTTTGGAGTGTCGTTTAGTGATTACAGGGACCAGGTTCTCGGAGACTTAAGGAACTTCCCATTCTATCCATGAGGAGCTTCCTATTCCACTTTCTAGACACGATGTCGCATCGGTATTACTTGGCATACTCGGTCTTCCCAATCTGTGCTGCGGAAGGTGCGGGCACGGAGTAGGAATGGCGAGCCATTCTCCCACGAGTGCGGTCGGCGACCAGGTGGTAAGACTATCTTGATACGTGGTATTCTCGAGCCAGGACAAGACTGTATTAACGATTGTAACGAGTAGGTAGGTAATACTTGTATCACTCTGTACCGAATAACGCAGGATCGCGATTTGTGGGCCGCAGGAGCAGATGAGTTATCGTCTTTTGTTACACCACCAAGACCCTGAGATCTCTTATGTATAGTGGCTCTCTTTATCGCAATATCCGTGTCATCATGAAGTTTCGAGCGTTTACTGCCACGTCTAATTGATGCTCCAGATATTCTGCCCCCTTAGCAACCGAACTGGCTTAGTGGATGTATTACACTCCCGAGGTCGTTCTCATGACACTTGTATTTACAACGAAGTTTGGAGGAGTCACATTAGGCGCATTTAAGGAAGCATTCAGTCTTGGACTGCAATGATTGTGCCGTGATATTAAGACTTTGATGGGGTGGACGTAAGGATACATTGAATAGGTGGGGTAAGGGTGTACTGATGTACGGTTCAGTTGCCTGAGAAGTCTACTATCTATAATGAATGTCCCGCGGTCCCCCATATGACATGGCCGAGTCTTTAGCATGTCACATCCCACAGCCGTAGGAAGTTATCTCAAGTGAGGTCATCCCACAGGAGATTACCCCAAAGGAGGCTATCCCACAGGTGGTTGTACCATAGGAGGCTATCCCACGAGAGACTGTACCACGGGAGACTGTACCACGGGAGGCTGTCCCACGGTGGTTTATCCCACAGGAGAATACTACCCATCCTATAGGATGTTCGCCTATTAGGAGGTTGCCTGACGCCCCCTTGGTAGGCAGAGGGTAGGAGGTCCTACTCGTGGGCCTTCACAGGAGGCTGAAGGCTTCTCGCCTCGGCAGGAACTGCAGGCGAGGTGATGCCCTCCTCCGCCAGCTGGTCGAGCACGTCCCACACCCAGTTCTTGCAGGTCTTGCGCTGGAAGTCTATCTTGCGACCCTGGCCGTTGGTGGGCGACTCTGGGGGGCCGGGGGGCTTGATGGTGTTGGCGATCTCGTCGACTCGGGCCTCCCACTCCTCGGTGAGCGTGTCACAGACAAGCAGCTTATCGAGGAAAGACCTCGTGAGGAACATAGAGACTCCATCCTCGGGCGGGCGGTGTGCGTAATGCATTCCGACGTCAGGATCTCCGTTGACCTGCCAGACTCTGCCCTTCGGACTGTCGGAGTCATCATCCACCGCAGCAAACAGAGACCAGTGAGGATTCTTCTCAATTTGGGTCTGGCGGACCACCCAGAGCGTCTTCTCTTTCGGGGGAGTCTTGGGTCTGACAGGGTTGTTGATCTCTTTCCACTGGTTTGGGTTCGGACCGCAGACATGACGACGGGAGTACTGGGTCATGTTAATTGCTTGTCACAGAGCCTGAGTGATGCATTTTGAATCATTCAAAACACAACAAACCTCAGACAGTAAAAACAAAAGGCTTGTGCTTACCTTGGCGCTCTCAATGGTGTGGAGGAACTCATTTCTCATGATTTTGTTGATTGTGCCAATCTCTTTGCCATCGTCGCCTGTGTGGGTTCTCGGGAAGTCACAGGTACACTTCCGGGCAGCGGTACCATTTTGGACAGCAGCGATGCCATTGTCGCCGGTACCGTTGTTGTGGGTGCCGTCGGTGTGGGTGCCGTTAGTGTGGGTGCCGTAGGTGTGGGTGTCGTCGGTGTGGGTGCTGTTCAGGCCGGCGCCGTTCTCCTTGTCGATGCCGTTCTGGCCGGTGCCGTTCTCCTTGTTCTCCTTGTCGATGCCGTTCTCCTGGTCGACGCCGTTGCGGCCGTTGCTTTGAGGACCGTCTGCCATGGTGGACTTGCAGTGTTGACTGATTGTCGATAGACAGACCAGGGGAGGGAGGGGGGAGAAAAACAGAGAACGACGCAAGTTCAAAATTTCTTAAACCAACATCCATCTCAATTCCATTCACTGGAAAGCAGTCACTGGAAACCAGTCAATGTTGAAGTGAATCAAACAGTGATTCCAGCATGTGAAAGAATATATTCAGTCAATACTGTCCCGACGTTTGTATCATCCATTCAAACGTCGCTTACAATCATCATTGCCAGTACAGAAACTTCAAGTTCATTGATACTAGCATGATCTCGAGTTTCTCGCAGCACTGCTTGAAAAGCCATGGTTATTGTCACCGAGCCTCCTCCGTTCTCTCTTAGAGCCCCGTTTGGAGAACTCGAAGGCATTGAGGCAGACAATATAATTGAAGAAGCACATGAAGGCAAGTCTCTGACGCGTGATGGACAAAGAGACAATGTATGTTCTCTTTATTATTACAAATGGTTGGTTGGCAAAGGACCGGTGCTTCTGAAGCCTACACATACTCAATAGCTTGTTGCCTAACGATAACTCTTGCATAGCAATAAGGGAGCTTGATATTCATTCTGAATTACAATGATTATCTCGAAGAATTGAATTGTTATTGGGACTAATCTTAGTGTGTTGGAAAGAATGTGGTTCCAATGTCATCAAGGCCTGCCATCCATCGGATAGTGTTCCCCAATGGAGTGTGGTCTTGCGAAAGTGAGAGCAGATGAATGCTAATTCACTTGTATAACGGTAATTGAAATGGGGTTATGCAATAGGAATGAATGCACGGGACATTAGCAAATTTTTTGAGTCCATTGACAAGATGCTAAGGCATGTTTACAATCAAATTCTTTCAACGTTGGAAGTGATTGCAAAAACGACCAGGGGGCAGTGACTTGGTTTGTAACTGACAGCAGTGACAAGCTAAAAGTGGGGCTTGTTTTAGCCCTGAAAGGACGACCTCAAAACACCAGCAGCTGCTGCTAACTTTCCTTCCAAATCAACCACCAACTTCCTTTCTCTTCTTTCCTCTTACTACACATCATCTTTCGAGGTCGTACGCACTCGAGATACCAACACTATTGATCTAGGATGGATTCTGACTCCGATGAAGGCCCTACACGGCCAGCGACGCCAGACATGGCATCTGCCTCGTCAGCGTCAGACACAACCTCCTCGTCCACCTCAACCTCCTCTTCCACCTCAACCTCAGCCACACAAACGCCTGAAAGCAGCCCAAAACCGCGTGCAAGCGAGCCCGTCGTCGTCAAGATCTCATCGGAATGCCCGAAAATTGTACTGCCGCACCTCCCTCGTCGGCAGGGACGCTCGTGGCTCTTCCGAATCGAGGAAGGTGTGCTGATGAAGGAGAGTTACGACACTCGAAGCAGCGAGTGCGCTGCGATGCAGTACGTCCGCCAACATGCGCCAAGCGTTCCAGTGCCTGAGGTGCACGCGTCCGATTTCACCAATCCACGATACGGCCTGATCTTCATGGAGGAGATACCGGGCAGGACTCTCGAAGAAGTGTGGCCCAGCCTCGACCCAATCCAGAAGGAAGAAGCCTGCCGCGACATCTGGGACATCATCATGGCCCTACGCCAGATCCCAAGGCCTGAGAACATACCGCCCGAGAAGTGCTTCTACACGACCGTCGACGGCTCCCCCCTGTACCCACAGGGCGGCCTGACTGGAAACTCGACAAACCCACTGCGCGAGGACCAGCATAACACCGACGATGCCTTCCGAGGCTTCATACTGCAGCGCTACCGCGAGAACTGGGGCCCAGACGAAAACGTCCAGCATGACTTCCCCCGCTCCGAGACAGCTGTCTTCACACACGGCGACATCCACCCGAGAAACATCATGGCCACTGAAGACGGCCGCGTGACCAGCCTGCTCGACTTCGAGTATGCTGGATTCATGCCTGACTACTGGGAGGATGTCGGGATGTTCCTGGAGATCTTTGAATGGGACCGGGACTGGGCAGATACGATGACGCGAACGAAGCCGATCGACTGGGACTTTGAGGCTGCTCGTGCCGTGTGCAGGGTGGCCAGGAGGGTTCTGCACTTTTGAGGGAAGCAAATCTTTTTTGGAAGAAGTGACTGTCGGCACTGGCAGTGGAATGATCCACACACCGACAACACTGCGCCACAAGTATTGGAGACGGCGCAGTAGCTCTGAGGCTTATGGGAAAACGAGTGACGACCTTCAGACACTACACCGCAGTCATGCTCAGGGCAGACATACAGAATGATACCCAATACATGATCATAATCATGATACAAGCCATTTTTCCATCATTGTGCCCCGCGTGTATACGTGATCATTAACAAGCACCCCTAACCACCGTCTCCAGCATACCATGCACGACACCCTGTCTCTATACCCAGACAGAACACCATGCTTGGCATCTCTCCGGCATCCAAGTCTTTTGACCAAATGCGAAATGGGTTGTGTTAAAGCTAGCCACTAGCGGGGCCGAAACCTTCGAAGACACGGCGCCAAATGGAGTGGGTGGCACCGGGAACCCTTGCTTTCATGTCCATTTGATATGCTAGTCTTGTGACATACGCGTCCGCTACCCAATCTCGCCCATGGTGTTGTTTTATTCTAGCGACATCCTTACAGCTTATTGCTGACAAGGATCCGGTTGTTCCTTCGCTGGCCGTTTGTTATTCTTTCGTTGGCGTGGAATTTGCTGCCGCAGACTTCATACGCCAGCTCACTAGCCTGTTTCTACGAGAGACACAAATGCGCAGGTACCTATTGGATATGCGGACCCAGATAGAATTGATGTACATCAACGTGTGCTGCTAGATCCTAAAGCAAAGCTGTTGAACGTTCCGTGGACAACAGCTACAGCCCAGCTAATGACAACCCCGCGTTCAGCTTAGGTCGGTAAACAATAAGATGAGCAGTTCCTGCATTACGCCATAGCGCCAGGTAGCAAGGGCCGGGTATATGCTCGAGTCATCCGCTCTTGGTCATGGGGCGTGCTAGAGCACGCGAGCCAGTGCCTCGTTAGGCAGGTCCCGAGAGCTACTGCTTTTTAGTCCTACCGAGGTTCGGCCATCGGGGGTGATCCTTGGCATCGGCAGCAACGGAAGTCCTGTCGGAAACATATACACATCATCTGTTTGTTTGGCATTTCAGACAAATGCAACCTTCTGATGTCTTCATTTGGCTTTGAGCGATTCTCTCCAACTCCTCCTGAGATTCAGACAGGCAGAGACGGCGACTGCAGCCCCAAGCGCCCGCTGCTGCTTGTATCTCACGATCCATAAAACCACTCACATTGGAATTAAGCACCAAATCCTCTCAAGCATGCGTCCCTCCGCCCTAGTCCTGGCCGCGGCAGGCCTAACAGCCGCCCAGGACGCCTCATCAAACTGCACAGACGGCCTCTACATGATCGTCGCCCGCGCAACAGGCGAGGACCCGGGGACCGGGCGCGTCGGCGTCGTCGCCAACAACGTCTCGTCCTCCATCCCAAACTCCTTCATCGAGCCGATCGTCTACCCGGCCACCTTTGCCAACTACAGCGTGTCCGAGGGCGACGGGGTGGCGGCCATGACGGCGGCCATCAAGGACCGGGTCGCCGCGTGCCCGCAGGGCAAGATCGCGCTGCTGGGCTTCTCGCAGGGCGCGCAGGTCTCGGCGGACACGCTGTGCGGGCGCGACGACGGCACGGGGACGGCCTTCTCCGAGACCCCCGAGCTCGGGGCCGAGTATGCGGAGAACATTGTGGCTGTCGTCATGTTTGGTGACCCGAGTCATTCTGTCAATGCTACGTTTAACCAGGGCAATAGCACCAGGAATGGGGTAAGCATGCAATCACTCCAATCATTCTCGGGCTGTTGAGGTGCTAATGTGATGCGCTTCAGATCTTTGCGAGGAACAACGTCACAGCGTGTGAGCCCTTCACGAGCAAGATGCGCTCGTGGTGCGACGCCAACGACCTGTACTGCGACAGCGGCAACAGCTCCAGGGTTCATGGCTCGTATTTCAACAACACGGCCTACCTGGCCGATGCTTCGTCTTTTATTATCAGCCAGTTCAACCAGGTCGACTCTGGGGTCAAGAACGACAACAGTACAACCAACTCGACAGACACCAACTCGACAGACAGTTCTACCAGCAGTGGTTACTCTATGAAAGTGGGCATGGGGCGCTCCCAGATGTTATCAGCGGCCTTTGCAACGGCCTGCGGAAGCTTGTTGTTTCTCCTGTTATAGAGTGGGTTGGGTAATTTGACACCAGTATTTGCATGGCGGGCTGCATCTAGAGGACATTGATCTAGGCAATAGATGGCCGTAATATCATATTTGCATGATCTGCGCAACCAATATCCGCGGTTTCTTCCATGGGACACCAAAATTACAACAAATCAAGCACCAGGAGGCATCGCATCCTCAGGCTTGGCGTCATAGCTGATCCTACCAGCCGGCAAAAAGAACAGAGCCACGACGCCGCCCCTGCGACACTGAGGATAATGATGGCTACCGGGGTCTGGACACAACGACGGAAATGTCAGATTAGACTCTCGAATCAGTCAGGGACAAATCAAAACTCACGCGGACTCGTCCACCCCTTGCCCATCCACCCGTTCAGCCCCCTCAGCTCGGCGCCCTCGTCGATGGGCACGACGCAGTTGATCTCGCCGTACGGGTGCGCGTGGTACTGGCCCTTGAAGTCCTCCTCGCCGCCCACGGTGGCCATGTAGACCGTCGTCACGGAGCAGAAGCGCGTTGCCTCGGTCGGCGGGGAGACGCGCGAGCGGCGGTAGCGCGACCCGTCGATGGGGATGTTGGCGACCCAGCCCTCCTCTAGCCCGGACTTGATCAGGCTGGCGAGGGTGTCGTAGTGCGGGGTGCCTGGGCCGTATGATTTGTTTAGGTGGTCTTCGAGGGACTTTCCTGGTGTCCTGTTTGTTTGTTTGTTAGTTTGTGGCGAGGCCCGCAGGTGTGTAAATCGCTCTTATGGACGGGGTGAGAACTCACAGGTTCTCGACCTCGGAGAGGAAGGACGAGATCTAGGATATGAGCTTCTCCTGATTTGGGTGAACGGTGCCCAGCGGCTCCGAGCCACCAGTGTAGTCTGCCATGTCTTGTAACCAGAGCTGGAATGTGTGGGTGGTATGTTGAGATGAATACAACGGGATGAGATTGTTCTGTCGATAGCAAGCTCACCTCTGACAATTCAAAGGACGTGAGTGGGCAGTGTGGTATTTACGCTCCCAGTACAGAGAGCCCCAACTGCCGGGTAGCTTACCCTGAAAGTCGGGGTAGCTCCCGATTGTGGACCCGGGCGGATCGGATGGGGGACATGACGGAGTGGCATTTCGCCAACGTTGCCGAGCGGACATGTTGGCACTGTACGAAGCCTCCTTTTTTCACGACAACAATTGCTGAACTTTGAACATATTCTTTCGTTTTGAGTTTCTATATGCCCCGGTCCTCTATTATCGACCTTGCCCGATTTCTAACCCAGGAGTGAAATCTAGACAATTGTCTACGCAAGACGGGGAAAATCTAATTAGGAAAATCCTCTCTCCTAAACCTTGCGGTCGCCGGCAACCTCGACGTTCTCAAACTCGCCCTTCTCGCCAGCGGCGATGGCAGCCTCGGGGGTCGTGGCGACGACCTCCTTGACGCGCATGATGTGCCTGCCCGTGCGCAGCCAGTGGCCCAGGACATAGATCAGCACGAAGACGAACCCGACGAGCGGCACGACGTAGCTGATGCGCGTGCCGGCCGAGTCGGCGATGGCGCCCTGGACGGGCGGGAAGACGGCGCCGCCCGAGACGCCCATGACCATGATGCCGGCGCCGCGCTTGGTGTGGCGGCCGAGGTTGGCGGTGCCCAGGGAGAAGAGGGTCGGGTACATGGGGGCCATGAAGAAGAAAATGGTGATGAGCACGCCGACGGCCGCGGCGCCGCTGCCGACCGAGACGTAGGCCGTCATGGCGATGGCGATGGCCGCGTAGATGATCATGATGAAGTCGGACTGGAAGACGGTCGCCAGCCCCGTGGCGACGAAGCGGCCGATGGTGAAGGCGATGAGCCCGTACGACAGCATCTGCGAGCCCTCGGCCGGCGGGAAGTGCGCGTTCTCGGTGGCGTAGTTGATGAAGAAGGCGGCGATGGTGACCTGGGACCCGACGTAGCAGAACTGCGCGGCCACGGCGCAGATCATGTTGTACTGCTTGTACAGCGGGCCGGCCCCGATGCCCTCGTCGCTGTCGGCCGCCGGGTTGTCGGCCGTCGAGGTGCCCTCGATGACCTCCTCCGAGACCTCGGGCAGCTTGGCGAAGAAGAAGAGGACCGCGACGGCGGCGCCCGCGCACGCGACGGCCAGGTAGACGTACTGCACCGACGTCAGGTCCTTGGACCCCTCGCCCGAGAAGAAGGCCTTGGAGGCGATGAGCGGGCCGATAAAGGACGCGACGCCGTTCCACGACTGGCAGAACTGCAGGCGGGCCGACGCGGTGGCCGGGTTGCCGATGACGACGGCGTACGAGTTTGCGCTCGTCTCGAGGGTCGCGAGGCCGCAGGCGATGATCATGGTGCAGACGAGGAACCCGCCAAAGGCGGCCTTCTTGTTCTCCGGGGTGGTGAAGTGCGCCGTGGGCCAGAACATGATGGCGCCCAGCGAGTACAGGCACAGGCCCATGATGATGGTGAACTTGTAGCTGCGCCGCTTGAGGACCTCGGCCGCGATGGGGGAGAAGAGCAGGTAGCCTCCGCCAAAGTACATGACCTGCAGCCCGGTCGACTCGAGGCGCGTGACGCCGAGGACGGTCTGGAAGTGCTTGTTCAAGACTGTGTAGACATGTGTTAGTATTTTTGGATGTCACCTCTATAGAATGGTGACATAATGGCTTACCATCCAGAAGACCATAACTGAAGCCCCACAGGAAGAATAGGGATATGACAAGTGACAGCGGGAAGATCAAAGCCTTTCCGGTCAAGTAGCCACCGGCGACCGTGCCGGTGGAGATGGGCATACCACCACCAGCCATGTCGGTGATTTGTGGAGAATCTGTGGGATATTAAGAATGTAGAGAAATGTGATATATGAAGAGGTGGGTGAGATACGCAGTGTCTCTACTCAAAAAGTTGTCCCGGGTGTCTGATTGATGCAGCCGGACGTGAAGATGAAGCCCACGATGCCGGATGAGGTCCCCAGGACGACTCGTGCCAGAAAAGGAGTTGGGCATCGTGAAGCTTTATACATCCGGCCCGACTTGTGATGAGACCTGATTCATGCGACATTTCCCCAGGCCCACAAGTCTGGAGTTGAAGATCTGGAGTATGGGGTCTGGCAGCCGCGCATGGGCCTCATGTCGACAATTTACCACGCGGGAGCCGTCCCTGAACAATGCGCTCCATTTCCCCCCATGTGGCCCTCTGGGGCCAAGACCGCCCAAGCATGGGGTGGCCAGCGATGATGTGTGTGAGGCTCTACCGATCCGTCGGTAGTCGCAGGGACGGACCAATTAGCATTGAGAAGGGGGTGGTGTAGAACCCCTGAAGGCGCCGAATAATGCGCCGGACACGGGGCTGGCCAGGCAATTTCGCATGGCCCCCGCGGTAAGGTTTGGCATTAGGCGTCTCGGCGGGTGGAGTGCCCGGCGGCGAGCAGCACCGAGTGAGGAGTGACCTGCGCTGGAAAGTGCCAGCCGTCCAAATCTTCGCTTGATTCGGCGGCGCCGCTGCGGAGTCCCCATGTCTTGGGACTGCCGTCGTTTGTCTTGGAAAGGTCTTGGGTGTGGACGCACGGGGGGGCCATAGCTCCCAGGTGCCCTTCTTCCTCCCGTCAACTTTGCCTCCGACTTTTCCCCAATCTGCCCCGGAAAGTAACCCCAGACCCACTTGTTGGTCCTATCACGCTCTGCGGAGACAACTCTATCGATCCATCTCAATGTGTCAGGCTAGTCCTGGAAGGGCTGGTGGTGCCGTGGAAGCAGGCTAGAAGGAGGCTAGAACAAACTGAATCTTTGGCAGTGGGAGGTGAATAACCTGCTCTCGCTGAATTCTTCTCTGTTTCCCCATGGACATCCCACGCGGGACAGTGTGATTCATGCTATTCAATGGCACCACCCAGTCTCAGCCCTAGGTTTCAGCTGTCACTTCAAGAGAAGCTATCGAGACGGTAGAGTCGAGTCTACAGAAAGAGTAACTGAGCCAGGCTCTGGACTGACATAGGCTTCTGAGAGCGCGGGCAGCACCTGGAAGTCCGCATCAAACAGATTATAGCTACAGCTATTCTTTGGAGTATGAGCTACTGGGTTTTATCATCTGGATGAATAATATCTTACTCTAGGTGTCGTCGTCATCAATCTTTTCCTTCACAGAAGATGGGGGCGGTTTTTCATTGTTGAGTGCGTCCCACTCAGAATGCATCATGAGGCCGGCCCAGCTTGGCAACGGCAGGGTCAAGGCCCAACCACAAATCCCTCTAGCTCAATCGTCTCCGCCATCGCAGTCAAGCATGCAATTGCCAAGCTCGTCACTCATTGGTTTGACCTCGGGGTCTGCCGTGTCTTGGCCGACGCAGCTGCGGCCACTCCGCGGCGGCAGCTTGAATTCTCCTGCCTGGATTGTCAAGGACATACAAACAGCTTGAGCTGGCGGCAATTTAGACTGATTCATTCCTACAAGTCTCAAAATGCTTGCTTCGGGGAAGCTGTGGGGCTCGAGAATTGGGTTGGGGATGGTGTCCTTGGCCGTAGAGTGGACGGGCGTTCATTTTGCCATTCTTCTGACTGAGTTCCACTAGGTGAGTTCCACACACACCGTGGCATAACTTGTTGTCACTGCGAGGAGCTCGGCCGGATTCGTGCGTATCCGCATATCGCAACTTTTCTGCTCTTGTCACTGGTCACCAAACACGTTGGCACACAGATCTTGATTCTGGGCTTACACGCTTATGCATGTTGATCCGAGATCGAGCCGTCAATCATTCTCCTCCTTGTTTCCGCTTTCCTTTTTGTCTTGGCAATTTGATGTCATAGAAGCCTGTAATGAAGCGGCATTATCTTGTGCTAAGAAAGACAACCGCTAATGCAATCTGACAGTCTCCTGGGCCAGTTCCTCGTAACTTGTTCCTTCTCCCTGCATCATCCCCCAGATGTAGCATTGTCCGACAAGCCTGTAAGCGCCCTCTCTTTCTTCGCTTCTTCTCGTAATGAAAGGAACGACACCGCCATGGAAAATATGAACAACATCTCCCTCTTGAACGATGTTTGGAGCGATTCCGCAAAGATTCCTCTCCTTCAGGATCACGAAGCGCCAGTCGCGGACTTCGTCTGACAGAAGAGACTGATAGACTCTGCTCTTCGTTTCCAGGCTGCTTTCGTCTTCGTCCCTTGGATGTGCTGTGAACCCTCTAGGTAGGTAATCCTCGTTTCCCTGATCCTGCCTGTCGAGTTTCAAGAGAGCTCTGAAAGCTTCCCACGAGTCTTGGATCCTCATATCCCCGGGCTTGGCAATTTTAGGATGCTTCGCTCCGGCAATAGGAGCCTCCCAAAGCACTCTCTGCCGCTGGTCGGTGTCCCAGACGTCTCCGAACACCCCTTCGAGCAAATCTTTCACCTCTTTGAAATATCTTCGTTGTACTGATCTTTCAAATCCGTTGCAGGACCCGGTCACGTATTCAACCTCGCCAATTAACCACGCCGCTACCTCAAGCTCAGCTTTGTCCGAAACATAATTGATCCGCTCTTGTACATCGCCACACGCGTTGAATGCATTGCCGCGCCCCAGTGCATCGTGCAGCCCACTCCGCTTCTCATCAAACCAGTCGGGGACCCATGATGGCAAGTCGTAAGATTGCGATAGCCCAGCTCGATATAAAAGCAGCATGGCCTGCTTTTCCGCAGAGAATCGGCGAATCAGAGCCACTGCGAATCTCTCAGTGACCTCAGCAATGGGGCTGGAGTAGTCAGGTTCGAACTCGTCCAGGTTCCCATCTGAAGCTATGCCGAGTAGTGAAAAGAATTTGTCCCTCGGATCTGATGACTTTGCATGCCGGAAGTTCTCTAGGAGCTTCAGAATCGACACCCGGCCAGATCTATCTTCAACGTGCCGAAGTCTGCCCAGTTTGAGAAATGGAACCCACGAACTCGATTCGATCTTCTCGGTTGCTTCGAGCTCTTTGTCGATGTGTTCCATCACAAGAAACAAATGGTTCCAGTCGACCCGTGTCTTCCCGAAGATCAACTTGAGCCTTCGCGCAATGACAGCTTCCTGCACAATCCATGCTCTTCGAAACCATAGATTCGCAAATAAGGCGGCGACTCCGGCCCAGATTCCATCGTCTGGAAATGGCATGCCCCTCTCTTCCCATGATGGCGGGCAGCGTGGCAAATCCTCTGGCCATTCCTTAGCCCAAGGGCCCAGGATCATGCGCGCGCGTACTTGCATAAGCATTTGAATAGCTTCGCTGTACTCATCTCCCCCGCCAAAGAAGGCCAGTGTGGAAGCTGACCTTTGGAAGGTTTCGGGAAGCAAGGCAATTTGCTGGGTCTTCTCGCGATTGTCTCCTTGATTGATACACAGGGCATCTATCCACAAAGTCAGAGGTTCACGCTTCGAGCGCAAGCTACCAAGAGCCGTAAATAAGGCGTCTCTGATGCTGAGATCCCCAGATGGTGTCTTCAACACGTGCATGGGCTGCTGTTCCGGTCCCCACACGTATGACAGCGTCTTGTACGGCCCAGCCATTCTGCTGGTCGTGGTCCAGATCATGCCTTGCATTCTTTCCGTGCCCTCGCCAGGGAACAGAGTGAAAAGACGTATCTCATCATCCGCAAGCTGAGTGTACTGATACTGATGATGTGAGATTGCCGTTGTGTTAAGTCTTTTTGCAGGGACATGCATCCCCGGGGTGTCAGCCTCTGGCTCGGAGCCGCGCTTCCGTTTGTGACCGACTGGAGCATTCGAAAGTCCTGTTTCGTAGCTCCTCGTCACGGGATTTTGGTTTTGAGGTTGCGTCGGTGAGCTTTCGGCTTTGCTGAATTGTGCTTGCCGAGGTATCGATGAATTGAGTGAAGACGTCCGCCTGTTATTCCGGACATCCCGAGGAGGCACGACCTCACGTGTGGACTCTCCGGGAGGATGGATGTTGACACCCGCCTTTGGCTTCGCAACTGATCTTGTAAAGTGATCGGGATTGTCATCCTTCGCTTTTTGATTCACAATTTGCAAGGATGCTGGCAGGATGATACCTGGATGTAGCTGAAGCATTCCAGAATTGAAGTGTGACCAAGGGTCCAGAATGAGACTGAATTTCGGCTCTGTGTATCCATCTGTGATTCTGACCAAGACGAGCACATTATTCTGAAGGGGCTGTGCCGAAGCGTATGGGTTCACATGGCGATAATCCTGCGCCTGCTTGAAATGTCAGATTACGACAGTAAAATGCGGACGTCCCATCCACGTACCATTCGAAGCTGTGAGGATCCCCACTCGAACGTGTCGTCCAACCCACCGACGGAGACGCCGACATCAAAGTGATAAGTAGGTGGTTCCTGATCATACTGTACGAGGCTTTGCCAGCCACGCTTATACAGCAATTCTGTGACCTTCTTCGCAATGCCTGGTTCAGACATTGTGAATGAGGCATGGTGTGTCTTGCTACGAAATTCGGGAAGACCAGCCCTGGTTCGGAGTCGGCTGGTCCAACACAGGACGGGATCGTAGTGTTTTCCCAGCTCCCGTCGGAAGAGCAACGATACCTAACAGTCTCGGTGGTAAGTATATGCATTTTACTCAGGGGGTCATTGATATGATTTGGACTCCTCACCAACTGTTCCCCCAAAAATCTCAAGTTCGAATTCAAACCCAGTCTCTTGCTTGATGTTGCACAGCTTTCTAACCCCTCACCATCTGAGTCGTTTTCGCAATAGTGTCTCATAAGATTCAATCTACGATCCTTTTGGCGTTTGGCAGCGTCCCTCTTGAGACCACGACGCTCCGTGCTATGGAACTTCTGGAGAATATCATGGTTGGTAGATTCTCCCTCGGGACCATCTGAATCGGAATCGCGGAAATCGAATGGATCCGGAAGACTCATTGCACTTGATGCGTGTCTCCAGAAGGAATCTTCTGTGAGGTTTCGGTCCATTACTAGAGTATAGTCAGGTCGTGTACGATATAGCGTGTCAGGCTTATAGGGTAACAGAAACACCTACCTTGCGATTTCTTTGGTACCTCCACATGTAGACCTTGCTTGGCAAATGCCATCTCGACCTCCGTGTCATTTGGCTCCGTGAGAAGAATGTGTAATAGCCATATATGCAATGGATCCTGGATCCCGCAGAATTCAAGCAGATGTTCGGCTAGGTGAATGAGGGGAACTGCTGAGGAGCTTTTCGCTGATACGAATAGCCTCAATTGCCCGCCTTCAACTTTCCAAACAGCTTGGCTTCTGGTATCACACCCCTGTAGGATAGGCTTTCTCTTTAGTTGATGACTGTCGATGATATCTGCAGCACCGCTGACCGTTGCCGTTCTTATGTGACTTGATACTGTGCGTTTTCTCAGATTGGACGACGGAGTCAATCTACAATGTAAGCAGAGGTCAGTATACTCTCATTTTAATTAATTGAATTGGGTTCCAAATTGACAGAACAGATAGCTTCAATGAGATAAAGTCACATGGCTTGAAGTCTGCTGCAGTAGGAGACTGAATAGTAAATCTGAACCCACGCACGCCTCGAAGAAGGGAGCCCGGGACTGTAGGAGCTTGGTGTCAGCGGCTCGCAGCTTGATAGGGCCCTTCGGATCCGTCCTAGTAGCTACGCAGAGTGATAGTTTTCTGTAGCATAGACCAAGGCAACTGAATAAATCCTCCATATGATCCGCTTCAGAAGCAGCAATGTTAAGGAGAGCTACTTTCCCTGTGAAGCTGTCTCGTAAGTAAGGGCGGTCCGCTATGTACCAGTCCTGATCTTGCGAGGACAACATCTGTGGCGATAAAGATGAGTCTCCTGTGGTGACCGGAAATATGAAGCTCGATTTAAGGGGCTCCAGTTTCCTTGCGGCGCCAACACGAGACATTGCTGCTATGGCCTTGCTTAGCTGGCGCAGAGATTGGATAAGGGATGGAACCAACGACTTCGAAGGACGAGCCGAAAGTGAGAGAATTCCTTCTATCAGCTCCTGCATCCCCAAGCCGTCTGCAGCTTGCAGCGACCGGAGCAGCTGGGCACTGCGCGGATACACATTTTCCAGTCGGATCCCCATCTTGATGCAATGGGGGATACTCGTCCACCCGCAAAATGTCTGCTCCGCCGAAAGGAGCCGACCGCTGATGAAGATCAAGCACTCCTTGAGGAAGGTATGTCTAAGATCAAGTTAGCGAAGGCTTCGGAGTTCGAACTCGCACGTACTCGATTTCATCCTTGTCATCAGCGTAGTATCCTTGGATTTGTTCATATAAGTAGGCCACATGCCTTTCAGAAGGAGTGCTCTGCTTTCTGATTGCCTTCAAGCATTTCAAATAGAATGAAGACTCCTTGCGTGTGGCCACACCTAGATATCGTAACCTGTGCCTCACAGCCTCGTCTTCGAAATTGGACACCTGTAGCACGGCTAGGGCACAACTTCCGTCCTGAATGAGAGAATCAACGTCCGGCAGGACAGTGTCCATTACCTTGGTGTGTGGTCCGTGTTCGATGCGCGACGGTGATTTGCCAATGTCTCTCAGAAGACTTGCTCGTGAGTTAAGGCATTCTTCGCAATGCCTATGTAGCTCATCAAGTTCGATCCACGACGAGTAAAACTCCCACTTGTCAAGTATCAACTGCAGTACGTGAGATGCATGAAACTTCTCGAATAAATCTCGGAAGTCTTCCGAGAGTGAGAACTCGCATGCATTAGATGCATTGTTCTCGACAAGCCGAGGCACGGTCGAAACGCGGAAAGTGCGGGCCACGTAGTTCACGAAACCCTCACGACGATCTGAAGCCGAGACGTCATTATCAAGGGAAACTTCGGAGGAGTCCTGATCCAGAATTTGCTGTTCGAAGTAACCTAGATGGACTCTTGGAGACATTGCTTGAAGTATACCAGTGACAACATTGGGTGGGGAAAAGCCCCCAGCGTTTCTCATGATGTACAGGTCCGAGCCTCTGCGCCGTCGGCCATCATTAGAAGCGAACCACAATTCCGGTGGTTGATGGCTCCTTGAGGTCCATGATTCTTGGTAAAGTAGGGTAGCATGCGAGAATAGTGCAGGATTACCAATTGTCGCTGGATCCGAGAATGAGCCTGGCCCACTTGCTGTGTGAGCTGCGACTATGCCGTTACAAATTCGCTGAGGATCCAGTGTGGTAATGCCCAACCTTTCGAACAGCTTGCGGCGTTGCACACCTATCGGGAAGGCGGATTTTAGAATAGAGAATGGCAACTTTGCTTCGCTCCCGTGCAAGTCGATGTTGGAGGGCCAAAACACAGGACGCGGCGCCCGTCTCCCCCTGACTATTTCCGAGTTGGTCCAACTCCCATCCAAGAGTGGTATAATTCTGAGTTCTCTTATTGCTCCTTCTAGCTCGTGTAGGTCAACCAGGGGCAGCAATACAGTGGCCAGTTCTTCATGCCACTTCGATGATCGACCATGAAATCCATCCGGGTCATCGTTGATCATAAGGTCTAGATCGCGAAGGAACTCTCCATTTGTCAGACGTCTGACTCCAAGATCGAGGATACTATCAATGGTCCACGCTGGATAATTCAAGGAAAGATAATGAGTCATGGTGAATCGAGACAGTGTCATGGGACACCCGTCATCGCCGGCGAAAAGTGCCGGGTCTACGTGGACCAACTCTGTAGGGCGCCTCAGTCGTCCATCCCAAGATTCCAATATTGGCTTAGATGCGAGGGTCTGTCGTGCTCCTGTCAATGCTGGCTGGAAGAAAGTAGACGGTGCTGCAGCAGTGGCAAACCACGGCCAGGTGTATTTGCAGGGACTATCGATGAATTGGTTGACCGCATTGACCAATGCCAATGGCAGAGCGTCACGCAGAGCCATATTCCAAGGCAGCGAGACATCGATGGTCTGTCGGCTCGCAGTAAGAATAAAATCTGCGTTGAGAAGGAACTGCGATTTTCGATTGTCAGGCTGTGTTTGATAGATGCATGGACAAGGCCGCATGGTATTTATAGGCACTTACCCTGAGCCCGTGATTTCCGATTGGTAACCCCGAATACACATCTCGCGTCGTCACGGAGGGAGCCATTTCAGAATCCAGTTGTAGCGGGAATGCCAGGACCAGCTCAGACGAGGAGCTTCCACACCTCTTGGGCTCGTTTGGCAGCCCGATTGCAGGGAAGATCCTTTTGAGGTACGATAACTCGTCACTTCCGTTGCACAGAACTGAGACATGAGAGTCATTGCTGTCGACGTCTCTTCGAGCGATCGACTTGGTGTGGCTTTGCCCATTAGCGACATGAACTTCGATGTCAACCCGACCGAGCTTCTTCAGGAACAATATCAGGGAGGCGTCGAAGTTTGCGAGGTGGCTTAAGATCTGTTCCTCTTGTTCGTCGCGATCGAGCTCACAGAGAAATGAGGTCTGATCGTCTGCGACATGTTCAGGAAAGCTGGCCCATTCAGGGGTCATGGCTCCAAGCTTGGCCGCTCGATCCCATTTGATTGAATAGTTCCGTGACGAAAGCCATACTTTGTTCGCAACCCTGAAGACGCTCTTGAACCCGATCCCCTTTTCTCCGATAGAGTCAATGTGCTCGGGCTTGCTGACTTTTGTACTCGAGCCAATAGCACAAATTGCATCAATGTCCTTCGCGCTGAATCCTATCTGGTTGGAATCGATACGAAGTCTTCCAGATTTGTAAGTGAACTTCACCGCTGGAATTACCGAGTCTTCGTATGCAGTATCGTCCAGGTTCTGCAGGAACTCAAGAATGAAATGCGTTGCCCGGTCATACAGCTGACCGACGATACTAACTCGAAGACTATATCAGCCTCCAATACATGCAAACTTGCAAGTAGACTCACGAACAGGTCTATGGCATTTGTCATCAGCGACGCAAGGCGAGGATGAGACTGAGGGTCGAGCTGGCGGCGAAGACGTGCAATATGCGCCTCGGCGTCAACGGACGACGCCATATCTGCAGATTGCGACTCAGACATATCGTATCTTTCTAAACTCCGACACGAATTGCTTGGGATGTGTTGACGGAGTAGTTAAAGGCACATCGAAATTTGGTCGCATTTTCTGTCACGGAACAGCCTGCATGAACAGTGAGGGGATGTAGATTAGATAATCAGCAAGAGAAAAAGAGCCCCAGACTCTGCCTTGCTAGAGAGCTAAGCCCCTTGTAGCTGGTGGTGTGTGGCTCTGCAACCTGGTACGTTCATCGAAGGCCGCAGCTGAGGTGGTGGCAATCTGTTCTAGGACATGCAGGAGCAGATCACTTTCTAGGCTTCCGGCGCCTACTTGCAGCGGGACCTGTTGGTCAAGGGAATCTACGAGGTTTCACAAAGGGCCGATCAACAGACCGGTCACCTTCTGTTTTATTCGATTGAGCATTAGATTTTGCAATGTGCTGCTGGAACCAACATGGGGCCCAATCCTATCTTAAGCAAACATTGTGATGCAAAATCTATACCTTCTCCACACTTCCTCTATTAGATACCCGTCTTAAAAGTATTATCACAACCATACCAAGAAGATGTAAAGCAGCTACAACGTGTTAGATACCAATTTTGCAACAAAATGAGGAACAAACCCCCATACCTAGACTCGCCAATACTGTAGTGTATATTGCACCACCAAAAGTCATTGCCTGTACTCCTTGTTGTCTTTGAGCTGGAGGTTGCGGCACTGGTGTCGAGTGCTGTTGTGTGGGACCTGGGTTTCTTGACGTCGTAATGCGTACCATAGACGGCTGTTTGCTGGCCCCAAGGTTTAAAGGTAACAAATTAGATGACAATGTAGGCTCGGACTTTGAAACAATTATCGAAGGCAAAGAGATTGATGAAGAGGAACCCGTTGATGATAATCTGGGAGTACTCAACCACATTGCGCTAGGGTAAAGCGAGACACTGGATGCCATCGTAGTCATCCCCATCACTGAACAAATGATGATGTACCGATACAGGAGAAGTAATACAACAGAAGATATCCAAGACATGCTGCGTTTAAGATAAGTCTACCCCAGAATTTGAAGCATCTGGATAATGGATTTGCAGTACTATGAAGATGTTTGTGGCTCCTAGCTTTATTTTAAGAAGTCAAGGAAGTATTGCCGCCAGACTGGCTTGCTATATCATTCACGGCCGACGTAACGCAATGTGAATGGAAATTCCTCCATTGGAAAGTCTTCAACCTTATTTTAGCCGTCGATTTGTCTGTGTGGCTCCTTTGATGACCGCATTGCCAAAATGGACAGCACAGAAGCGGCTAGGGCGTGCTCTATAATTACTGATATCAGGATAGGTCATCTTGGCGGAAAATGCCCCGAAGATGAGTACTCGTTTCAACTCGGCGTATGAGGTCACTGAGCATGGGCACTGCATGTGTCTCGCATCGGAGACTCGGGAACCAAGGTCTAGGCCCGCACGACACATCGGACGAAAGGTTGATGATGCTTGAGCCAAAGCGGTTGAGCTATTTGGAGTTCTCTTAAATATTCATGACGCCACAAGCAGTTATTTTGTGGCCGTGTAATATAGCTATTGTGTTAGTTGTTCAGTGAGGGAATAACTATCTCCATGCAGACTATGTCAAATAGATTTCCTCGAGACGAATATGAGCCAAAGAGGCCGACGCCGCGTCCGCAGCAGCCACGACGAAGAACTACTGGAGGCGCCGCCGGACGTCTCACGCGCCAGGCTTTCTCATATTTTTATACAACACCAGACCTGGATCCCGATCGATACAACCCCGATCGTCGTCGGCAAACGTCTCGCGACACTGTCAGCAGCGGAGCTAGTTCCAGTGGCAATAGTGCTAAAGATGAGGAAGAGGAGGAATACAGCGTGTTCCCAAAGCTGCAGAAGCGACTGCTCATAACATTGATCGCTGTCGCAGGGTCAATATCCGGACTCTCGTCAAACATATATTTTCCGTCGCAAAATGCCATCTCCAAGGTTTGAAATTGCCTCTCACACACGTCCGCATTGGATCATTCCGTGCTAATAAATGCAGGACCTTAACGTTTCCATCCAACAAGTCAACCTCACAATCACATCTTACCTGGTCATCCAAGGCATTGCGCCACTGATATGGGGTCCGCTGTCTGACACTATCGGGCGACGACCGGTCTACCTCGCCTCATTCAGCATCTACATCATAGCAAACATAGCACTTAGCTTCACGCCAAACTACGCAGTCCTCGTGGCTTTCAGGGCAATGCAAGCGGCAGGCGCCGCGTCGACGGCCAGCATCGGGAACGGAGTCCTCCAGGACATCTGTCCCATCTCGGAGCGAGGAGGCTACATAAGCTTTTACCAGGCCGTGCGGAAC
This sequence comes from Diaporthe sp. DP-2020a, assembly GCA_018137895.1. Classification (NCBI taxonomy): domain Eukaryota; kingdom Fungi; phylum Ascomycota; class Sordariomycetes; order Diaporthales; family Diaporthaceae; genus Diaporthe; species Diaporthe sp. DP-2020a. Next base: position 84,986 of record JACVEP010000045.1, read on the forward strand.
TTCGCGGTCGCGTTCGGTCCCGTCCTGGGCGGTATTCTTGCGCAGTCCCTAGGGTTCCGTGCCATCTTTGTCTTCTTGCTCGGGCTCTCCGCGGCAGTCGGTATCCTCCTCGCTGTCTTCCTGCCAGAGACGATGCGCAGCCTGGCTGGGAATGGTTCATGGCGATTGAAGGGCCCGATCTACCAGTCGTTGTGGCGCATGATTCGGCCACCCAAGTACGTACGGGATCCAGACAAGAAGCCGAGTAGGAAAAAGGTTACTCTGGCTACTTTTGTTGGGCCATTCAAGTTACTAGTTCGCAAGGAGGTTGCTTTCAATGTCTACTTTTTCGGCCTCATATACGCTGTGTGGTCTATGGTAACTTCGAGCACGACGAACCTGTTCGCTAATGACTTTGGTCTTAACGAGTTGCTGTTAGGTGTCATATATCTACCCAATGGTGAGCCTTCCCCGGTGTTACTGTAAACAGCCCACAGCTAACAACACTCCCAGGCTTTGGCACCATTGTTGGATCAGCAGTTATTGGGAAAGTGTTGAACCGTGACTTTGCGGCCGCTACAGAGGCTTACAAGATGGCTCACGACTTGCCGGACTCTTACGAGCTCTCCCCTAAAAATGTCCGGCCCGACTTTGCGATCGAGCGGCTTCGCTTGCGTCGGTTACCTTGGGCATTGTCCCTGTTCATCTTCACCATCGGTGGATACGGCTTCTCTTTATCTTTTCCAAGTGTGTACGGCCGACCAGGGTGGATCGCCCTGCCTCTGACGCTGCAATTCCTCATTGCCGCGTCGGCCAATGCGATGTTCTCCATTAACCAGACCTTGGTCGCCGACCTCTGTCCCGGGAAGGGCGCGAGCAGCACCGGGATAAACAATCTTGTGCGATGCACCCTGGCTGCTATCATGGTGGCGTTCGTTGACGAGATGATTAAAACACTGGGCGCAGGAGCAACATATCTGGGCCTGGCTTTCCTAGTTATAGGTGCTACGCCATTGTTTATAGCTAATTGGCTCTACGGCATGGAATGGCGATTATCTCGAGCACAACAAGAGAACGAGGAAAAAGAAAAGGATTGAGAGCGCATGGTTATAGTTGCGCCTCGCCTCTAGGGTCTACCAAAATACAAATCCAGAGATCCTATACAAGACACGAATTTTCCCACTGCGACGGGTCTCAGGACGCCGGACAAATTTCCGTAAGATGGTACATGTGTTGGTACCAGATTGAATCGTCAGGAGGCATCAATGTCGGCTAGGGTAACATGGCCCCACAAATCGATACCACCGCGGGTGAGCACTGCCTAGGCTTGCGCCGACCAACACACATCCATTGGCTGTTGCCTGCATCGAGATCGTATCTGGTCACCGACTCTGTAATTCGCCAACACACCGTAGCCGCCGTTCGCTCTCCTCCAGCCCTGCATTTCAGACCCTCCAAAATCCATTTCAGACCCTCCAAAATCGAGATGGACGATTCCAGGGAAAACCAAAACGCCGAACACGAAGAACTAAAACAGCTGAAGCGTCTCATCCGCAACGTGGATCCAGCATCCCACGACGAGAGCCACCAATTCTACGGTGACAGAGTCCTCAAGCACGACACTCCAGCCGGTGTCAAGATCGCCATCAAATTCAAGAGGTCACACGCATATTGTGAAGACGATGGCATCCAAACAGAAGCGGACATGATGCAATACGCCGCCACGCACGGCGTCCTAGCCCCCAAAGTCCGCGCTGTTTACAACATCCACACTGTATCATCTACCAGACCCTCTGCGACTGCGATGGTCAGCGAAAGGCTGCCAGGCGACCGCCTGTCCGAGGTGTGGGCCGACCTGAGCGACGAAGGGAGGTCAAGCATCATAGCCCAGCTCCGCGAGCAGATCAGCAACATGCGCTCCTGCACGCAGTCGTACATCGGCCGCGTGAACAACAGGTCCACGTGCGATGTCTACGAGCGCATGCCCGGGAAAGTCTGCGGGCCGTTCGTCGACGAGGAGCACTTTGACCAGTGGTGTCTGGCGCGGGTGCCCGACGGCCTGTTCGGGCTGACGCGCAAGAAGTGGACACGGTGGCTGGAAAGGGAACGGCAGAGGCCGTTTCGCAAGTTTGTGCTCACACACGGGGACCTGTCGCCGCGCAATATCGTCGTGGATGGCGGTGTTGTCACGGGGATAGTGGACTGGGAGAGGAGTGGATTCTGGCCCGAGTACGCCGAGTACGCCTTTGCCATGGAGCTCTTCCCGGCGTTTCAGAGGAGTCAGGAAGAGTGGTGGGGACCGGTCCTGCAGCAGATCTTGCCGCGGTGCTCGGATCAGAGGCTGAAGTTTACTCGGACGGTTGCTTCCAAATGGTGCAAAATCTTCTAGATGAAGGTACGACTCCCGGCCGGTGGGCTTGTCGGCACGGCTGACTCGGAATAATGCCGCGGAGTGGCAAAATGAGTGAGATTTAATGAGATACTCTCACAAGGAGCACCCACTCCCGGCTGTAATTTCACCGGCAAAACTGGCTCAGGACAGAAGACGATAGAACTGTCTCATCATTCCTTAAATGGACGTCAAACAAGCATTATCCCGCACCGCGAGCTGGAGTAACTGCTAAAACGACTTCCACGGACTACCGTTGACTCTCTCACGCAAAAGCTTCCCACTTCTTCGCCACTCCCAAACGCACTTCCAGACTCCAACCAGGGTGCAATGAAAGCTGAATAAAATCTGGGTGCCGTGATGTGTTCTTATCCTTCGAGGTCCCGTGTAGAGGTTGGAATAGGTAATCGCCCAGTATTCATTCTTCAGTGGTCGAACATAACATGCGATGCGAATACCAGCCCTCAAAAGCAACACCGTCTGATAGTGTAACCGATACTTCTCCTCTATCGAATGGCTGTCCCCGTACCAATTCAGTCCAACTTCGCTGCTTATTCCGACCCATCGATATGATGGATATCTAACGGCACATGTGGCGCCCTCATAGGGTATGGATATCCGGTGCAGGGCGGACGATAATATAAAACGGGACTTTATACTCAAATTCAGTAGCTTGGTTCTTCAAGGAAAGCCTCACTTCGATCCTGCCTGGGGGCTGTCTAGCAGGGACAGTCCCCACGAGCGAAGTGGGTCTCAAATTGAAAGGCGCGATAGGGCGAACCCAGGCTGACTGCGGATCCGTCGAAAACGAAGTAACGATGTCCCCGGGTGACAATTTGTATGGGTCGAGAGGGATAGTAAACTTCTCTCTCGGGTACAAGGTTGGATTTGGTAAACCACTCGGAATCGTCCTCGCGGTGGTCAGCGGCGTCGTCGTTGTGCGAGGAGTCGTCTGAGGAGTTGTTGTGCGAGGAGTTGTTGTGCGAGGAGTCGTGTGAAGAGTTGTGCGCTGAGTTGTGGTACGAGTGCTCGTCTTTATCGATAGCGAGCGAGAAGTGTTCGAATCTATAGGCCGCACTGTGGGAGGAGGAGTCGACCTTGAAGTACTGGTGCTAACGGACCGAAGAACGTCGAGTGCCAAAACATATCCGAGGTTAATCACTCTTCCGTTGAATGCATACCGCCCCGTGATGAATACAAGGACCCGGCTCGGCGGGTAGTCTTTTGGGACTCGCCCAATGATTGCCCGACGCTCATAATCCAGCGAGACCCAGCTCACTCTAGGGCTAGTATCCACTTTGGCACCATCTTGGAAAATCTGTAGAAATTTATTGAGTCCGATGATGAAGGGCTGTCCCGTGTAGACTTTGACAATGAGTCTCGTATCTATGATAAAGGGTGTACCAGTAGGCAATGGAACCTTAGTTGGCACGGGAGGATCAGGAGGGTCGATTGGCTGAATCGCAGGCCATGGGTTCTCGTCTGTTCCCGGGATAGGAATGGAGGTAGATTCGGGCTCGTTGGGGAAGGCGGACTGGACATCAACGGCCAAACAATTGACTGGGGAAAGTAGGAATGACACCAGTCCCAGTAAAGCAAGACAGAGGCGAAAGGCGAACGCCATTGCGGTTTGACACTGCTAGTATCGATCTACTAGATGGGGGACAGAGATGTGATGAGTGGAGAGTGATGAGGTTTGTAGAATCAAAGTGCATGAGCTCCATGCGAAGGCTCTTGTAATCTAGTATTCGAAGCAACTCGTAGTGGATGGGTGCGAAGGACAAGTGGCCATTACCCCCGGGCCTGTGTGCCTTGAAAATAGGAAATGTGCAGGGCAACATGTTGATACTGCAATATTTTACACAATTTGTCCTTTAATATGACGAATAACAACTCATTACGCTGAAGGGATGGACAGGAAGCTATGTAGATGTCTCGGATCGACGATGACTTAACGACCAAAGTCTCATGGCCCCAATGCCTATTCGCACATGCAAGTAGTGCTTATGTGCTTATGTGGCCCCATTTACCTCCACCTGAGTTGAACCCATTCTGACTAGACAATCGCCATATGTATTTTGATATTATCGTGGTACAGATTAAGCTTGGACAATTACTGTGCCCGCTGTCCGAGACCCAGCAAAACTACGCAACTAGACATGAATCGGATCGAACACAGCCAGCCCAAGGTAATGGGCCAGTACAGCATCTGGGTTGGCAAGCTTTGGTTACCCGTGGATGCCTGCAACTTGTGTGTGGCACCGTGGGAATGACGTGAACGTCATGCGATGGACGCTTCTCGCCCTTTGCACTGAATTCTCGGAAGTATGACCTGTCACAGTACCGGGATGAGTAACGCTCCCTTGTTTCGTTGGAGAAGCCTGCGCCATCATTTATGCCGTGTTCTATGCATGAGAGACATTGTCCGCTCTTCCAAACTTACTTAATGCAAGAAAATGTCAAAACCATCCCTGAGAAGGCGGTTGGGCGTAATTATCTGGTGGATGTTCGTCATATGAGTGAGCAGATTAACAGAAGCCGAAACGGGCAGGATTTCTCTGTGGCGAGCCGGGTCAGATCCCCATAAATTCGTTCAAGACCAAGAACTCAGCGCATTCTGGCTTAGCCAGTCGGCACAACGGAGTCATACCGACAGTTCTATCACAATAAGAACAAATCACAGGAAGTTGTGACTAGAGCGGTATTTTACTTTGCTTACCTAGGTAGTTTCCTAGCTTTTAGCGGCGAGAGACTAGGGTTAGGGTCAAGAGTATGCAGGTGGTCAGGGGACAGTGCGTGCAAATTGAGTCACTCATTTATAGCCTCGGGAGAAGGCGGGGAAACATCAAGCGAATGACAATGCAACCTCACCAACTGTTACCTTGATTGGCGCGCAGGAAGCTTCTGACGAAGCGCCTCCATGGATGAAAGGCATCTGGCTCCAGCAGACCAATGACGGGGAAGTCGGCGTACTCTGCCAGTGACAAGTCGTTGTCACCGCAGGTGCAGGAGCGCGGATCCTTACGGACCTCTGGCGACGGCCGGAGCCAATTCATCGGCAGCTCCAGCGGTGTCTACTTCGTGAACACGGTGCGACGGGCCTTTGCTGACGCCGACGTGCGCCTGTCGGCCGTCTTCCAGGACAGAGATAACCCGTCGCCCGAGGATTGCATCGTCCCGGACGAAGACGATGGCCGCTCTACGACAAGAAGGCCCGGCGAGGTCAGCACGGCAGCATCACGGGCGCCAAGTCCGCCGCTAGGCGCCGCTACGCTGCATGGCTCCGGCGTGCCGGTGGACCTGGGCCGGCCTCCGCCGCGTGACGTCGCGAGGAAGCTGTTCATGACCTACTTCCAGACCTGGCACCGATTCTTTCCCTTCCTCCACGGCCCGACCCTGGCCAAGGACATCGAGTCGCTGTACTCGTCGTCGGACGAGGAGCCGTCGTATTCGGCCGCCACGCAAGGTGCTCCAGACGGGCTGGCGATGCCCCTTGCCCGCGTCATCATCTTGCAGTGCTTGTTCAACCTGGCCAGCCTCCATGGCGACGTGGAGCTGCCGGCTGCGTCACGGATCGGCAATCCCTCTAGCGTTCTCTCCTGTCTGCTGGGACTCGCGGCCAAGGGCGATATCATCTCGATCCAGGCGCTGTTCGCAGCCCAGCTCCTCCTCGTGGCGCGCATGTCCCTCCGCACCGCCGTGGTCGTCGCCGGCCTTCTCTCACGCGCCATCTTCCTGGCGGGCCTCCACCGCTGTCCCGTACGGTACCGTGAGCTCTCAGCCGACGACTGCGACATCCGCAAGAGGCTGTTCTGGAGCATCTACGTCCTCGACCGTTTCCTCTCGCAGGCCCTCGGGCACCCCTTGGGCATCCAGGACTCCGATGTCGATGTCTGCTCCCTCGCCGGCCCTGAGCTTCATCATCGACACTTTCTGCCCCATGGCCCGCTGGACCACCCCGGGCCAGATGGAGCGGTGGTCAATGGCCATCCCAACCAGGACGCTTCCTCAGCCCCAGGAGATGACCAGGAGACTAGAGGGCCGGTCCTCATCGGCTCGAGCCAAAAGCGAGACCGCCATCTCATTCTCTTCTGCCAGGTCGAGTATTCTCGCCTGCTAGGCAGGGCCTTGGAGCTGTTCCACAAGTCTATCCACGTCCGCTCTATAGACCCTAGCACGGTTCTTTCTCTACGGACCGATATGAACGCGTGGTGGAACTCGCTCCCGTCCGAGCTGCATGACTTTGGGTTCGTCACGGAGACGGGAAAGCCGTCGAATAATCCAAGCCAGCTCTTCAGCGCGCCGGCCTTTTTCAACCTCCTGCACAACCAGCTGCGCCTCCTGATCCACCGCCCGTGGCTGTCTCTCGAGCCGTCTACTGCCGAGTTCCAGTCCGCACTGCAAATATGCATTGGTTCGTCGCGCGAAATCATCCTCAATGTGAGAAAGCAGCGCAGCGCGGGGTATGCGCTCTTCTGGCCTGGCCACCTGTCGGCAGCTTGGATGGCCGGCATCATACTGGCGTTTGCATGTCACCTGCACCTCTACCCTCCGGACAAGGGCCATGGGTAAGTTAGAAAAGCTCACTGGCGGGGAAGTAGCACGCACTGACAAAATGCTAGGGAAATTGCTCTGTGCCTGGACGTGCTGTCTAGTATGTCAAGCCGTTGGCCCTTGGCGAAGAACTGTCACATCGTCCTGTCTGATCTCCAGCAGACGGTCCGGCTCAACAGGGACACGCTCCTCCACCGTCCACTCCATGGGATGCCGACACCCGGGCCCAGAATTAGCTCCCAGGCTACCGGCCGACATGTGTCACACACGGTTGGGGAACAAACACACAATCAAACAAGACCTCCGAAGAGGAGGCGGATAGACCCGGATGCACAGGCGGGCCAATCGTCCGGGCTCTACTCGGGCGATCTACAATCACAGTTAAATGGGCCACTTGGTACCAGGCGACAGGCTGACCAGACTTACTCCCCGGGGCCTAGCGAGGCGGCCGCCCTAGGCTCTGTCATTAATGATCCCGCCAGCAGACTCGCATCGGTGCTCCCTCCTGACAGACAACCGGCGGGGGCTCCAGCTCTCAACCAACCACCCTCGCAGCAGCAGGATTCGTTACCTCCCCATGATCCTCCCATCACCGGCACACCAGACATTCGGGGCTTGGACGCCATGGGATTCCCTACCCCGGGTTTTGGAACCGGCGATGACGGCTTGATGGGCGGACCGTCCGTGGGCAACTGGGACGGCGGGATGCCGGACATACTTGGTGGCGTCACCTGGGAGTCGCTTCTCAATGTCGTCAACCAGGACAATCTCGCCTGGCGCGGCGGGTTTCTCTGAATGTAGTCACACCCACTCAGACATGAGTAATTGTTGTTGTAATGGGTATTCGTCAAAGTCTAGCTGGGGCGGTGTCACACTAAATACCTAGGTAGGATCTCCTCAAGCACCAGGCCATTGTTCACTGAAAATCGCGAATGTTCTCCTCTCCATATGCGGTGATTATTACCAGTATTATCTTTATCAGACTTGGTCCCATCAGCTGAGCAACTTCTTTGTGGAGCGGACACTTTCACCAGTGTATGTAGACTCCTCTAGATTATCCTGTCTTTTGGGACGCCCCTCATCAAAGGAATGTCGGTGAAGACCTCCGCTTCTGGATTATTGTCTCATTACGATACGCGAGTTATGTCCGCATGTTTGTCGTCTTAATTCCTCTTACTCATGCTTGTGTGCCCTAGGAAATGACGTCAAGCAGGCCACAGCTCAAAGACGTACCAGCTTTTTTAGATGGGCGCCTTGGGTCATCGCTGACTTTTTCGTCATTTTCTTCTCGTTTACGTACTTTTGAAATCCAAAGAAGAAGACCGGTTCCAAGTAAGCTGACAACCTTTGCCGTGTTTCCGTTACAGAAGCCGTGTCTTGCCGTTGCGACATCTCGATCTCCGGATTCATTCCTACATGTATTACCAGTAAGCTGTCGTCGGCCCTCGCAAACTATTGCCATGAGCATCTAGGTATAATAAATTACACTGGGTCAGTAAATGGATTAAATACAATACTGTTACTTTGGCCATGATGGTGCAGAGGTTCAATGTGTGACGATGTAAGGCTTCGTTCGCATTGTTCAACCTCAGCTTTAAACATCTAAGCATTTCAGTGGCCAACCTGTCAGCAGTAAAGCTGCCAGCCGCGTATAGTAGCGTCAAGAAAAGAATGAATACGACCTAAAAGAACTGCCGTGCTGACTGCAGATCGTATCCCAGTGGTGATCGTTTCCTATACTGAGGTGAGTACCAACACCTCGTGCTGTAAGGCTTATTGTTGAGCCTTCCGATTGTTCCGTTACCCGCGACGCCAGCGAATTAAACACACCAAGTGAGACTCAGCTCGGGTATCGGGGATTGAAAGTGAGAAACCGACGACCGCCTTTTCCGAAGTCAATGAACATGATGTCTCGATAGGAAGCCTTTAGAGTGAACAGGATACATGGCCATGGGATTCATCTACGTGTTGAGATAAAGGGGTCGGGACCAGAAGACGCCACAGTTCATCTCATCTTCAATTGCCCATTTGATCCGCCAATTTACCTTAGAATAAATCAGACGATGGCCATTGTGCCCGTTCCAAAGAGACTTTTACCCACTTGAGCACGTTGAGTGTAGCTGGTAGTCGGCGGGGATACCGGATTTGGAATCCACAGATACTTCTGACTGTGTCTTTCTCAGCACCCCGCATGCTTTTTGTGGTACAGGTTGCGACCCCCAATGGCGAAAGGGCGAGGTTGCAACATCACTGTGACACAACTAACGTAATATTAACATTTACATTCAAATCAGCTAATATGTCAACGCAGCCTTGTGCGCTGTGCTGACCAAAACGCGCAATGGGTATCCCAAGACCGCTTGCAGTGCCTCTGCATGTCCAGAAAACTATAAAGGCAGAGAGGAACTCCCTTTGTTTCCAACTCTTCTAACAGCATCAGCAGTCATAGCAGGACAATTCTATTCAAAAATTCACCTCTCACCACCAACCAACCAACAACCGACAACCCCCATCAATCAAGATGCAGATCTCCACCTACTTCTACGCCGCCATTGCCGTCTTCGCGGCTCAGGCTACTGCCCAGTCATGCCTTCCCAACGGCAACATCTGCGTGAGTACAAAAAGAGAAAAGGGAGCATATCAGGGAGCTATTGCTGACTTGCGAATTGAATAGACTGCCAGCTCCAACCCGCCTTGCTGCTCGGGATTCTGCCTCGTCCAGGCGGGAGCTTCCTCCGGGGTGTGCCAATGAGCGTCTCATACGAAGTTGTTGGGAAGATTTGAGAGGGGTGACAGCCAATGGACATTCGCTTGGACTAAGTGCCTAAGGGTTTTTATTCCCCTGAGGGTTTTCCCTTGGGAACAACTTAGAAATGAAAATTAGCTTGTTATTGAATGTATCTGTGACATAAGCAGTCCTTTCTTGAAACTTGATTTGATAAAAGTGTTACTTACGTATGATGTGATTCTGGGTATATTCTGGCACCCAGTCAATTGAGAATAGAGACTTGTAAACATTCTTCACCCTAATACAATTTCCGTGGGCTCCCCGCAATTCAACTCCCAGATCTCTTTTGGTACTCGTCCAGCGGCCTTTCTATACATCACGCCTTCAATGCTCTCAACCCATAAGACATTGTAAAAGTGATATCGCTCAGGCTCGTTGGATCCTCCTGGAACTGTTTGTCTAACAGCAGGACTTGCGTTGCTTGCACCTGGGCGACAGCGGTAGGCAAAAGGTCCGACGTCTATGCCAGCATCTAGATCTCGTTGCGTGGCGTCTGCAGCTGAAAGTCTCTCGCTGTCGGCTCCGTTGTCAAGGCCATATGCATCACGCCAATCCAGCGGCCTAAAGTGGTAGTATTCCAACAAAGGCCCATAACGCCAGTATCCTCGGCTGTCTATCATTTCTGGATAAGATCTGGCCACGTCTTTCTGAAATGCGCTGCCAGTTGAGATGGCTATCATCTTCAATTCAGACCCAGATCGGACGGAGCCTGTGTTTTCCATGATGGTCATGGCACCTGCCCATCTCCCTTTCTCATCTTCAAGAGTGATGACTGGGCAGAAGGAATGTAGCTCGGGCTTGAGATTGTACAAGTCCGTCTCAAAGACGGAAGTATGGGCAAGCGATGCCTTTATGTACCTCTGCCAATCCGCCGTGTCTGTATAATTCGCAATAAGGACCCGTCGAACGCGCAACGTGGCTGTTTTTGTCATGCAGAATAGCAGGGACGTATTTCTATCGGCTACCGTGGCGGAACAAGTATCCTGCGTCGGCAGTGGGTATCGATAACTGACCGTGGGATTGCTTGCATGGACGAAAGCAGCAGCATCATCGCGAGTCCATCCTGCCGGTAGAGATTTATGGTTGGGCTCCTCCCAGGCAGTCTTGCAGCTTTGCAGCAGAGAGGGCTCATCGACTGGGCTGACCGAGCGATCATCGGAAATGGTAGACCAATCTACCAATTTGAAATTTCTCCAAGAAACTTTCCCAGCTCTCGAAGGAACCACTCGGTAGAACGCACACTCTCGGGTCATGTAATCCAAGCCACCTCTCAGGCTGACCGGGTCTACCAGGCATTGCCACCCTGCCCAGGACCACGATGGCAGCGGTGCCATCGGTGCAATCTTGGTCGCTGTCCCGACCGGGGACCGTCGCCGTGCTAACAGAAGCGGTTGCCAGAGAAGAGCCGAGTCGAGAAAAAGGGCAGGCAGCCCACAAATAAATCCACCGCGGAAACTGCGTCGCGACAAGGCTTCGAGGACGCCGGAAAAGGCTGGCAGCACATCTTGATCATATGTGAGATTGCGATGGCTGTATCGACATACCAGCTCGATGTAGAACTTGAAATCCGGGACAGGGGAGAGGGAGGCCAGGTCCTCCGATTCTTCCCTGCTTGAAAGCTTCCTGCAAGCTCTCTCAAGGGCTGCCTTTTCAAAGGGATGATGGCGGATGCTAGGTGGCGGCAGCCATATTTGATGAAGCAAATCCCCCACAGCGTGGAGAGAGGCCGGGTCCTGCAGTTTTCTTCTGACGGAAAGCTTCCTCTTGACTCTTTCGAGGGTTGCCTTTAAAGATCCCTTATGATTGCTGCTAGATGGCGGCTGCTGTAGTTGAAAAGGCGAATCCATTTGCACGGACGAGTCTGTATCTTCGTAGCTCGAGGATCCTGGCGACAGCACCTCACGCTGACAGTCCCAAAAACAGACACCGTCGAGAAATACTATAGAACGCCTTGACAGCAACTGCTCTTGAAAGGTCCACCCTCGTGAGGCCCAGTGAGAGCATAGAAGCTTGCTATGTAAATGCTTCGCTGAGATGATGTTGTGAGGGAAGTGTCCGTCGTCATAGTTCTTGTTACCATAAAGTCCATTCGTGGAGGCGGCCGCTATTATGGTGAAATACGCGCCGGAATAGATCTCGTTCATGAGGCCAACGCGGTCCCTGGTGGTATCTTCGTGCTGGATGATGCACAGACTGTCGACCCAGAGATATCGAACTCCTGACTGCTGTACAAAGTTGATGGCGTCTCGGATGACCAACGGCACCCTCTCCAAGACGCGGCTCTGCAGGAAACCCTCGCAGCAGAAGTCGGTGAGACTTTCCTTGCTTAGCATCAACCGGTCTCCAGCTGTTGCTCTCCCTTCGACGTCGTCCATCGCAGCAGAATTCCAAACGTAGCTGAGAGCTGCATATCTCTGGACACGACTCCCGCGGACGATGCAGCCTTCCTCTGTGTCTATAACCCAGTCTGGTATGTGGTGCGGGGGTCTCTCTGTGATAGGGTCTACCTTGCATTTATCGCCGTGATTCTCGTTGCAACTTTGGATCCAGCCTTCTAGGTGAGTGGCATATTCCTCAATTATCGACTGTGGTCCTGCCATGGCGTGTACGTTGAAAGGCCGGGGGAGGGGTGTGATTAGTGAGGGAACGAAGGTCTCGAATGCGATTATTGAGTGAAAGAAGCAAAGAAAAACTAGAAGAAACGAAATCATGAGCGCCATGTCAGCATGTCAGGCGGCCTGGCAGGCCAAACTCCACTTATCAAATCTGCGAAGGCGCCTTGGCATGCTGTGTAACCAACGAATGCTCCAAAATCAGGTGACCGCATCTGGGGAAGACAGTTAAGAGGCCGAAACCGGTGGAGTAGAATAGGACTCCGGCTTGCCAAACACCCCATTAGCTAGCCGCGTAATCAACTTCCATTTCCTTCCTTACTACTCACCTTGCATTAACTGTAAGAGGTTGTGCTAGGATCCTTGCCTCTCGCCGCCATCTCTGTTGCATGCCGTATTGAAGCGGGGTTAGAGATCAGAAGACCGTAGAATGATAAGCCGTTCAACGATTGGGTTTTCCACCCCAAGAGGTACTAGGCAGTCCTTCGAAGCTCTCACACAACTCTGACAATCAGTCACAGCCTCAGTAAATTGCAGTAGCACGCGATTTGTGACTATGTCCTTCGCAACTTGATATTAGGTACACCCAAGGCTCGTGTCAAAATGAAACTCGTCATCTTTGACTCCAAGGACAGCGATACCTTTCACTAACTTGCGGTGCTTGGTCAACAGGGAATAGCAAAGTCAAATAGAATGCGAGGGAATGACTACACTCCAACAGGTATGACCACTGCAGCGTTGTTAGGCTTCTCGTTCTCAACACTCAGAAGCTTCAATAAAAGGTTCATCTGAGGGCTCTCCTCCCCTGTGACGTCTTCCAATCTCCTGATCTCATCCTCGATCTCATTCTCCAATTTGTTCAACAACTCCCAGCAAGCCTCGAAACATCCTGCCTCTTGCAAGTATTCGATAATCTGAACCTTTGCAACACTGGGCATCGGGCCCGAGCATCCGGTCCTCTGCCGGAAGAGGCCCATGATCCGGTCGACATATTCGGGGCTATTCTCAAGGCAGTGGATGATGAGATAGGAGAACTTTCCCTCGTCCAAGTCCTCGCACCAACCCTTTTGGTTGCTGTATTCGCGAGAGTTGAGGTTCAGGTAGTCATCTCTGACCTGGAAGAAGCGGCTGACCATCGATACCAGAGCATCGCAGACGAAATCTGTGCCAGGTCGAGGGCTGAGGGCCTGCATCATTCTCGCCAACATCCTGAAGAGTCCGCCGGTCTTCAGGTCGATCATGCTGAAATACTGATCCATCGTTGGCCACTTCAGGTTGTATTTCCAGTAGAGATCCCAGCTCTGACCGACGTGCAGCTCCTCCAGCTCCTCGAGAAGTACCGCCATCAACGCCGCGTTGCCGGTAGCTTGCACTTCCTGCACGACGCGTACGTACAAGAAGGTGGCACTGTTGATGGACTGAGCCTCGCCGAAGATCAGGTGTGTTGCTGTCTTGCCGCGTCGCATGGGCGAATTGTCTTGGATGTCGTCGAGAATCAACGATGAGTTGTGGAGGAGGTCGATGACGCGCTTGACTACCGCAAGCTGAGCGGATGGGACCTGGAACCATTGGTTCATCGCATCGATCAGAGACGAACGCACACCCTTCGATGGCATTCCGCTGACGTAGTTGATAGGCTCATTGATTGCCCTCTGGCACAACTTCGGAACGTCAAAGTACGAACGCTTTCTGGACTCTTCTGAATGTGAGCTGTGGCTCGTGATATCGGTGTCGCTGCCCGATGTCGCATCCATAAATTCATCGCACTCGGTACTGACGGTGCTTGGGGTTGAGCTTGTCTGAGTATTGTCATCCATCTTGACATCCAAAACCTCGACATTAACATCGGTTGGCTTGGCCTGCTTCGTCGGCAGGTTCGTCGGCAGGTTCGTCGGCAGGTGATATCGAGGAGAGTTGGCACTCCAGAAGCTCACACCAGCCGCCATTGACCCTGCAAGCTCAACCCTCTTGCGCAGGTACCGACGTGCTGTGGGATGATTGTCGTAGAATTGAGCTCGCAACCGGAGGTACTCGGCCTCGAAACCCAATATCAGGTCTCTGATGCGATCCTTGCCTTCCTGGGCCGAGATTCCCTCCTTTCTCATAAGGACTGCGACCGCGTTGGTCAACTTGTCAATCTTCTCATCTGCCTGGAAGTATTCAATGTCCCAGCTCCAGTAGTCGTTGTTAAGCATAGCGGCCTTCTCAGCCGCCCAGACGAGAGGACGGATGAGCTTTTCCTCTTCATCTGAAAGCTTCTCTCCGAGACCGAATACGGTTTTCGTCCAGTAGATGCTGTTGATGTTAGTCGACTCAAATCATTTACATGAGGGGTACTTACTCAAGACCCGCACTGTGTCGTCTGAAATGAAGATAATCCTCCATTGTTTCCCATTCAACGCCAGCCGCCAAAGGAGTCCAACCAGCCTTGCAGCTCTTCACGAGATCCAAGCCGAGGGCTGGGTCTAACCTCATGAAGTCAAGCATTACCCGGGCTACCAGTTTCTTCTTCTTCATGGATTCCAAATCATGGTCACGCTGGGGCCTTTCCCCGAGCGAGTCTGTCATCGCCCCGGAGAACCCAGTCCACTCCTCTTGAGCGACTTTATCATTCTCCACCTCTTCAGTTGCATCTGCCATCATGTGTTAGTAAGCTTATCGAGAACTTGGGTTGGGATGAAACGAACCGTCGATTAAGAAGAAGAGATCGGTGAGGTAGGATATGGAATCCAAGCGCTCAGGTATGGTCTCGCAATAGATCAAGGAGCAAAAGCTTCCTACAGGAGAGAATGATACTCGATTGGGATCTATGTCTCGATTGCCCGTATGCTCTGCCCAGTGCTTGAGCACACGCGAGGATGATGCGTTGGCGATGTCGTCTCTATTGTTGATCCTGACTGGCAGGGTTGTAAAACAACCAGTCTTTTTCACAGTCTCCGCGTCGATAGGTGTGGAATACTTCCACATTTCCTCCGCCATTGTTAACTTTGTCGACGGGAGGAGACTGATGTAACTTGAAGATGGCAATGAGCGTTGAGTGTGGATTTCGTGTTTGAATGGACTGTCTTTGTATCTCAATACTTCAATGCGATGGCATCACATGTAAATATCGTATACATGAGTAGTAACCCTTGTAATCAAGTACCACGTATTATGGGGCTCCTTCCCATCTGGGTGTTGCCATTTTGGATTCTGTCAGGTATCACGGAATCTGCCGACGCATTGGGATAATCGATGTCGAGATGACTCAAGCATCACGGTCAGTATATCTATGATAGGAGATCAAAGGACTTATCTAGGGGATTTAATATGACTCGTGCGCTACACGCTGACCTCTAGCAGAAATATTACGCGTGGAGCGTCTGCCCTGGTTCGGTCTTATTACCGAGCTCAACTTCAACACCAACCCTGCTGGGTGTGAATCATCGCGACAGCAACTGAGGGTTGACAGAAATAATTATGCACAGCCTCATGACTTGCCCTTCTCGCTAATGATCGTTGGGCAGTCTGAATCGTATTGTGATCACGGTTTCATTTATAGTCGAGTTCCATAGAAAATGCTACGCTTTACAAGGACCACGATTAAGTTCTGGCTCAGTACCAGTTTCAATCTACCTCTTTGTGGGACTATGGAGGGTCAAATACACAATTGGCCCCGTACACGCGACAAGCTAACCACACGGTGAATGTTCAAATCCACTTATTTAACGCTGAGCTATGTACACACAAATACGATGCGTCGATTGCCGGCAGATCACCACGTGCGGTTTCTGAAAGGCTCGCGCAGCCCACAAAAGGGGCCTCGCTTGCTGACATTTTACCACGTGCCATTCGCCTAAGGTGCGTGCTATGGAGAAGTTCTTCTTGATTCATCACCCATGCCCATCTACGGCTGATCGGCAATATTGTTCCACAATTAGTTGCTAATCTGGAAGACTATTGTCAAAGGAGCATTCAGCACGAGTAACGCTCGTGTCACGACTCATAAGGGGGTTCAAAATGTGTCCGATGCTATTTTTGCATGGCGGAACAAATGTCCTGGATGATGGAGTTTGCACTTCATAATCGATGATCCCGCAGGATTTGGAGTAACCTCCCTTGCCTTCACGTATTGGCAAGAATACAACGAATGCGGGGTGAGCATAGAAAGTGCTTGCATGGTCCGAGAGACTCATCCAACAATGAGTTCTATGTGGCTGTTGGCCATCTGCGCCGTGAGTTACGCCTCCCGATAAACTTGCCTCTCTAACTGGACGTAGTTCGTCGTTTACCGAGTGTCCATCATTCTATACAATCTTTTCATTCATCCATTGAGAAACATTCCTGGGCCGTGGCATTATGCCGTCTCATGGCTTCCAAAGTTCTATCGCCAAGTCTATAGAGCCGACTACTGGAGGCACGCCAAGACCCTCCATGAAAGGTACGGCCCGGTCGTGAGAGTCGGGCCGAACGAACTCTCATTCTCGTCGGCCCAAGCCCTGGAAGACATATACGGCGTCAAGACCAAGGGAAAACCCGAGTTCCCCAAAGACGCAGTGTTTTACGATGTGCGGGGTACACCGCTCAACGACTCCATGATTTCAGCCGACCAGCCCACACATCGTGCCCTGCGGCGCCAAGTCGCACCCGCCTTCTCGGAAAAAGCACTCAAGTCTCAGGAGCCCATCATCCAAAGATACGCCGACATGCTCGTCTCGGAGCTCCGCGACAGGGTCGGCGAAGACGTCGACATAGTCGACTGGGTCACGTTTGCTACTGCTGATGTGATGGCTGACCTGTCTACTGGTGAATCACTGTATTGCATGGACAAGGGCGAGATGGATCCCTTTGTCGATATGATCCTGAACGTCTCTCCGTTCATCGGCCTTCTGCAGCTCTTCAACAGATTGCCCGTGACAAAATTTCTGTACAAGATGGTTTCGAGCCAGAAAGGGTTGAAGACGTGGCTTGAAACGGTCGACATCGTTGCACAGAAAGCCGACAAGCGGGAGAAGATGGGCAACGATCGCCCCGATTTCATGTCGTTGATCTGGGCGGAGAACAACGACAGAGAGTCATGGACGAGGGACAAGATCATCAACTTTGCGCAGCTCCTATTCTTCGCTGGAAGCGAGACGTCCGCTACGACCTTGTCCGTCGTGATCTTTCACCTTCTGACTAACCCTCACGCGTACAAAAGGTTAGCCGACGAGATCCGGTCGATTGAACGAGATGAAGAAATTACGTTTGCCAGATTGGCGTCCATGGAATATCTTACGGCGTGCATTGATGAAGGCATGCGCATGCGCCCAGTGGTTGCGGCAGTGATTCCGCGTGTTGGGCCTCCTGGTGGCGGGGTGGTCGATGGTAGTTTTGTTCCTGAAGGAGTGTGTGTATTACCCTGCATACTTGGCCAGTGAGCTAATTAATGAACCAGACTACCGTTGGTGTGCCACAATGGGCAGCACATCACATAGACTCCAACTTCTCCGACCACGCCTCCTACTTGCCTGAACGGTGGTTAAAATCTTCAGCGGACGACCCTCGATTTGCTGCAGATCAGAAGGGGGCGTGGCAACCATTCTCAAAGGGCCCTAGGAATTGTTTGGGAAAAGGGTGAGTGAGAATAATTATTGGTTTAATGGCATGAAAATTCTGACGATTGAAACAGATTTGCCTATGGAATGATGCGTATGATTCTGGCGAAGCTTATATGGCATTTTCATCTCGAGCTTAAGCCAGAAGATCATGATTGGGACACTAGGCCAAACTTTACTTCTGTTGTATTTTGGGCAAAGCCTAAAATGCATGTTAGATTAACATTAGTTCAGAATTAGGTTGTAACTTTTATCTGTTATGTCTATATCTACCTTCAACGTCTCATGATCAATTGGGCAAGTCAAAACACGCTACACCGTCAAGGGACGGATCCATATATCTGACTGACTTCTTTGTCTCCGAGGCGGCAAAGCTTAGAATTGATGATTTCATCTTCACCAATTCTATAAAATTCTTAGTGGGCGTGTTTGAGAACGGCTCAAGGCAAATGACACAGCAGATTAAAGAGAAGTAATTCTAATATATGCTTGGCTAACCAATGCTGGGCATTTCTTTTCTACGATACGGATCAGGCATGGTACTTTTCAACGTTACAAAACTACCATAGCTTATCCGGACCTCGGCCCCCTTCATAATCTCGAATAGCCAAAATCCCTTCCCACACTACAAGCCCACCACGTTTACATGTACATTTCTTAATGATTCTTAAAGCCAATTGAAAGACTATTACATACCCGAATTTGAAATGTATTCCTTCGTATTTCTATATATTGTATTGGCAATTTGATACCTGTACCAACTCTCGTAAGACTCTCTAGCTTCTCACTACATATTGAAAACTCGAAATATGCGTTTACAGTCACTTATTCACATACACCAATCCATTGTTTCCTGCAATATATTGAAAAAAAAAAAAGTCCTTTCATGCCCCCTAATTCTCATAGATCCGTCGATGGTTTACTACAATATGTTGAAAAGTCTAGTTCGACTCCCCCTATCCGCCCATCTCGTGACCGCCTCCCCCTCCATCAATTGAGGGCTATAGCAATCCCCTATCAACCGAAAACCACACTCAATGGGTCTCAAGATGAACGGCACTTTACCTCCAAAAAGCACCACCAAGATGTCTCGTTCCTTCATAAGTTCGGGCCCTAAGCCAATCAAGCCATCCCTTGTTATGAAGAAGCGCCGTCCCCGACACATACGGACCATGTGTATGTGAAACTGTTCAACTTTGGGCAACGAAGGTGGCTGAGAATAAGGATGGCGAGAAAACAGCCCATACTGTCGTTCTACCAGAGACCTCAAGGAAATAGATGGTTGTATGTGTTGGCTTAGCCACTCTTCCGCTACCTCCAGTAAGGATTCGTTGTCGCCAAAGCCGGCAGAGACTGTAGCAGTAAAGCTACGCCACGGTCTTCCCGTTATTCGTCCACCTTGGTCAAATCGCGTCCGCACTATCCGTTGGCTTGTGGCCAGATTCCACGCGCTTACGATGAAATCATGCTCTTCCCTGGAACCATACCGTGCTTTGGTGGGCCGCAGAGAAGGTCACTATGGCCTCCCCACGCGTTTGGGCTCATCTCTCTACCTCAAAGCCCTCTCTTCTAGCCCAAAATGGTCATTCTGAACACCCTCAGCATCAGACCTTCAATTTCCTTCAAGTTGCTGGGCCTATGTAAATTCCTAGCAAATCAGAACAGGTTTTAAAGGCTGGAATTGATCGTTGAGGCTTAAATTGGTCATTGAGGGAGAATGGACTCAGGGCTGGAAATGGCTTCTCTTAGGAGGTGCCTTCCTCTTGAGACAATGCCCTCCCAATTGTTAGCAGTGAGTCTCATGCTTCGGGACGGCGGCTGGCCGAAACAGAATCCCTCCTTTTGTCTTTCAACAATGCTTCCTTTTGAATTTGAGTACTCTGGCAGGCTGTGGATCAAATCTTGCATTGTATTTTGATAATTTGGTTGAAGGAGGCTTCTGGCTGAGGAAGAGAAGGCAGGTGGGGAGTTGAAGTTGAAGTTGAAGGAAGGAGCTGCCCTTGGGAGGTACTTGGATCTGGGCTGTAGGTACTAGCAAAATGAAGTACTTATATAATGACCCTGCGAGTCCATTTTAGCTCTACGAGTCCATTTCCTCTCTGTAAGTCCATTCCCCCTCAACGACCCTTTTCTTAGAAAGGCTGCCAGATCGCTATTTGATTGCTTCCGAGAAGAGGAGACCTTGACAGTAGAAATTCCGCAAAGACCGACTCGTAGCACTGGTAACCAATTAAGGGAATGGAGGTCATAGTGACCCTCTCTGCGGCCCACCAAAACACGGTATGGAAGCTGCTTCTCCAGAGCCACGACCCCGGAGTTTCGTGCTGAATGCGATGATCTTATCACATTCGATCCCTTTCAGGGATAGTACATTCTCATCGAGGCTATCTCCAATGGTCAGAGACTCATTTCTATCCGCGGCATATGGGGAACTCTCTTGGTTGGTGTCGGTGAGGTCGATGGACGTCTTCTTGCGGGACCAATCAGGCACCCAGGAAGGCCAGTCATGTCCAGGCTCTTGAGAGCCTCCCACAGATGACAAGACTTCGAGGTTGCCGTTATTGATGATAAGAAATCTCGCAACGTTGCGGTAAACCGATTTGATGCTCGTAGCGTAAGTGGTTTCCACTAGCGGGTGACATGGAATCTCGCCGAACCGGCGTGTTTCCTCAGCTAGTCCAAAGGCCGCAAACACCTTGTCAACCTTCTCGGTTGCCATTCGTTGGCGAAAAACTTTCAAGATAGGTAGGAGGCGAAGATGTAGCTCCACGCCCTGCTCATGCATCATCCATAGCTCGGCGGCATTTGTGGCCGGGTTCGTAAGGGTTCCTGTTCCTCCGCGTAATCCTCGCGGCAGCTCAGACTGTGACATGTACTCATACTTCAGGAACCAAGCTGCAGCCTTGCCCAAAGCTGACCACTCAATTTCCCAATCTCCCACCAGGGCGACTGCCTGTGTCGCCAACACGATCTCCTGGACGATCCAGACACGTCTGAAATAAGGGTGTTCAAAGAACTGCCGAACAAATTGCCAGTATTTCGACGTTGCACCCGGCAGTCCATGCGTGACATTGTCTTCCTTTTCTTCTCCTCTGGCCCTTGGCACGAGCGCAGCTCTCTCCTCCCTCTCCACGTTTCTGATCGCCTGTGCAATAAATGAGAGCACTATCGGCATGCTGCCAAACTGTCCGAGATGAACCGTCGGTCGTACTGTCCTGGCTATCTGCTCTTTTGCAGAAGCAAACCCAGAAGAAATCCCGGCAGACAGAAGACGCGTAGGATGCAAGACCGCCCGCACTACTTTCCACAGCGGATCATCGAAGTAGTTGCTTCTCTTGTCATCGAGGTCGTGAGGGATCGGCTGCGCATCTCCTATACCGAACCACAGTATAACTTTCCGCGCAGAAGGGTAGATGTCTTCCATCAATTTCACCTGATCCGCTCTTTCGCCCAGATCATTCTGGTTGATGCAGATAGCATCAGCCCACAGGAGACAGTCCAGCGGGTCCGCTGGACTCGGATGCTCGTGCCTGTTTCTTGCAAAGGGTTTCCAGGCATTATGGCTTGAATGAAGCACATGGTTCTCCTTCCACACATCCACTGATGCCCAGTGTCTGTTATCACGACCAACTCGATGTGCCGGGAGGGGACGGAGTCGCCTCAGAGCATTGGCCAAATTCTTTCTCACGTGCATCGAGATTCCGTTGCATTGTATCTCTTCGGTCGGAGTCTCGGGTCCCCAGACGTACGATAGAGCATCAAACGAAAGCGGTTGATCTAATCCAGCTATGATCAGGGAGCATTCGATGTTCTCGTCTGGAAGAGCGGGGTTGATGGACAGGAGCCTGATTTCGCGCGGCCGTAACGCTTCGTATATTTTGTCACGGTTCTCATCCATTGTGGCTGATCACGGTGCAATTTGATGGGCAGACCTCAATGACTCCGCGCCCGCTATCCGGCTCGGTGGATTGTGTTGACCACGAGTTATAGTTGATTCACGCAACGGAGCTTGGGCAACAGTGACAGATCAAAGAAGCCTATCTGAATGAAACAGAAGGAAAGTAAGCATGACGTGTCGATGCGGTGTTGAAGTAGTACACACAGTATTAGCGAAGGCTGTGAGTTTCACTTGCACCGTTTTGGTTGGTGGGATTGCCCCTTTGCATGCAAATCACTTGAGATCAGCATTATGTTGTGTTCCAATCTTCGTATCCTCTGCGGCAGGGAGGACAATTGCTGACGTGATATTCGAAATGGCGGAGGCCTCATGCCACCACAACAAATGGTTGCAACAATGCAGCAACTGGCCTAATAAGTGTACCTCCATCCTCTGCTCGCAATACCTCTGGATCGTTCCGTGTTCCTCATTTCCGGCTTCTACTATCATATCCCCTTGACCCATCAGCTTCCAGGATGGAAACCTTTTACGAGAACGTGAAAGACGACATCGAGTTGCACAATTTTAGTAAGTGATAGCATCTCTCCATTTGAAGTCTCAGAACTGATCGCGTACCTAGCTATCTGGTGCCAATGGTAGTGGCCGGCTGCAATAGAGCTCATGAACCGTGACTAACGTATTTCAAGGTCTGGGATCATCAACGTCCTACCTATTCTCGTAACGAGTTTCATCTGGCTCTACACTGAAAATTCCGGCACGAGAAGCAATCTCTATATCTTCTTCTATTGCATTAATGCTACGTATGTTGATGGCTGCCTCGCGAACGAACACCGAAGTTATTGACGCGTTCAAGCTTGTTCTCATTCCTCCCCTTTTCCGTGGAATATTCTAGATTCCGCTTATCGGTTGACAAACACCTGATCCTATGCGCCATCGCGTGGACCATCTCGTTTCTCGAGCAGATTGAAGGGGAGGAAATTATTCTAAACCTCGTTCAGCCAACCCTTGACATTGTCATCTTGTTGTTCATCATGCATCCTATTTGCAAATCGGAAGGTCTTCGTTCAATCTCTGCCCGGATACGCTTTTATATTGGCTTAGCTCTGGGCCTCAGTATACTTCACGGCAGAGTCGCGCACTTCAGCTACGAAGAGGTTCCGATAATCATCCCAAGGCTGTCGTTTCTGTTAGCATTCCCGATCTGTACCGTCCTAATGTATGCAGCGGCGGGCTTTCGCAAAGACAAACTCGTGTTCAGTAAGACATTGGGAGGTTCGGGCCAAGCGCCCATGGAGCTTGTTGTGCCTGGAAGTAGCGATCGGTGGTTATCAGGCAATAATAATGCCTATTATGACCTCGATGAGGATGAAATGCTTTGAACAGAGCGGTTGAAAAATTATGAAGGATAATTTGTTTTTCCAAATCATGGAAGATGTCGTTCAAGTTTTCTTTACTTCCAAACGGTCCAATGAGCATATTCGGGGTGTGTATTCATGTGCGTCTAGGACGCAGGGCTTGCAGAGCTGACGGTGGAACGAGGAACGCGTTGCGTGGATGTTTGTCCCCTGGGGGTGAGAAATTGTCAGAAATCGAAGTTTCAATGGACATCAGCATCCACGTTTGCCTGCATGTGCGAAACTAGGCAGTAACGCATCAGAAACGTTGCTGACTCCTACATTGGTCTCGTTATTTCAGGCCGCTTCTGTGGGCCGATCGGAGGCCGCCTGACTTCAGGCTTCCACCACCCCCCCAGAAGTGGTCTGGGTGGTCTCGTCTTGAATCTGTACACATATGCTTCTTAAGCAGTATGCATCCCACCTCCCAGAAGTCATCACTTTTCTATCGAAGCGCTTGCATTTTATGAGAACAACAGCCTCATACGATCTTATCAAGAAACCATGGCGAGCAACCAGGATTCACTCCATTACGCTTCTACCCTGAAAGGTCGTCAAATCCGCGTCATGTACATCGAGTGTTACAGTGGTCTCAACCTTCTTACCTCGCCCCTCAGTGTGAAACTGGTCGAAGAAAACCTTGATACAGCGCAATTCGACGCACTTTCGTATGTATGGGGCGACCAAACGACCAGAATGCACATCAACTGCAACGGAAAAAGTGTGACCATTGGCCAGAGCCTGCACGCTGCGCTGATGGAATATCGATTCCGATTGCGCCGAGGCCGAGGCCGAGATGGAGATGAAATCAGAGGTCTATGGGCAGATGCAATTTGCATCAACCAGGACGATGAAATTGAGAAAACCGAGCAAGTCCGGATGATGAGAGACATTTACAAGGCCGCAAAATCCACCATCATTTGGCTCGGACCTCTCGAAGACGGCGATGTCCAGGCCATCCAGCTAGCCCAGCTTGCTTATAAAAGGTGCCCAGAGCATCTCCGTTTCGAATTGAAAGGAACCCGTAATGATTACCGACTGTTCAAAGCCACGCGGCGCGGCCTCCCCGAACTGTTCTACGGCGAAGCCTTCGGGGACAAAATATTCGACCCGACGTGGAAGACTCTCTTCAAAATTCTGCACCATCCCTGGTTTAGTCGTGTCTGGATCGTCCAGGAACTTCTAGTCTCCGAGTACGCGGAGATGTGGAGGGGGAGAAAAAGCATAGAGGTGGATACACTTCTCTGGATGGTTGATCAAATCGCCATACATACAGATCTCAGGATGATAATGCAGCTCCACTACCCTAACGAACGACTCTTCTTCGCCGAGGTGATAGCCCTATGCTATTACAGGTTTGATGAGCGCAGCCCGCAACCCCTTTGGGCCAACGTGATGACTACGGCCGGAATGAATGCAACGGAGGCCCTGGATCGTTTCTTCGCATTAGCTGGAATTTCACAAGAAGTTCCTGATGATTTTATCAATTACTCCAGGAGAATTGAAACCGTGGCTAGCCAAGTGGGTCTCATGGCACTCTTGGGCAGCTCGAAGTACCCGATGGTGGATGGCCTGGATCAACTGGCTGCCTTTCCCAGCCGTGGTGTGCGAAGTCGAGGAATTCAAGTGCCAACATGGATCCCGGACTTCTTCTCGGAATCTCCACCAACTACGATCATCTCATTTCTATATTCAACATCGAACTTGCGGTCAAAACACCAGGATTTGCCACTGCCAGAGTTCCAAATTGTCACGGACCCAGAGGCCCCAAGCCACAGTCCCCAACCACTAACAGTATCACAGTTTCCCTATGTCTTGTTTAAGGTACGTTACTTGATTATGGTAGGCTGGTGAGCCTTAGGTGCTTCACAAAGTAAAATACACAGACTCACGCTACTGTTCCCAGGTTCCAGAATTGCTAGTTAAAGCCACGATTTTCGATAGGATCAAAGAGACAGTTGCTCCCATCGTTCTTGAAACCCTTGATGATAAGGGAAGGGGCACGGATGATCTAGAGCGAGACTACCGGTACAGCATCGACATTTTACGATTCATAACAACTACGCGACTTCTTGGCGATCCGAGCTTGTCTATCGGAGATGATGTCATGTCAGGGGATATGTTCGAGACCTTTTGGCGTACAATGGTTTACAATCGAACTGGTGACAATTTTGTGGAGGAAGTTATTCCTGACAGTACAATCGGCACTTCCTTCGGGTATTGGTATATGTCTTGGAAGCTGTGCCTGACGCGGAGGTGGGAGCAGGACACCGATCTCTTCTTTTCACAATTGAAGTTGCTACAGGAACTTCAAGACCCATTTATCAGCGTTTTCGACCGGGCTTATGGCTACCGGTCTTTCTTTGTGACGGAAGGTGGCCGGATCGGATGGGCGCCGCCTGCCGCCAGGCCCGGAGATGCCATCGCCATGTTCCAAGGTAACAGAATCCCGTTTGTGGCTAGAGGTCTTGGAGATAATGGTCCATGGGAATATGTTGGCGGGTGTTACGTCCATGGTTGTATGGATGGGGAGATCTGGCAGCTGGACACAGCGGATTGGGAGTTTATGACTTTTGTGTAGCTGTCAGTGAGCCACTGCATATGAAATTTTTGCATCCACGCCATGCCCACGGAGATGTAGTGTCTGCCAGTCTCGAAGTCGAGGCGCCCTTGTGCCATTTCCAGCACTTGGGGTGCCGTCGCCGGCTGACTGCTGCCGGCCCATGGCGGAGTGGTTGCTCCGGCGCTGTTTCTTCGGGGCCGGTAAATGATTTAGCCGCAGCCGGGTGCGCTCCGTCCCTCACGTCGTTCCGTCGCCTGCTTTTATTGTGATTTCGGGGCTGGGAATGATCATGGGAACATTTCATATATTCCCTTACTATGCATAGCCTTAGCCATCATAGTTCGTTATAACTCAATCAATAGCTTCGCTAGGACTTAAACACCAGCTATTGTTTATAGAGATTAATAAGAAATTATAATTAAATTAATGTAGAAAGAGTAAAAATAAAATCATATTATAATATTGAACATTGGTAGGCCGAGATTCGAATTGCAGCATGCTATGAAGACCCATTCTCCGGAATCTCTCATCGCCTCAGTTTCTGAACCAGGACAGTTGTGATTTATGAAAGTCTAGTTTGGCCATAACACTACGAAATGGCCAGGTGCGGCCGTCATTACCCGATCCGCTCTGGTTTATTGTTGAAAGTGCGACGCTATGAATCTATTGTGGCGTTATTCATCTCGACTTCCCACGGCCTCACTCGTCTTCGTCAGAAAAGTCGTAGTCATCACTATCCTCATTAACGCCATGATCGCTGCTCCCGTTGCTCCCGTCACTGCTCAAAAGGTCTTGCTCTGCTTCCTCATTATCAGTCTCTTGGCCACTTTCGTTTTCCTCCCCTTCTGATAAAGAGCGATCGGTTTCCTCGTCACTGCTGTCTTCCTGATCAGATGCCTCTTGAGAGACGGCGTCGTTGTCGCTGTTTTCACTTTCACTACCAGGACCCTCGTCCTCTGACTGACTATTCTCAGATTCATCCTCTTCCTTGTCTGCTTCCTCGTCGGAGGAACCGCTCAACAAAGAAGCATCATCCACGCCCTCATGGCCATCTTCGTCTTCGTTGCTCGCATCATCACCATCCAGGTCGTCAAAGTCCTCTGGCCCGCCTGCATCACTCAAGTCAGGACTAGATAGCCCGGCGTCTTGGTCGTCGATATCGCTTTCACTTCCATCAGAATTGTCCTCGTCTTCGCCATCGCCATCGATCTCGTCGGGAAAGTTGTTCAAGTCATCCAACTCATCCGGATCAGCCACTGAACTATGGTTCGAAGAGTCATGTCCCTGGTCTGTATCTTGCGCGTCATTGCCACTCTCTGACCCAGTTCCATCATCATAATTACCATACGCCCCTGCATGGGTCATCTTTTCACTGTCAGAGTCTGGATCCTCACCCACGCATGTTGTCCCAGCGACAGATATCACTGTAGCTCCCACAGCGACACCGGCCAGCACTCCGGCTGCAACATAACCGCTGGGGCGGCTGTTACCACCACTTGCAGTTTGCGGATGTTTTGGGGTGTGTCCCGGTTTCACTTTATACTGAAGTGTTTCCGACTTCTGACTTGGTTTGTCATGTGGTAAGTGGCCGCCAATCTTCTTGCTAGGACTTCGTTTAGGCTCGAAAGCCATCGTATGGTTGTGATCTCCCGCACCAGGGTCTGGGCTAGTACCGAATCTCTTCACTCGGTTGTAATCAGACGGCTCCTTCCATGGTTTGGACTGAACCGCGCCATCTGGACCCAAAGAGTCAAATCCAGATGTGGAAGCTCGGCCGCCTGGGACCGCCTGATCTGTGGGAGTTTGGGGAATTGCAGCGCCGGAAGTCACTGGAGCACTCGAATTTTCTGGGTTTGGAGCAACAGAAGGCAAGTTTGCAGTCTGTATTGGGTCCTGTGTAGGCTTGAT
Organism: Diaporthe sp. DP-2020a; assembly: GCA_018137895.1. NCBI lineage: Eukaryota > Fungi > Ascomycota > Sordariomycetes > Diaporthales > Diaporthaceae > Diaporthe > Diaporthe sp. DP-2020a. Next base: position 112,647 of record JACVEP010000045.1, read on the forward strand.
GGGTGTACTCTCAGTCATTGACCCACCGTTCCCAGCCCCACTAAATGGCGGTTCCCATGTTGCGTGGGTATCAGATTGGTTCCAGTGCGGCTTAGCCTCAGCCAAACTATCAGTTCCGTGCGGCCTTCCTCCAGAATTGCCCGAAAGGCCTACTGAATCGGTTCCTGGGCTGACTGTACCCAGGCCAAGTGCGGGCGTTGGACTGCTTGTCGCTCCCTGTTTGAGGGGCAAAGTACACTGTTGTCCAGTGCCGTTCTTGACAGGAAGATCCCCAGACGTTGCGTTAGAGATGGCTGCAGCGCTCACGGATATACTGATGGGCGGGTACGAGGCGGGAGCAGCTCCAGCTTGTGGTGGTAGCTGGGGGTCCGACTCCGGGTGACCTTGGGGACTGGCCTGCAGAGAAGGGTTGCTCTGAGCGGAAAGACCGGTCTCCAACAACCCATCTATTCCAGGAATTTGATCAGGCTGCAACGGACCACTAGTTCCAGTGTGGACTGGTGCCTCTGTCTGGGCTGAAGGATCATTCTGAATCGGTGGACCAGTCTGAACTGGAAGTTCGGCTTGGGTTGGCGCGTCCGGGACCTGGCTGGATCCAGGGACCTCAAGGTGGCCCGGCTGGTGGGGCGTATCTACTGCTGTGTGTGCGGAAGATTCTGGGTCACTATCCTCAGACGTATCAAGAGCCTCATGATGAGGGTTTTCATGGGGCTTGGTCTCTGGCTTTGACGGCTTCTCTTTCTGGTCCTTGTGTTTCTTGGTTCTCTTCTCCGTTGCCTGATCCAATTTGTCGAGATGAGCTTTGAATCCAGTCTCATCCGAAGTCCTCTCGACCTTGATCGATCTCTCATGGATCTCTCTGGTCCTGGTGACCGACTTCCTTCGATGCGTGGAGAGATCTCTGGAAACAGCTTTTTTGTCTGCTCCGTGACTGCTCGTCCAAGACTCATCTTTGCGGACTTGTTGTTTGGAGGGCTTCCCAACTCTGCCCTGAGATGATTTATTAGAATGTGCCATGTCTAGCTGGTCCATTTTCTTGCCAGCGGGGGACTTTTCAGTGTCTTCTCTGCGAGCCTTCTCCTGGGACCTGGCTGGCTTAGCAGTTTCTGACTTAGACTGGAGGGAACCTCCAGTCGTCTTCTCCTGATTTCTCTTTGAATCGGAGTCTTTGCTTGTCTTTTTCGCCGATGAACCTATGCCATGGCTTTTTGATGTGCTCAATTTGGGTTCCGTGGCGATCAAATCAGTAGAGTATTTCATCAGAGATAACGAGGATCCTCCCGGGGCCGTATGAGGAATTGACGTGAAGTCACCCGGGCCGAGTAACTTGCGAGGTTTGTCCAATCTCAAGTGCTCCTGAAGAAAATGATCCAACGACTTGGTTGTCGATTGCGAAGGTGCGCGCGATTCGGCCACCCTTTCATAGTCGCGTAGTGCCGGCACCCTCCTGGGGCTAGTCGTGAACTCAAAAGGATCAGACCATCCCCAGCTTCTGCTCAACGTCTTCACCATTGTTGTAGTGACTGGGGCTGCATTGTGGTCAAAACTGGCTCCCTTTGTGTGGGTGACACTTGTCGATGCACTAGCAGCGTCACCTAGATTGGATTTCAATGGCATCGACGCACTGGCGAGATCAGACGTGGAGGGAGGTCCTGGTATCGGACCAAGAACACCTGAACTATTCGAAGATGGTCTCTTGCTGGGCTTGTCACTGACTTTCGAAACAGCTCTGGTAGGCTCCGGTAGCACGATCGAAGACTTCGTGGTCCGAGCCCCAGTCGAAGGTTTAAGTGGAGATGTGATGACCTCAGTAGCCTCAGCAGGCTCGATCTCCATTTTGCTCTTCTTTTTGCTGGATGCTTTTTTCGACGAGGCCTTCTTTTCTACCAATGAAGCGGAATCGACAGTCTCCTGCGCCCCTTGGGCAGCCGGGGCGGTAGAGGTAATTGAAGACGTTCGTGGTACATCGAGTTTGAAAACTTGGCCGTACCGCAGTGCCACCGCAGAGTCTTTCGCCGCTCTTTTCCGAGCTAGAGGGGACATCTTGCGGCCAACAATCATATGAAGTTGATCGATGTAGAATGGCTTAGCTTGGGCTTCTAGCCATTGCCATGCCTCTTTCGCTCCTGGTATGTCCGGAATTGGTAAGGCAGCAGTTTGTGATTCTTGCTTCAAGTCCGATCCAGTCTGAAGAATTGGTGGGAAGAAACCGTCAGACGGAAGCAGTGTCTCAAGTGTTGCAGCAACGCTGGCTGCGCTGGTGCCAGCGAGAACAGACCACACAAGATATTTTCCGTCTGTAACAAGCGAGTCGCAACAGTTTCGGCAGAGCTTCTTGTTCAGGTCAATGTAGCGGATCGTTATATCGGATTCGGTGGTATGAAGAAAGCCTAGGCGACTTGGGTAGGGAAGCTCCGGGACTGGTTCTCCATCTGTGCTGATTTCATATTTATCAGAGTGGTGACATTGCGCGTTGGGCTCTTTTGGCGAAGACATGTTTTTTTCTGGAGTATGTCGATTCGTGTGACACGAGTATAGAGGGAGGTTGTGCTTTCTGGTGTCGTGCTAGGGTAATGACGGCGAGTAGCCTGCACTCAGGGATATAGGAATGTTCGCTTGTAGCCGAGGCTCTCTTCGTTGCCGTGATGAGTCGACTCTGTGATCGTGGTTTCTGAAGATTGAAACAGCAAAGCTAGGTGGAAAACTTGAAACCTCTGGTAGAATCTCACGAAGCAGTACGTACACGATATACACGCCTCTGATACGTGTAGTTGTCAAACTCCAACTTCAATTTATTGGCATCTCTGGCTTGTCTAAGCTACTTAACCTCGAGAGATGATTAAGTGGGAAAGGCACAAATGCTCCGGCGGATCACATGCACTCACTTCGCTGATGGTCGTCGTATTCGTCGGCAAAATTTGTTATGGAGAGCCCGAAAGATACCAAGAGAAAATACCTGAAAATAGCCATCCTGAGTGCTGCTAGCAAACATGCATCCACATCTCTGCCGGAATTTTAATTTTAGACGCCTGTGATGTTCCACGGCCGGTGATGCCGGACAGCGTGGCGAGGATCTATTGGCAAGGCAGAGTCGAAATGTCCTGGTCCACCGAGCGGCAAGTAAGGTAACAATCTCACTGCATCAAGGGTTGCCTTCAACGTCTAGAGCCTGCATTTGGATCCCGCGCCACCCCAATGCTCAGCATTCAGCTCGCCGGTCTGCCACCATTTGGATGTGCCAAGACTTGAGCCTTTCCGTGTAGAGAGGGGGGGCACACACATTTCGTGGTTGCTGCAGGCTTAGGTCAGGTGTGTCCAGTAGGCGCCAGACCTCCTTGAAGTGGCTGCGTGATTAACGCGAATAGATGTCAAGAACCGATTTCATGTACCTTTTTTGTAGAGGCTTGTATCTCACGTACCACGATGTACCGAGCTCTGCCAAGACAATCTCTCGAACCTGGGCAAGAGCAGAGCCGCATATGTGCGCGAGAATTCTCGCGTGGAAGACAGGAGCCTCCAGCTGCATGTTGTCTCCAAGTTTCTATTCTCAGCGTCCCAGGGATCCAAGTAGTCTTGCAATGAGACATGCGAGCGTGATGAAAGACTGTCGTCCATCATATCCATCTCTGGGGCCACTTTCTAGTGCAAGCATACATACTTGATTATTTTTTTCACCATCACTTTCGGATTTCGAAAGTTCCAAGAATCTTCAACACGCCGCTTCACCATGAATACACCTAGTGCTCGGGTCAATCTGGATAGCAGCCCATCTATGCCGTCACTGCACGGCTCTAGGCTGTCACGAAGTTCGACGCTCTCCCCACCGTCAACTGGCAGAATGTCATGCGTTTCTTCATTCTCATCACCTGCGATGGCGACCAACACACCTATGTTCTCATCCTCATGGGTATCATCGACGTCATCAGCCACCGAAAGCGACACGGGTTTTGGTACTCCGAAGATTCTGTCTCCCTCACAGTCCACAAGAGTATTCTCTGGGCCCTCATCCCCACGGAATTTTGCTCCAACCGACAATGACAAAGCCACTGCCAAACGGCTGATGATGCAAGAGCGGCAGAAACAGGGGAAGACTCACTCCAAGCCGTTTTCTTTCAAAGAGTCAAGCCCCGTGTTAGCGGATATCGCATGCGGAAGACTTGACAATCAACAAGGTGTGACTGCAGGTGTCGTAGAGGTCCTCATCACGGACCACGATGCCAGTTTGTTTGTCGCCAGGCGAAGAAGCAGCAAGCTATTCAAAAAGGTTGCGGGAATCGATCAGACCGATATCCTCCACTCGACGGACCTCCTCAGTCAAGCCGTCCAGCACTGTCATGCGGACATTGTGGCAACCCTGCTGCAGCATGCGGACATCCCTTCCAGGAGCAAAGCCCTGCCAGTGGCCATGCGGACTAATGATCCCGTCAAGGTTCAGTTTGTTATGGCTGCTGGAGCAAATGCCGCACCTCTCTGTGAAGAGTTCCAGACAATTGTCCAGTCGGGGTCCTTTGAGATGATGCACGCCCTGGTAGTAACTTCGAAGACGCGAGGGCCGTGCGAGAGCTGCTTGAACGTGGCCCTTCTTCACGCAGTCAATCAAGGTTGTTTGAGAAGGACGCAGTCACTGATCCACAACGGCGCCGATGTCACATCTCATGGCTCTGGAGCATTATTGGTAGCGGTCCAAAATGGCCGGGCTGACCTTGTCAAAGTTCTGACGACCGAGTTGCCCAATTCAAGCCGAAAGGCCTCGCCGAGAATTCTCGATAATGCGGTAGAGCTGGCATACCACAAGGTCGACGGCGGCCAAGGGGTTGATGCCAATTACCATGTTCTGGAACTATGCCTGGCAGCCGGGGCCTCAGGAAAGGGCACCAGTCGGACGCTCGCCAACGCTATTCGACACGGTCAATTTGATATCCTGGACATGTATGCGAAACAAAATGTCCCAGCATTCGAAGACGAGGGTGCCGGTACGGCGATCATTCACGCTGCCATTGCCACAGAACGATCCGAAATAGTCCAGACTATTTTGTCCCTTCGACATGGTCCAAGCAGGAACCAGAAGATGGGCGGGATAACGCAGGCGGTGAACCTTCAAAATCAGGCAGCTGGGCTAGTTATCGCCGGTCTCTTCCTCCAGAGCGGCCTCCATGGTGATACGGCTGTGTCCGAAGCACTTGTGTCTTCCATCAGGCTTATGTGCAACTATTCGTCTCAGGGTCCTGTCGTAATGGAAACGTACCATCACTACTATGCATTCGTCAAGTTGTTCCTGGACCAAGGTGCCGCCAATGTCGATCACCATGGAGGGGAATCGATCCTACTTGCCGCAGGCTCCGGGCTTATCGATGTTCTTGGTTTACTGATTCATCGTCGCCAATCAGCTGCTACGCTGAACAAGGCTGTCGCGCGCGCGATGGCCCTCCAAGATGGTCACACGAGATACGCCACGGTCAAAATGCTTCTTAATGCTGGTGCCCAGGGTCCTCTTGTGGGTGAGGCTCTCACGCAATCAGCCGGAATGGGCCATAACCACGTCAACTTAACATCCATGATACTTCCTTACAGCTCCGTGGACATCGAATGCGGAAAACCACTTGTGTCCGCCGTTCGTTCGGGTTGTTTTGAACAAGTCAACACCCTCGTCACCCTCGGGGAACCATCTCATGCCACCATCACTGCCGCGTGGGTCAAGGTCCAGACTGTATCAGACGCAGAATTCCAGATGATGGTCTATCAGCTCTTCCTAAAAAGTGGAAAGGTAGACCAATCTCTCTGCGACAAAGGCTTAGTTGGTGCAGCTGGGCTCGGTCACAGTGGAAAGCGGCTCTGCGAATTGATGTTGGACAATGGCGGTTCTCCAGCGCGGCTGGGTGGCCAGGCGATAGCAGTTGCTGCCAAACACTTCTTCTTCGATATTGTGGAAATGCTATCTTGCCACGTCGACTCCCAGGAAGTTTATACGGCCGCATTTGACGCTCTGACCGAAGATACACGTTGGCTGATGCCGGGGTCCGATGGGCTTTCGGTTGCCGAGCTGCTGCTCCAGAAAGGGGCTTCGGGCAAAGTTGTTGACTCCGCATTTTGCCAGGCTGCACGACAACACATCTTGAAAGCTGTCGAGCTTCTTCGTGGTTATGTTGGTCCTGAGGCGTTTGGGTTAGCTCTCCTATCGGCCTCTAGCGATCCTGCCAAGGCAGCCAGGGATGACGCCCTGGAGTTGATTGACCTGCTCCTTGAGTCAGGCGCGGGCTCTGAAAGTGCCAATGAGGTTCTTCTGCGCGTATTAGGAGTTCAAGGAGTTTCAAAAGACATCATTGAGACTTTGATGACGCATCCAGACGGCCATGCTGATGTTAACTATCAGGACGGTGAGGCCTTGAAGCTGGCTATCCGTCGCGGGAACCCCAACATCTTGGACGATATCCTCAATTTTGCCAGCCAAACAGGGTGCACTGCTTCACGAGGCGCGATGACAGAGGCATTCGCGGAAGCATTGACTACCAACCAGCTGAAAGACGACAACATTGTCCTGAAGATGCTTGACGTTTTGGTCAAGCCACGGGGCGGAGCGCCTCTTCCTGATGTACTGGCGCTTGTCTCAAAGTGTGGAAACTGGGCTCCGGTCTTCTCATGTGTCGCGATGCACCCCAACTCCCCACGTTTGGTCAAAAAGCTCGCTGAGATCGGCTGCGACATCAAAGTTGAGACGTACCTGAACTTGTACGACGACGAGGAAGTTCAGGCTGAGCCGGCAAATGCTCTATTGTGGGCGGTCTGCTGGGCTGAGAATCGAATTTCCTTGGAGACGATAGAGGCATTGATTGAGAACGGCGCCGACGTGAACTACACTTCCAAGATTTCGGCTGCCACACCCCTTATCCTTGCCGCCAAGTACGACCGTGGGGATGTTGTCTCCAAGCTGATCGATGAAAAAGCGAGGGTCTCGGTGAAAGATCGGTTCGGCAGATCAGCGCTATTTTATGCGTCCCGTGTGGGGAACTTGGATGCCGTGAAAGCCTTGATTAAGGCCAAGTCTCGGGTCAACGATGGTAGTTTGCAGGAGGCCGCGAGAAATCTGCACAGCGAGGCGGTTCAGCTACTGAGGAAAGCTGGACATAGCTCCAACTATCCGAGCAGCGACAAACATCACGATGGGCGTGATTCACTCCAGGAGCTGGCTTTAATGGCACAGCCCAGCCAGTCTCAGGCAGGCCAGCTTGAAAAGACCATCAAGGCACTCGCGAGCACAGACAAGGAAGACAAGATCGAGCTCCTGCGGGATTCGAGTACCTCTGGCCACAAGAACGCACTTTTCCTGGCGCTGGACAACCAGGATGACGGTTGCTGGCTGGTATGCAAAGCTCTCCTGGATGTCGTGATGTGGAAAGTCGTGGACAAGGAGGCGAACACTTATTGTGTGCTTGACCCTGAGACTGGGGTAAAGCATTACTTATCTCCAACCATGTACATCAAAATGGGGTTGTCTTATGGCCAGGAGAAGCACAAGGGGGCCCTCTTGAAGCTGCTCTATCGCATGCGATGCGCAGACCGTTTCTATGCCGAGTACGGACGAGAACAGCCGCCAGGAGTTGTGGGCATGCCGGAACATATCGCGAAAGAGGAGCTCAAACGAAAAGAGCAGGAGCAGAAGCTGATTCAAGAGGACGAAAAGCATAAAAGAGCCATGATGCGCAAGGAGCATGAGGCAGACGCGCAACGTGAGATGGAGCGGCTACACCACGAGGAAAAGCTACTGCACCAGCGCGAGATGGAAGAGCAAAAGCGACAGCAGGCTGAGTTCACCCATGCGCAGAAGCGGATGCACACAGCAGACAGCCACCAGCAGAAGCTGGAGATGCAAGCTCAGATGGAGCAGTCTCAACAGCGGTGGGCCATGGAGAAGGCCAAGTTCGAAGAAACAAAGAAAATGAGAATGAACGCCTTGTCGGAGAGTAAGATCCAGCGCGAACACGCGATGAAGATTAACTTCGAGAAGAACATCTCTGCCCAGAAGGAGGCGCGTCAACAAAGACAGAACATGCTGGCTCAGCAGGCAGCCAAGAGGAAACTGCAGGAGGCAAAGAAGATGCAGTCGCTGAAGTCCTCGGCAGAGAAGCAGAAGCTGGCGTTCAAGAAGAGGCAGAATGATCAAATGAAAGGGTTGATGAGGGCACAGATTTCAAATAAGCGACAAGGTCATGACTTGCAGATGGAGAAAGTCCATGCTGATCAGCAGACGCTCAAAATGAAGGCTGCCATGAAATATTTTGATGAGAAAAACAGGAAAAGAATCGGCGTATAGACATCTGGAGGAACCGCACAAATTCTGGGTAGACAAGTGTGACTTTCAGGCAGCAGGCGGGGGTGAAATTGTAATGGCATGATATATGTTGTATTCGGGTTGAGATGAGAAGTATGGAAACATTTTAGAAATAATGAAGAGTGCACGACCAAATCAAATTGAACTTATTGCAACGTAGAAATATTCAGACCTCCTCAGCACATCATCAGACACGAAATAAGAACATCCACCAAACTCTCGTATGCTTCAGGATCTACCGGCGCTCGTAGTATTGATCAAGATCCCAAGAATATCTCCCAGCACTGAAATAATTCAAAGCTGAGGCCGAAAGTATACGAAATAGAAGTAAAGCTCACGGGCAGCGAAGAAAAGGTACAAGGCGGGGAAAAAGACACAACTAACTATCGTGAGCGCGACAGTGAGGCCGACGAATCGCGAGGAGTATGCGATATAAGTCGAGTCCATAGGGTGAGCAGCAATGTCTACTTGCATAGCGGACAGGATCACCGTCAAAGCCCCGAAGACAAAGAGGCACGGCGCAAGATAACGGGCAAAGTAGGCGGCATAGTCGTAGTGCACGGGCAGGTACTCCCACTCGCGGAACGTGAGGAAGCACCAGAGGTTGAGGCGGATCAGTCCGATCTCGCCATAGTGGTAGCGCGGAGAGACGAGGCGGTCGCTGTAGAGAGGCACGGCGTCGACCAGAAGCGCTTCTCCGCTGTTGCGAGACTTGCGGACGGCCGTTTCAACGCGCTCGGAGGACACCTTGAAGGGATACTTGAGCTGGTTGATAAAGCGACACCAGGTGTCCCAATTTACGGAAGAGGGGACGAGCTTTTCCCTCTTCGCAATGTACAGGTCGGACTCATGCTGTATGAGGCTCGCATACGTTCTGAGGAACCCGTGGGCCTCCCCGGCCAGGTCGCCCACCTCCAGTCTTGGGTGAATGAGCTGAGTCTCATAGAAGGAGTGGCTTAACAGCCACAGCGGTAGAGGCTTGATAAGGATTCGGCCTGGGTATGTGACCAGATGCAGGTCAGCCTGCTCCGTGATGATTATTCTGCGGCCCTTGAGCGACTGGTGGTGCAGTGGGCTGATGTTGCGCGGCTTGGACGTCAAGAAGAGGATGGTGTACACATCTCTCAGCCGCTCAGTGGATAGCTCCGAGAACAGGAATCGAGAAACAGAGGCTGAGTCGGCCAGTTTGAGGTATGGGTGCCCCGGGACTGTCTCTAACGGGTCCTGACGGAAGAGCTGATCCTCCTTGATGAAAGGAATAGGCGGAGCCATTTTCTGAAATGCCTCCAAGTCTCTGATCAGCGCGTAAATCGAAACTTCTTCCTAGAGCATGAGAGGTGGTGATTTGTAGTAGTTTCGATTATTTGGAAGATGAGTGGTGGCGCAAATCGCGGTCAAAATACCTCACGGTACTACTTTCAAGGTGATATAATTGGAATGAAATGCAACTTCCGTAGGATGGTCACTCATTCGTGACTCGGGGTCTTTTCCCTTCTTCGTCCGTCTATTTGTCATGCCTCTCAAGCTTGGCAACAACTACCGGCCTCAATCTTGTCATACTCGATGCCCAAGCTGAAATGGGGCTTCCGAACGTGCCTAACGTTGGAGCTGGTCATTCGATGAGACTGTCTGGGGCTGAGGCTCAAAGCCATTGTACCATAGGTATACAAATGAAGCAGCTTGTACCTAGGGGTAGCCTACCCTAGCGAATCTGCCAGACGGCATGCATCAGCGTCACATATCACATGTGATGATCCTGCAGAATCGCTTCAAATAGAACCATGCCAGGCGACAAATGGAACCGCACATATGTAGCCAGACAAACTGGTCAGCCATGACTTTGATGCATGTTGCGTACTGAGGCTGAATCATCTACTGCTTCATGAATCAACCATTAAATGAAGGCCACCAATCATCAGACTACCAGACTTCTTCAAAAAAGGGGGGGGGGGCATACAGTGGTCGGCTGGAAAAGCTCGTGTGCAGCCACACCAAGCGTGCCACCATCCAGAACTTTGATCCACACCGCTTGTTGTTTTCGATAGTCTGCGCAATTGATCAACTCAAATCAAGGCTACCAATCAATTATGTGGCCACATCAGTAGGGCAGTTCCTTGGATATTCAGCATGTTCAGCCTGCTGCAGAGCAAGGTCTGCCGCATTGTAATGGTGGTGTTCTTCCCAGGGCTGGCAGAAATCTTTGGAGAGTTGGGGGTGGCCAAATATCTTGGCAAAGGCTATGATGGTAGTACAAATGGCGGAGAGCCCGGACGGTGCAAGACGAGACTCAACATCGGAAGTTCTAAATTTGTACCGCATGTACTTTGTACATTCACAGTGGGAAGGAAGAGCCGCATTCGATGATTGCGTGGAGGCTGATTCTTTTCAGCCGCCAATCTGGCCCGTCCACGTTCGAAAGGGCCAAGAGACGAATTGGATGATTTCGAAGTGATTGTCGATGAAGCAGGCTGTGAAGGTCTACGTTCAAGGTGCAAAAGTGGCCGCATTGTTTATCTATATTATAATCCCCCCAAGCCAGTCAAACACATTTCCAGTCACGTTCTTCATCTTACGTTGGTATTCACATTCCTCCTCCAACAAACTTCTGATATTCTTCTCCGAGGGACATACGACCTTAGAAAATCCCCAAATTCCGTCATGTCAACACCAATGAACGACCCTAGTGCATCTCAATCGGCCATCAACATGGCTGAGAAAAGCGCTGCGCAGAATACACAAGCGCAAGCAAAGACAGCTCGTTCACTTGCTGACAGAATCATTTCTCCGGAAAGCCTGGGCATCACGGTTCACGTCCGGCCAGTCAATGAAGATGACATCGATATAGAGTCCGTAACCATCTATGCCTGTTTTTTTCTAAGCATCGCACTGACCTGAAACGTGGCATTATAGCATCTTGGCTGTTCCTGGCATTGGGACCGATCCTGAGACTACCTGGACAAAGTCATACTATGCAAAGGACCCCCAGGACAACTCCAAAGTTACCAAGAGGGTAAACTGGCTCAGCGACCCCACAATGCTTCCAGCGGTCTTCCCTCATGCACGAATAATGACTTTTGGCTATAACTCCTGTTGGTTCGGTGATGGCCCTCCTAAGCAAAGGCTAAGCGGAATCGCAGCCAAAGTTCTGAGCGAGCTAAGGCGTCATCGGAAGGTTAGGCTTTTGACTGTAGAGGTCCCATGGAAAAAATACTAATACTAGAATTATAGGATTGTCACCGTCGTCCCATTATTCTCATCGGCCACTGTTTTGGGGGCCTTGTGATGGAGCAGATCTATCTGCAATCTCAACTACTTCCTCGCGACAATCCCGGCATCTTTGACTCGATCACTGGTATGATATTCTTGGGAACCCCGCACTACGGAACCCACTCCAGTGTCTCGGGCATGGCATCTCTTGGCGATATGTACGAGGCCATCGGAAAAGAGAATTTGCAGACCAACGACAACCTCTTGAAGACTGTTGCTTACGACAACGATGTCCTTGTCAATACTGTTGCTGATTTCACAATGAAGTTAAAGGACCAGCCTGCTGGTCCTGAAATATTCTGCTTCTTTGAGGAGCATCCGACAGATATCGGTGTTATCGTAGGTCTTCAAGGCCGCAAACAAGAATTCGTGGTCAGCGAGTCGTCGAGTTGCCTACCCGGCTATAAAAGGTTGGGTCTATCGTTGAATCATTTCAACATGAACAAGTTTGGTAGTGATACAGACAATCACTATATTTCAGTTGTTGAAGAGCTGAAAAAAATGAAGGAGAAATCAGAGGACCTCATGAGGCAGAGAAGAGCTGCATCACATGGTACGTTGTCGACATGGATGCGTCCTACGTTCAAAGTATTAATTATTGGGTCTTCCCTATTCTAGGCGAGAGAATTGGCGATTCGAATCATCAGAATAACTCGGAAGGTCATAAAATGATCCCAATGCTACCTTTCTCTGTAGCGAAGGGTTTCGCGCCTCGTGACGGCGTACTGGAGAAGATCAAGTCTCACTTTGACCACTCATCAAAGGTGGTGCTCGTTGGAGGATGCGGGACTGGGTAAGTATCGAAATCCAGGGTTCCCGGGAGCTGATCAATGTCAATAACAGATCGAAACTTTAGTAAAACACACGTCGCAGTCGAATACGCAGGAGGCTTTCTCAACGAAAACCCAGAAGCCATGATACACTTCGTAAATGGCAGCAACTCAGCAGAATTTGAACAATCCTATCATTTAATAAATGATAAACTGAAGTTGAAGACCGGGAAAAGGGGCAACGTCATGAAAGTCGTTTGCGACTATCTGAGACAGGGTGAAAGCGGCAATTGGCTCATGATCATCGATGGCTTGGACCATGACAACCCAGTGAACGAGATGAACAAACAAACAGCTACCGCGAAGGGCTTTGCATTGGATTCCCTAAAATCGGTCCTTGAATACATTCCAGATGGGCACACATACGGCGGCCAGGTGCTTATAACGACTAGGTCAAAACACGTCGCTACCAGGGTGATCAATCACAAGTACATTGTTGAGCTTCCGAAGAGCTTGAGCAAAGATGACGCCCTACAACTCCTTCTCTCTGGCAGCAAATCCAAAGAAGCCTCGTCAACGACCTATCAGTCGAAAATCGTTGAAGCTCTCCAAGGGTCAGCAGGTGCGCTGGCACTAGTCCGCGCATATAAGGAGACCTCCGGCTCCGAGTTCTCGTGGAAGGATTCATGGAGCGTCATCCAGAATTCATTCAAAGACAGTGTCGGGCTGAGCGCGCAAACCAATGAGCAAATCCGATGCATGCTCGGAATTTGGAAGCCTCTTTACACTCACTTAAGGTCGAAACACAACGAAGCCGCGGACTTGCTTCACACACTTTGTCGGCTGGACGTTCAAAGCATCCCAGTCTTCCTGATTGACAGCCGCTATGATGACAAGTCAGAACGGGACAAGCATATGAAAGCGTTGAGGAAACACGACATGCTGGAGATCTCGGTGAACCGCAGGAACGCTCGTGTCACCCCAATGATACGACTCTTGGCCAACTCAATGATCAGCAACAACCTTGAGGACTCCAACTTTCATGATGGGGCTGCATTGGAACTGGTGTGCGATGCGTTTCCACCGCCTGAGGTGGAAGACAACATTAAATGCAGGGCACTCAAGCCAAGTGCGCTCGCAGCATTGCAGCTTGGACTCCAATCGCCAAAAGCCTGCGAACAAACGGCTCACCTCTTCTTGAAACTCGGAGCGTTCGAAAGGCGTGTCGGTAATGAAGACAACGCTGCCAACCTGCTCGAGCAGTGCTTGGAATCATGCAAAGGTGGGGAACAATCCCAAGACCGCAAGAGATTGGAGAAAGAAGCCAAGAAGCTCCTCGACAATACGCGAAAAGACCGGCTGAGAGCTGCAAGACGACAGTCAAGAGACAAGGACGGGTCACAATCAGCCAGCCACCTCGAAGAGTCGCCACATACGAAGGCCATGATAATCAGCCCCAAGTCCAAGGCCGATGAAGTCCGTAGCATGAGTCATGCCGTGCTGGATACTCATCGCCGCGCAGACTGCCTGGCAGACAATGTGAAGCACCACCAGCAGATTGTCGACTGGTGCAAGGCGAAGTATGGCGCAAAGCACCCGGGCACGGTGCGCCAGCAGTTCAACCTTGCGCTCGCCCTCGACGCCAACGGCGAGCACACAGAGGCCGTGAAGATGTACTCCGAAGCTATCAAGGCCATGGAGAGCATCGAAGGGAGAGGCAGCCCCAGCCCAGAGCTTCTACGCATACAAGCAAGCCTGGCGCGAAACTATGGTGAACAGAGGCGATTCAAGGAGGCAGAAGCTACCCTGGCCAAAGTGCTCGGAGACCAGACGGAAATTCTTGGGCGTGACCACCCGGAAACTCTCTTAACGAGGCAGAACATGGCACTATTGGCCCAGGAGCTCCGACCAGGAGACCTCGAAACACCGGCTGCAGAGCTGCAGAGCGTACTCAGTACGCAGATCCGTTTGTTAGGAGAAGCAGATCCCGCCACTCTGAGAACCGCTTCCAATCTTGCGCAGAATTACGGTCTTCGCGGCCTCATTATGGATGCCGAGCCTTTGTTCGAACTGTCTTTGGAAGGACAGATAAAGTGCCTTGGGGAGAAACATCCGGACACTGTGAAAACGTTGGCAATGCGGAAGGAGCTAGAGGATGCAACTGAGGTGTGTTGATGCAGAATGACAACGCTAATCTGTATAGGATGTGGTGGATGTTGCTCGGTTTCGTACTCACACTTGGAAGTCGTATACGAATTTATTCAAGGGCTATTGTTGGCTGGGCTTGTTCGTGTTCACACAAGGGTTGGTGACGATAGTACATGTCGTAATGGTTGTTGGATCTGGTTATGGTGTAGAGTACCCGTCTGAATATACCTAGGTAGGCTGGTCGTTCCCGCCAGCTGGCAGCCGACTGTCTCCGGACAGGCCCCGTCCCCCACCTTGTTCCGTCCCCGGCTTTATGTTCCACCGCCGCCACGTCCTGTCGTGGAAAACCAACCCGCGGCCCTGATTCTTTCGCTCCAGCACGGCTGGTTATTACCGCCTGTTCGTGTCGTCATCTCGCAGCGCAAGCAAGATGTCCCAAGGCGACCGGACGGATAACACGCCCCCAACTCGTCCCGGCCAGAGATCGGAGGGTCGGATCGGCGGAGCTTGCGTCGTGTGTCGCGCCAAGAAGCGAAAGGTACGCCTAACCCCTGCTTCTATTCACCCGGACACCCGTCTCTTCCCATTGAGGACCTGGTTTTACCTACTTGGTCCTACCTACTTGGTCCAAAGGGACGGATCATTGGCCCTTTCCTTGCAGCCAATGGTACGAGCAATTCACTTACGCGTGAGCACAGTGCAGTGGTGAAAAGTGAGTCTTGAAAAGATTCCCGTACTGCAGTGATTCAGCCGGGCGTTTGCTGAGTGGTTGTTATTACAACCAAGACCGATATGTGGCCAATGCAGAAATTCCAAACTCCGTTGCGAATGGCCCAGGCAACAGAAGCGGTAGGCACATCTCAATAGTGTCTTTCCCTACTCACTCCCCCCCCCCTTCCTTATTCCACCCGAAACCGACCACCTGCTGGGACAATGGGCTAATTAGATGGGCCCATGTTTGCAGAGGACTCCCAAAGCACTTCATAAGAAAGCTTGAGTCGAGACTACGGCGGACCGAGACCCTGCTGCGGAGCGTCCTTGACTTTGTGTCAGACGAGCAGCTGGAATCATCACTCCGTAGCGTAGCCCCACTAGCCACAGAAAGCTCACAGGATAAAGAAAACGCCGACCCTAAAGTCTGGCAGTTTTACCCCCTCGCGACCCTCGAGGACATACGAGCGTGGCAATCTCGTACAGCGGGGCGCGAGCTGTCTGGACCATTACCGACTGCACATGGCTCTGATCGAGACGCCCCTGTTGATGACGACAGCTTGCTCACATCCGAGTACGGCGCTGTTTCCGTACAGAGCAACCAATCTCCACGTCCGATCCAAGCAGTGACCATGAGCCCAGAGGCGAGGACATGCACTCCCCGGGTTGACCATTACCTTAGAAGCACCCATCCGACATCTGGCGCATCAGGTAGTGCAGACGGTCACGAGCCGGATAATTCGAGAGCCACCAATACGCCGAGGACGGATGAGCCGATTTCGCTGGCGAGCACATTTCTCCCTGCGGCGTTCCAAGAGGAGTTTATATGGTGATAAACAGATTACGGAGACGACTGCTGCCATGAAAGTCAAGGTAGAAGACTGGAATGGAAAGGGCTATCGAGATTATATACGCAACAACAAAAGCCCTAGAATTTGGCTTTGCAAAGAATCCCCGAAATAAATGTCATGAGTGAACTGCCAGAGCGTGATGACTTTCCGGGATGCGCTTTCTCTCCGCGCTGCTTGTTTGTTCAAAGGAAAATAGTAACGCCACCTACCTGATTTGAAAGTGTGCCCCATAATCAGATACAAGACGTCCAGAAGACTCGTTTTCAACACCCGCTTCTCCAAGCACAATCAATTTGCTGGCTGACCACGGCATCGCACATGGGGTGGTGGTGGCCTTGTACCAGATTGCATCACATCTACTTCCGCTCGTACAAGTCGTCCTCAATCTATTCCACAGTCTCCACCCCGACCTTGCCCTCGTTCTCGATCTGGGCCACCGAGCTCGCTTTGAGCCTCCTGGCATACGACGGGACCTCCCAGAGGTGAGCCGAGCCCGAGAAGAGGCTGTCCATGTCCTCGAATGACAGGCCTTTGGCGTCTGGAAACAGGAAGTAGAATAGCGGTACGGAATAGGCGCCAACGATAGCATACACGATGTAGTAGCCCCAGGTGATGGTGACAAAGGCAACCGGGGTGATTTCGGCAAAGACAAAGTTGAAGAGCCAGTGTGCGGCGGTGCCGAGGGAGGCGAGGTGGATGTGCAGCGCCTGGGGCACGATCTCGGCGCCGTACGAGAAGTTGGCGCCGACGAAGTCCAGCGGGAAGAAGCCCATTTAGAGGAAGAGGGAGAAGGTCGCCCGTGATCTGTTAATGTGTTCTCATACCTACCTAGGGACATACCCGAAAACGTATAATAGAAAGCCACATGAAAACAGATACTACTTTGAATGGAAAAAAGAGACTGAATTAAACAAGATTTCCTATTCGAGTTTATGATACCTAATTCAAGAACACAAACATCTCAGCATTATCTTCCTCAGCAACAATTGCTTTTCTTGAAAAACCATCGTGGCAATAGCCATGGCCTACTGCGTTAATACCTACTGTTGGTCCGACTTACAGACAGACCTCCCCTTCTGCTTAAAAGCAGTTGAAAATCCCAGGTATATCAGCATTACCAGGGCCCTGGCCGGCGGTGTTGTATTTCTCCGCTGCGGGTGGTTGCATCGGAGGTGCGGTATAAATCTTAGCCGCGACCCGCAACCAATTGGCTAACTGTACGGTACTCGCTCAGGAACAGGGAACCCGATGGGGCGCGCGAAGAGCCGACAACGGGCTGGTCTAATGAGTCCTATTTCATCGAACGCACAGAAACTCGTCAGTCAACGAATGCAAAAGAAAGACGCAGACATCCGGTGATGCGCATCATATTCAAGATCCCGCAATCGCTACACAGGGCAACAGTACTAAGACCTCACATCCGCCAGGTCGGTACCATGTCGTCCGCCAAGCCCTTTATCCTCTTCTTCAACCCCGTCAGGCACGCAAAGGCCTACTACGAGAGCCTGCAAGAGGTTGCACGAACAGAAGTGGTCACGAGCAAGTCGAGAGACGATTTCTTCAAGGACGTCGAGGGCAAGTACAAGGACATATCCGTCATTTATAGAACCTCGGCCAGTGGCGCGGTAGGCGATATTCTTGTTCCACACGAATGACAAGTGTTTATTTCTAACCAGAGGGCGAAATAGGTCGCCGGTAATTTTGACGACGAATTCATTAAGCACCTCCCCGAGAGCTGCAAATACATCTGCCACAACGGGGCAGGCTATGACCAGATCGATGCCGAGGCCTGTCTCAAGCGGGGCATCACCCTCACCTACGCCCCGGACGCCGTCACCGAGGCCACAGCCGACCTGGCCATCTGGCTCCTTCTCGGGGCGCTGCGGCGACTCAACCCATCACTGTCGTCACTGAGGGCCGGAAATTTCAAAAAGGGCATCGACTTCGGTCACGACCCGCAGGGCAAGGTCCTCGGGATCCTGGGCATGGGGCGCATCGGCCGCGCGATAAAGAAGCGCGCCGACCCCTTCGGCCTGGTCACGCGCTACCACAAACGCCGACCACTACCCGAGGACGAGACCGCCGGCGCCGAGTACGTGTCGTTCGACAAGCTCCTGGCAGAGAGCGACATCATCAGCGTCAACGTGCCGCTCAACGCGGGGACCAGGCACCTGATCGGGCCGGGCGAGATCGCGAGGATGAAGGACGGCGTCGTCATCGTCAACACGGCCAGGGGCGCCATCATCGACGAGGCCGCCCTGGCCGACGCCCTCGAGAGCGGCAAGGTCGCCGCCGTCGGTCTCGACGTCTACGAGCGCGAGCCCGTCATCAACGAGAAGCTGCTGAGGCAGGAGCGCGCGCTGATGGTGCCGCATCTGGGGACGCACACCACCGAGACGCTGGCCAAGATGGAGGTGTGGGCTATGGAGAATGCCAGGAGGGCCGTCCTGGGTGAACCGGTGCTGTCTCCGGTTCCTGAACACGTCGGTTTGCAGTCGAAACAGACGAACGGGTCAGCGTAGAGCAACGTCTTGGATTGAATTCATGTACAGCGTTTCATTGCTCGCGCTGTACACCTGCCTAGGTAGAACATCGGATGGAATTCTTGAATGGCAGGAAATAAATTTCACTCCTCGCTACAAACTTCTCCTAGCTCTTTGAACAGAACGCTGTCTTGCCAGGAGTGTTCCCACCTCATCCACCGCTCTGCCAGATAAGTTTTCAACTCTTCCCAGCTCTCTCCACGCTCGCTGATCGAAAGCCAATCCTCTCTCGTTCGTATGATAGAATACGGTAGACTGTTCCTCTGGCCCAGGTGCCACGCCATGTTCGGGTCCCTGGTCCTCGCCAGTTTTTCCATGTGCAAGGTCTGGGCTGCAAACTTCTGTGCTTCCTCTTCGCTCGCGGCGCGACCGGATTCGTTGAGGGTGAGACTGGCTCGAAGACGGCAGAGGAACATGACTGGATACAGGAGGAATTGGCGAAGTCTGATGCGGTCCGGAGAGTCAACATGACCGGGGATAGGCAGGTCGCACAACGACGCTTGCATCTGCGGCTCACAAGAGTGCTGGTATTGTTCGTGAATCGAAAGCAGTGCCCGATGCGTACTCTCTACTCGCTGGAGAATACTCGAGTTGCTCGAAATGTATTCGAACGAGTTCAGTGTGTTGTTGGAGAAGAGGATTTTTGCGTCCTTTAATATACCCGGCAGAAAGCAATGGGTACCAAAAAACCTCCACCAGAAGCGGGCATCTGCGCCTGTTTCCCTACGTGCGGCAAGATCAAAGAAGTCCTGCCATCCTTGGGCTTCGAATATTGACGACTGTTTCTCGCGCATCTCGGAGATCAACTGCTATCCAGTTAGGACTGGCACTACAGCCTGAGAGCAGCGACAATGGCAAGATGGTACGAACAACGTAGGGTCCTTGGCTCTTGAAAACCATGCAATCAAAAGAGGTAGGATCGTGAGGGGAGCCCATATGCGTAAGCAGATTGACCCCAGCTTTGTTGTGGAGCGCTAAGGCGTTTGCGTCTGGGCAACCCAGTGACTGACAGGGACGCAGTGTTATCAGCGATGCATGAAATTGAAGAGTAATAATAGAATGATCTTTACCTCGTAGAGCACAAAAAGCCGTGTAGCACAGTACACGTCGGACCAAGAACCTGATTGTACGCTGCCACATAAACTTCGCAGTGCCTTGCCATATAGGGCAGAAGCCGGAGATGACGCCGCCGACCGTCCAAGCATCTGGGAAGCCTTTGCAGCCACGCAGTGTATGGCATCGTCCAGGAAGGGCACGTACCCGTAGCGGGCCGGGAGGTGAGCCAGAAAAGATGAGGAAGCCTGATCACGGAGTAATGCACTAAGCCCCCCGGAGCAGCCCTGCATCATCAAACGGTAACCGATTACCGCAAAGTCCACGTTTGTGAAGCTCTCAAGAGCTGTTATGTCGAAGTTGTACATGACTCTGATGGCCTCGTATCCGCTGAACGAGGGCTGTGTGACCAGCCCAGCCGCCAGTCCCTGTCGCTCCAGTCTCATCAGTGGCACGTGTCGCCTTTGGGGCCCCTGTGGAGTATCGATTCTTTCATGCGCATTAGATGGATCTTCAGTCTCAGGAAGCATGCTAGTTTCTTCTCTCCTGCCTTCTAGGAGCCGCGCTCGGCGTCCCGACCTTGCAGCTTGGCGTCTGATGACAGCTCTTGCATCCCCATGGTGAGTAGCGATGGCATCGGTGACGAATTCAAAGGCCGGCCCGTCTTTTGTTGGGCTTAGACGCTTCTTTTCGGTAACGACTGGCTGTATAGTCTCCGGCGCCATGGGAAGGAGAGGCCACAAATGCGGCGTGATACATACGGAGAGAAGATCAACAAGCTTGGCGTCTTCCTATCCGGGGTATCACTGAGGCTCGCTGTCAGGTGCCAGACTGAGGGGCTTTATATAGAGTACGGAGATTCGCACCCGTCGGAATGGAGGATGCACCCCTCACGGACTACCCACCCAGCCAATTTTAGCCCTAGCGCGCAGTTAGTGCCCTGCCACCAAATTAGTATGGGGCAATGCTAGATTGACTTTAGCAATGATATCACCGTCACCCTCGTCAAAAGAGGTTGCAAATCGATTAATTGTATCGCTCAATTGGGCAATTCAGCGCAATTGCGTGGTGTATCGTTTATATCTAGTGCGTATGGACCGTGATCTCCTCTTGAGTGCCCTCCTCGCCGTCGTCGTCGCCGACGACGTCCTTAGCAGTCACAATCACCCGAGGCAACTGGTTGATGCTTCTCGTAGCCCCCGTACGCTGTTTTTTAGCTGTTGGCCTTGTGCTTGAGGGTGTAGATGCCGTTGAAGTTGTGCCTGAAGATGCCGTGATGCCTGCCTTTTTCGCTTGGTTGCAGCTGCAGAGAGTGCCGCAGCAACGTTGGGCTGCAGGTCACGTGATCAGGGTGGTCCGTGCACATGGTCCGTGAGGGGTGCATCCTCCATTCCGACGGGTGCGAATCTCCGTACTCTTTATATACTCATGTGACTAGTCTGTCAGCACATGCCAGTTCCGACTGGCATAGCCTGATATTCCACCCAAGAAGGATATTTCCTGCGCCTTTGGCCAGCAGTGCCAAGTCTCCCGGTCACTCAACAGGAATACGGCCTATATGTCCTCCGTGACCCCCAATGGAACCTCACTGCATTGCAGGAGCCCGAGCACTGCCCGCTTTTGGTATACCATGCCCAATAGTGCAGAGAGCCACTGACGGCATGCATATCCCTATGGAAACACCGCATTACGCTGTGGCGGAATCGATATACAAAAGGACGATGCTGAGCACTGCCATTGGAGATCAAGTGCATTTTCGTTGCGTTTTCCTTCTAGTTCAGCATTATTTGTTCAGCACATGCAATCGATCGGCAACAGAAATTAACTCAATATGACGACGTGACATGGGATACACTGCACCACACTGCAGGAAACCGACTTCGCATCGCCCAATGGAACTGGGCCGACTGCCGATCCACTCAAGCGATGAACATGCAACCGATCCGATGTTTATCGTCGATTACTTGACTGCAAATTGATGGGCTTGTTATTGGTCGCCTTATGATTCGGAACTTCCAAACCGATTTAGGACGAAGCTTCTAACGACAGGGAGTCTAAGCCGCTTGTCTAATTGTGTATATGCAATTGCAGCGATCCTTAAATACGTGGCCATAAGGCTCACATAGCACGATCCGAATTCAGATACCCTGATTAGTCTTTTCGCAAAGAGTTCACCCAGCACGAGCTGACATGTTACCCTTCACGTTCACAGCATGCGCATCAACAATCGTGCCGTTCTCCGCCTGATTATTGCAGGGCTGCCTTTTTTGACTACTTCATACGGCCTTGATAGAGTCTACAGAGTAAGCACCGCGGGTTCGCTTACCGAAGGCTGTTTATTTTAGACTATACTTTTAGCCGTCGACACATAATACTTAGGCACGTCGTCCTCATGTATAATTCGGTTGCAAATTAGACTCATTCATGCGATAGTCAGGAGTGACGATGTTTTGACGTAAGCCCCACCTGGTTGACCAAAGTCTGAAGAACTGTTGTGTTGCGACGGCAGAGGTAGAAAGGTGGCTAAAGTTTCAGCCGCCCAACTCGTGCCGCCCCCGGTGCCGTTCGCGGTTGAGACGGGGAAGCTCTCCCCTTTAAAATTTGCCGCATTTTTGGAGTCTTTGCGTACATAAGTGATATGGGATCTCATATCAGATTTGCCGCATTGGAAATTCACTCGAATAAAGATATAAGTCCACCTCGAAGATGACTAAGATCGCTCTCATCGGTGCCGCGGGCCAGATTGGCACACCACTAAGCTTGCTATGCAAAACTGTAAGTCGCAAAGGCCCGGTGAGGTAACACAACGGGACGGGATAATGTTTTACTGACACGGGACCATAAAAGAGTGGTCTGTTTGATGAGATCTCCCTCTACGATCTCGTTCACGCCCCTGGCATTGCAACGGACCCGAACCACATCGACACCAGGGCCGTGGTTTCTGGCTACCTTGCCGCCGAGGTCGATGGGTTGAAGAAAGCGCTGCAGGGTGCCGACTTCATCATTGTCACAGCCGGCATCGCGCGTAAGCCTGGCATGACTAGGGATGGTAGGTCTGCTCTCGTTCAGGTCACTACCCTGGCTAGCTTCGAAAATAATGCAAGACCGTAAACATGCTGAACATGCTCCTTTTAGACCTATTCAAGGTAAGTCTTCCATCCACATAGTAATTATCCAAAGCAACACACTGACACATCAGCACCTAGACCAATGCAAGCATAATCCGCGACATTTTCACCGAGGTTGCCAGGACGTGCCCCCAGGCGATTAGCTGCGTCGTCACCAACCCCGTCAACTCGACCGTCCCCGTGGCGGCCGAGGCCCTCCGGAAGGAAGGTGTCTTTGACGCAACCCGTCTCTTCGGAGTCACGACGCTCGACGTCGTGCGGGCCTCGACCTTCATCGCCCATGCCCTGGGCGGCGGTGCCGATCCCAAGCGGTTCAAGGTCCCCGTCGTCGGCGGCCACAGCGGCGGCACCATCCTGCCGCTCTACAGCCAGTCGGAACCAAAGGTCGATGTCGATTCTGAGACGTTGGCAAAGCTCATCCACAGTATGTCTCCAACCCGAAGCTCGTCGACGGTTGATTTCTTTTTCGGGTGCTGACTCTGGCACAACTAGGGGTCCAGTTTGGCGGCGACGAGATTGTCCAGAGCAAACAGGGCGCTGGCAGCGCAACGACCTGCATGGCCTACGCGGGATTCAGATTTGTCAAGGCTCTCCTCGTGGCCAGGGCGGGCACGCCCGTCACGGAAGAGGCATACGTCTACCTGCCCGGCGTGCCGGGTGGCAAAGAGATTGCCGCCAGGCTTGGGGTCGATTACTTTGCTGTCAAGGTGGAGCTGGGCCCCGATGGTGCTAAGCAGGCATTGGACTTTGGTGCCTTGTCGGAAGAAGAGAAGAGGCTGTTGGGAGTGGCAGTAAAGGACCTCAAGGTCAACATCCAATCTGGGCTGGATTTCATGGCTGCGTAGACGACGGCCTTTAGAATGGCTCAAGAATAGCCGGTACAGTTTGTCTCAATAACTGTTGACGGTGGTGCATAGAAGCCCATTTTTGAACGTGTAGCGCGTCAGCTTTCAGCCAGCTGTGTCACATGAAATATATCCTATGGTTTTGGAGGCTTCTATAGCCCCCTTTCCCCCATTCACCTAGTTAAAAATACAGGAGACCCGTAAACTGGAAAAATTACGAACCAGATGCCCACTTGTGATGACTTAAGCAGGTCCGCATTGAGGTTTTGCTAGAATTCCCTAGCACCTCGAATTTGAAGTTTCTACTTGCTCGTCCTTTATCAACAGCGATTATGAGGCAACAATTGTATCAATCACGCAGACAAATCGTCCAAGCAGAAATTGGTCCATAAAACAAGACTTGGCAAGTTTTCAGCAGAAAGTCTTTGAATTCCAGTCATTTAGTCAATCAGTCAGGTCAGTCAGTCAGTCAGTTAATCAGTCAATCAGTCAGTCAACAGTTCCCTCTTCCTCCGCTCCTTAGCCTCAGTTCGCAGCAGCAGCCTTCGCCTTCTTGCCCTTCTTGCCCTTCTTCTTGGCAGGCCTATACATCGCAGAATTAGTTGTGTTCCAGTATTCAAATTAGAATAGATTGAGGAGACTCACTGGCGCTTCTCGACGTCAACATCGTCTTCTTCGTCGTCGACGACATCGCGAGCGGCGGCGGCAGTCTTGGCCTTCTTGCCCTTCTTTCCCTTCTTCTTGGCGGGTCTTGGTGAACAGTGGGTCAGCTTTCGTGCGCTTATGGGTTCATCGCACGCGCAGATTGCCGTAGAAACTCACGTGCGCTTCTCGAGATCATCAGTATCCTCGTCGTCCTCTACGTCGACGTCACGGGCTGCAGTGGCTGCAGTAGCTGCAGTAGCAGCCTTGGCTTTCTTGCCCTTCTTGCCCTTCTTCTTGGCAGGCCTTATGGAGAGCAGGTTAGCCACGGGATTGAGGACAGGCTACCTCACCATAAGATGGACTTCGGACTCACAGGCGCTTCTCGAGGTCAGCATCCTCATTATCCTCGTCTTCAGCGTCGACGACGTCACGGGCAGCGGCGGCACCGGCGGTGGCGGCTTTGGCCTTCTTGCCCTTCTTCTTCTTCTTGGCGGGCCTTGTACGTAGTGTCAGTTGATATACTGTGAGGCCGCCAGTTATTTTTGAGGTTGGTTTTGAAGCTTACTCGCGGCTTTCGAGGTCAACACCGCCCTCATCCTCATCCTCCTCATCTACAGCACGGGCGGCGGCGGCGGCGGCCTTGGCCTTCTTTCCCTTCTTGCCTTTCTTTCCCTTGGCCGGCTCCTATTGCTAGTGATTAGTCGTCTTCAAGTCCGTGTCTGAAAAACTCGAGATCGGCCTCTACTAACGCGTGCCGTGATTTCGACCTACGTAAATACAAGGTTAGTGTAAGATCTCGCCGCTGGTGGTGAAGCAAGTACTCACGATCTTTGCTTCCTCTTCAAGAGGGGCCGCCAGGGCAGGAACAGCAAGAGCGGCAACCGCAGCCTGAGGTTATGAAGTCAGTATGGAAAGTTGATGATAAAGAGTCGGATGGGCCTCACCACAGCCCGTCGAGACACCGAGTTGGTGGTGCCGGG
Organism: Diaporthe sp. DP-2020a; assembly: GCA_018137895.1. Taxonomy (NCBI): domain Eukaryota; kingdom Fungi; phylum Ascomycota; class Sordariomycetes; order Diaporthales; family Diaporthaceae; genus Diaporthe; species Diaporthe sp. DP-2020a. The sequence continues at coordinate 137,914 of JACVEP010000045.1, forward strand.
GGCCTGGAAGCCCGAGACAGCCGTCGAGGCTGCCAAAGCGGCGGCAATGACCTGAACGAGGGACGGGGTCTGCATTTTGTTGATGTACGTTGGCCCACCAGGGGTCTGAATCTGTCTCAAAAACAAAAGTTGTCGGGCTTAGATAAGTGAAAGACGAGTAAAATCAATAACGAAAATGATGCACAACAAGAAAAGCCAAGACTGATGCCAAGACGTCCGAACTGGGACGACTTTATACGCAGGTCATGGCAAGGACCAGGAATCGCGGAAAGCAGGTTCGTTGTGACCTGTTCTGCACGAGTGAGACATCGGCAAAGTTCACCATCAGGAGAGACCCGCCTCTGGATGAAACCATCCCGACCTAAATTGCTCATTGTGGCAGACAGCATCTGCTGAGTTGGCCGACGCGCACCCGCATGCATCATCCCCTCAACCCCAACTCGAGGGCCCCTTGGGCCGAAGTCCAGGGCCGTGCGGCGGTGGTGGTGTCTGGCCAGGCAGTTCAGGTTCCCTTCGCGCCATCCTGTGCGTCGCTGCCGTCGTGCCGCCGCTGAGCCTCGCGATCGGTTTCAGGTCTTGGCATCTCGCATCGCTGGGTGTTTGAGAAGCTTGGCATGATTGTTTGAGGCTTGGCGTTTCAATCGTCTGATGGCATCTTGGGACGAAAATAAGTCTATTCAGCGGTCGTAAGGCACCGGGTTTCATCGACGTCGGGGTAGGCAGGGAGGGTCGCAGTCCGGGCCAGGGCTATAATGCGGCTCTTAATCTAGCGCATCGCGTGCAAGTTAGTTAGCTGCCGTGACGGTGCGGAGGGGTGACCACAGCTCGGCCCCGAAGGGTTGACGCTTTCGAATACCTTGGACTCAGGAGGGCGATTCGCAATCCAGGACAGCAACTTGAAACGGTGCCGTGTGGCGGAGCGCCAACTACGCTTGAGTCGGCACTCTGATGGTGCTAGATCTCAACAATGATGAGAACATCAACTATGGCCACGTACGTGTGTTGACGTGTACGATACGAGAAGTTATTCATGGACGTTCTCTCACGTGTGAGAATGGGGTTGGTGTGCTTGAATGGAAACCATGGCTGCATTCGTAAGCTTGTATGGCCGAATGAGGACTCAGACCGTCATCGTGGACGACGAGTCGTGGACACAATTTCTCCTGGGTCTCAACTTCCTTCATGACTGATGGTTACTCAGCGCGACCAGTATCACGTATTGCGAAGCATGTCGAACCTGTTCTGTCGTGTGATTTGTTCTGTATTGATACTCGTGATGTTTCTAAGACGGCGATTGGGCGTGGAGGGATGACAAATTCCCAGTGCTGGGTGAGCTCGTGTGTTAACGCATTTGCATGTATGTTGAGCTTGTTCAGCAGATCTTGACTGATTACCATTTCCATAATATTTGCGTGAATTGGCGATAGGTATTCCGGCCTGGCCGTCTGTGTAATAAAGTTTCCATCGTAATTACAATTCCATCTCCCACCTACCTCCAACACGATCGCACGTCTTTCCGTACGGCAAGACCCAGCGTCTGAGCTTCCAAGGGCTTTCAACCCTTCGATCCGCCCCAGTTGATCCGCCCACTGTGGTCGGTGCCAGGCATGCCTCCTGGATAAAGACCATTAGATGGACCCTTCACGCCATATCCGATCCCCAAGGCTTCCTTCACGTCATGGACCAGCCCGTACGGTTTGCCTTCCTCTTTGTTCAGCTGCTTCTGCTCGGACTTGCGCCGCTTGGCGAATTGCTTGTCCTCCTTCTTCCCCTTGGCCTGTGTGTCATGCCAGATCCTCGCCATCCACAGCGCCACCATGAAGTCCAGGTTCTTCTTGTCAAGAGAGACAAGGATATTTAGGCTCTCCACCAGGGAGCTTCGGTCAACTGCCCGGTCGTCAATAGCAACAAGCTTGTTTGTGGCATCCCGCCATTCAAGAACCCCTTTTTGCTGCCGTGCTTGGTATATAGTCTTCTTGTTGAGCTCGCCACCCCACGTCGCTTCGAAGGATTCCTTCGAACCCGTTAGTCCCATAGAGCTTCCCCTCTTCAGGCGGACACCGTGGAACTGCCTCGGCTTCTGTGCGCTGACTTCTGCCACTTGCGCATTCATGTTAGCCAGGTCGCGGTGCTCGTAGATCCGGTAGAGCTTGTCCTCCTCCCAGGCATCATCCAAAATGTCATCATACGACACAATGCGGCGCTCGGGCACTTCTATCAGAGTAACCGACATGGCGTGGCCGTTCAGAGGCTTCGAGAGCTCGTAAAGCGGCCTGCCCCCCGCGACGGCGCCTCGTATGACCACCGCACCGGGTTCCAGGATGAGTGTGCCGGGAGTGACTGTGAATGGCGTGGGAGGCGCCGAGTTGAGCGTTGACTCAGCTTCATCATCGCCGTTGTCTGGCAGTGGTGCCTTCTCTGGGGGCAGGTCTGCCGGCGCTCCCGGGCTGGACACGGCATCGTAAGGGGGAGGCGCGTCGTGCGCGTCGATCCCAGAGTCAGGGAGTGGGGCTGACATTATTGGACGGCTAATATTGACACCACAAAAGACGGGAGCTAAAGCGACCAGGACAGGCTGGGGTATGGCATCTAGTGGCGCAAAAAAGTAAAGAATCTAGTCTTTGCGCTGTAATAAATACTCCAATCGCAGATGTGGCGATTTGCAACGACGAGGCGATGCTACTGCGGATGGGCAAGGGATGTAAGCGCTAAAGCATCTCGGATAGAGGGCCGAGGTCACCTGTGTGACCGCGTGGTGGTCGACTAGCTGCATTGTCGGCGAAACGGGCCTAGGTCTCTGGAGGATTTGGCTTGGCCTTGTGGCGCGGGTCTTGAGTGGCCATCGATTGTTGAAAGCCTTGAGTGAGCGGCCTGCCCATCGAAGCATGCATCTTGGGAATGAGCAGACAAAAGGATCAGCAGACTGGTCTCCAAATAGTTCTGGGCAAGCGAGCCAATATCGTCGGGCGAACCGCTGCATGTGTGATGTCTTGAGCACCGTTGATCATCTCATACTAACCCCGGAGCTGCTAGGCTGCAAGTTGTGAGATATGTCGTGACTTTGCGACCCTCGAGTGAGCAGGACCAGAAATATAATTAGCACGCGAGTGAAAATGCATGAGGGAGACTTTTGCAAGGCCAGAGTTCATCCCATTAACTAGGAGAAATAGTGGTTTGCCCTTGTGCCCTTTGCACTCTTATAAGCGTACGCCAGGAGAAGGTGAGATACAAGCCGGGTATTCAACTCGTTGTCGAGGTAAGGTCACGTTATTGCGAGTAGAATGGTGTTAGTGCAGAGCAATGTGAATGGTCAACAGTCACTAAAGCTTCTTTGCTTCAAGCAATTTCAACGAGAAGAGGTGATGTAATTCGGGATCCATGATTTCAAATGCACGTGAGGTCCGATTTACTAAAAGGGATGAATGCAATTCCCCAGGTGTCTGCTCTGCGTGCTATTGAGAATGACCCAAAGCTCATGAACTCTATTTTGAATGCGCGTTGATTCGCTGTTTCAAGTTTACAAAAGTTTCGCTAAATAGAAACTGAGTCGGCCAAAAAGGGCTGCTTCCGGGCTATGCCTCGATTCAAGGTTTCTCTGGGCGCTTGGCGTTCATCTCGCACTCTAGGATCGCCCCTCAGGGGCCGGTAATCTCGGTGGTCTCGAATCATGCGCCGTCAATACCGACTACTCGGGTTGAAAAAAGTATGCGGCAAGAAGGTCGTGGACTAGTAGTATATGAAGCGACACACCTCAGGTGGTTAGATCCTTACTAGTTCGACTACCTGCCACCTGCTCTCTGTTCCAGTCACTCCTTTTTGACCGACAGTCTCTCATTCAAGACAACATTCTTTTTCAAACACAATGATGCTGCCTTCACTCCTGCCGCTGGGCACTGCTTGCCTCTTCCTGGCCCAAGCCCAGGCCGGGCCCCTTTCTCACCGCGCATCTCCACCGTCTGTGATCGAGGGCGAAGGCACCGTCGAGGCCACGCTGCCCAGCGGGGACGCCGTCACGGTCTACCTCCACGGAGCCACAGTGACATCATGGAAGTCCAGCGACGGCGACGAGAAGATCTTCCTGTCGACCGCCTCAGCCCTCGACGGCAGCGCTGCCATCCGCGGCGGAATCCCTGTCGTCTTCCCCAACTTCGGGTCTCCACCAGACGAGGGCCAGACATCAGAGCTGCCCTCCCACGGCTTCGCCCGCAACAGCACCTGGACCTTTGATTCGTCCACGCCTCAGGAGGATGGCTCCGGAGTGGCCCTGAAATTCCTCCTCGACTCGGCTTCTTTGAGCGCGGATTACCAGGCGAAGTGGCCCTACTCCGCCAAGCTGGCTTACACTGTCAACCTCACCCAGGACAACCTGAACGTCCACTTCAGCCTCGAGAACACGGACACCCAGGCCATTGACTTCCAGTTCCTCCTCCACACCTACCTGACCGTACCCGTAAGTCTCACACAAAACACACAATCCAACGACACAGACCAGATTTACTGACAGGCCCCAACGCAGAACATCAACACAACAACCGTCTCAGGCCTGCAGGGCTCCACCTACCAGGACAAGACGCAGAACTACACCGTCGTCACCGAGACCTCGGACGCGCTGCGCATCACGGGCGAGACGGACCGCATCTACAGCCCCGCGTCGGTGGCGCCCATCGTGCTCAACGACAACGGCGCGGCCCGCGTCACCGTCGACAGGAGCGAGACCCTCCCCGACACCACCGTGTGGAACACGTGGGCCACCAAGATCCTGAGCACAAAGGACTTTGCGCCCAAGGACGCCTGGCAGCACTACCTCGCCATCGAGCCGGGCTACGTGGCCAAGTTCAACAGCCTCGAGCCCGGGAGCACCTGGGAGGCTGGGGTCAGCTATGTTGCTCACGTCTAAGGGGGGTCCTGCCCCCGGGATAGTGGACGTGGAAACGTATGGGTGAACTGCGCAAAATATTGGGCGTGGGGAAACACCAGGAGCGTTTTCTGGTATATATATTTTAGCAATTGAACATATTAGGACTGTCCACCCGTACCGAACAAGCTTCGAAGACCCCATGGCACTTGTGAAGTCAACTTGAGAGTCTTGATGGTATGCCAGTGCCGGTATTACAGCGCCGAACATCGAGCGATGCTAATGCTACACTCGCGCTGCAAAAGGGCTGTGCTCTCGCCGCAGCCACAGGCTGGTGGTCTCTCAATCTCTCTCTGAACTTCAATCGGCTGGCTTCCGCAGGAACATTGTGACAACAAATGAGACTTGAGATTACCGAAGACTAACGTGGGCAATGACGGGGACGAGACTTTGGTAGTTGGAACAGGGCCGAGTGAATTGAGGAAAAGATTTTATTCTCTACTCCAGTTGAATTCAAGAGACATGCTCGCGTTACTAAGACGCTGCATGATCCTCTCCTCAATCCTCTCTTCCACTTCAGCCATCTCATCACGCACATGGTCGTCTAGGTCTTGCCTGGCCGTGTACACATCATCCTCTACCCGTACGGTGATGATATCTTCCGTCTCTTTCCTAACATCGTATAGGCCCTTTTCGAGCTCGTCACGCAGCTCATCAGCTTGCTCACTCGAGTGCTGTTGAGAGTTGACTATGGACTGTTCGAGTTTGTCCGCCCGAGAATGCACACACCTCTCTAGATCAGTTAAGCGCGCTTCCATACGATCCATGCGTGAATGTAGTTGGCCAAAGCCTTGGTCTAACCGTTCGATCATCTTGCTGCAGATAGTCTGCACATCCAAGCTCACACACTTGTGTGAGCTAGGGGTCCCGGATCGTTCAGCGCCGGAGCTCGCCCGTCGACGTTTCGTCCCAGACTCTGCAGGCCTGGTTAGCAATGGGCCCAAGTATGACAAGACGGTCGGATCTTACTCTGGGTCGTGTACGGGCGAGGAGAGTCGTTTTCATATCCCAAGTCGTCATAAGATGGAAGGCCTTCTGTTTCGGGCACAGCAGTCGCAGATGCTGTCTGGCTGGCAACTGCTGCTTGGGGCTCGTGCTGAATTATTCTACCACCTTTGCCTCCATACAGACTGGCCACGTCCTTGAGCTTTTCCATAGATGACAAGGCACCAGAAGACGCTGCCTTGCATAGGGACTCGAGCTGGACCTTGGAAAGGGCTGTAGTCGGCAGATGAAGTCGAAAAGATGTCTGCTCGGCCAGGCCCCGCAAGCAGTCGAGCAAGAGGCCCGAAGACCTCTGTTTGGGTGTCAAGTCGCCCTTCGGGACAACCAGGGCCGGAGGCATGCTCAGTGTGAACTGTAAACAGTATGTACTGGTGCCAAGCTGCGCCGATGCTGCGCTGTCGGCTTCATCATTGGCAACGACCGCGACGGATTGTATACGCTCGGGATATATGGAGAGGAAGAGGTTGGTCTTGTCTTTTCGAGCTTTCAGGGCTACGTTCGTTCGGACTTGAAGGAAGGCAGTGTCGGAGGACGTATCGTGTTGAGCGTGGAAGAGCAGGTGGTCATGGGCGGAGTGGCAAATGGACCGCGCCTGTCGGCTGTCGCCATCATTCCATGTCACACATGCCGGCACAGCGTTGATCTGGACATCGTTCTTGGGACATTCCGTGGAGTTCTCTGGCTCAGTCACTTCGCCGGAGTCGGTCGAGACGTCAGCCTGCGACGGGGATGCCATTCAAGGCTGTCGTGGGAGCTGTAGACGGGTCAGCTTGCGCGTTGCACCACGCACAGTAACAAAGAAGGGCGTTGTCAAAACCTGACCCCCATCATGGCTCGAGGTTACGAGGCCACAACAGGATCCCGCCCGCCCAGGCTTTGAGTTCTGGTGACAGAGCAGCCCTGACTCTGGTGCGAGAATCGGCCAAGTGGACGGCAAAGAGACGAGGGAAGCAATCGAGTTCCCGCCGCCCGAGCCGGGCCACGGCGCCCAAGCACGAGTCTTCGCTGACAGGCGGCATCTGCCATGGACAGACGCCCCTTACCAAGGCCCCGGTTCTTCCACGGAGCGTACTCGGTGGGTAGAAGCCGGAATTTCCAGGCCCTGGCCGCGAAGAACCCGATGCAAGGGGAGTTGTGGCCCAGCCGGCGGCGCGGAAGTCCACATCCTGTACGAGAGACGTGGACGCCTTTGAACTGACCATGTGTTGATGTGTCGAGAGGTGCGACGTCGCTTTCGATGGATGTTGACGCAGTGGTGTGGTGTGGAGCGCCATGGGTATGTGGATCGTTTGGACCAAGGAGAGATGGAGGTGTACGATATACGCGGAGACGCCCTGTCGAAACGGCGAGTCGAAATGCGGTGGCTGGGTGACGTTGGAGAGGGTTGGGGTCTGGATGGGCAGCTGAACCACCCCCCCCCCCCGGCAGAGCTTCCATACCATGGTCCCGACTTTTCTCAGGGCGACACCAGATTGACTTGGAATCCCAGAATATACGAAATCCATTCATAAAATCAAAAACACCTCCTGTCGTCTAATTTACTTAGCTCTCATTCGCTCTGAGTGGGAAAGATAAATATCGGAACCGTGATTGCAGTATTTGCAGTATCAATGTGGTTATCAGAAGCCTCTGCTTTTGCTGCGCCAGGAATATGAGGGTCGAGCTTCAGGTGCAGTTTCGCTCATGCACGCTACATTTCCAAAGTCACCGAGACCTCCATCCCGGGAACGGCACTGGAATGGTGCTTGTTCCTGGTCCATGAGCTCTCAGAAGGGGTTCGTCCCATGCGAGAACAAGGAAAGTCTGTGATCAGCCCAAAGAGTTTATCCGGAAATCCAAGCGTACCGCTGGAAGGACGGGTCCAACAAATACCACGGGTTTCAGAACAGACCACAGCTATCTCAACTGCGGAGCCAGGGTTCACCACACGCTGGCCCACGTGCTAAACGTTTTGCCAGTTTCACTTATGAGAGGCTCGATTGTAAAGGACTCTACCGTGCCAGGGATCTCTGATCGTCGTCAGAGGGAGCAAATATCAAGAAAAGCATGTCTCAGGTATATCTGATTGCTGCAGGGTATTGGTGCACACGCAGATGATTTGTGGCCCAATTTCCGGCCAAATATTTTTCTCGTCACTATGGGATCAGCCAGCGCCCCAGATACGATCGACGTAAAGCTTTTCTGCAAGTCACCCACGGACAAGGACCTCATCATGATGTGCTTGAACTATATCCACCCAGACGGGGTTCACGTCTTCCATGAGTCTGGTGTAGATCCTCCACGCTGTGATCTGAGTTACGGCTGGTCCAATGTCTGCTTTTGCTTGGACTCGTGTTGAATCGGGTTGGCTGCTACCGCGCTTGACTCTATGAACTGGGCGTGCTTCGGTGGACCTTGATGGCTGTTTCTCCCGTTCTCGCCACTTGAATAGTTCTTTTCAGAAAGGTGGAGCGGACTGCTCCGGTATCGATCTTTCTGTGAACAAGTGCATATCGATCCTTTCCGGGCCCAGACCCACAGAAGTTGCATGGTGCCTAATGCAGTTCCCTGCCATACGTCGTCTCTAAGGACCCATCGTAATTCTTATCTGATCCGAAGCAAGCCGGGGGTACCTGACTCAAAATAAGAGGACAATGTCACTTCTTTCATAAAGTGAACCGCCTGAAAACCCGAAGCCGAGGTTTAACCATACGCTCATATGCCAAAAAAGCAGGATTATCCGAGTGACATGCATGGTCGAGCAATTCAAGTACTCCACACCGTACCAAGACATAGTCTAGGGTTTATAAGTCTATAAGCCTACCAATGAGCATTCGAATAAGGTTACACGCCGATCATCCGTCCTTTTCCTCCCAAGGTCAAGGATGAGAGAATTTAGAGACATAATAATGTCACAAGGTGACATACGAACTCTGAGCCTATCGATTCAGAGGACCATCGACGTCTCAAGACGATTACTCGTGCAATGCTCCGCTATGTTGTGGGCTGAATCAAAATGGTGTACCAATGTTTATACGCGTAGCATCAGCGGCTCCAGCCACCTTGGCGATGCACGAGAGAGGCGGGATCGGCCTTAGGGGAGCGCGGGTTCAATCTTGGCATGTTGCCGAGTTTGAGGTTCATCGTGGCCTCCACTCTCTAGGAGTTTCGGAGGAAAGAATCAGACCGAAGACAGGTTCTCGAGCTTCACGTGGACTTGAATACACACCTGTGCCGATCTCCAGGATGCATTACATAGGTGAGCAGGCGTCCTGTCAAGCCATGTGGCCGGTTTATTCGACCACGGTGATCGCAGTCCCACCTTCTCCAGGCGCGAAGTTATCATCATCAGTATGGCAGATGTATCGGTGGCTTCGTCAAGCTTGCTACCGGGATATCTTCGCGTTGCGATTCCGCCTCATCAACAAGATCTGGTCCACGGCCCCTGTCCCGGGCGCCGCTCACCAATGGCCGCGGAGATCGAGAAAGCGTGGGGGCCGGGATGGGGGCAAATGCTTATTAGTCTGGCCAAGTCCCGGTAGCTCCCGTGCTGGATATGCATCGTCCCTTTGGGTCGTCAATTTGCCAAGCACATGCCAAGCTGCCGAGCCGACTCGACCGAACCCAATCATCGACTAGGCTGTTTCCACAACCGGACATCCTTTATTCTTGCTGCCAGACGGACCACAACAACCCTCTGCATCACGAACCAGATCGCTCCTTTCCACTACTAGTAATGACTCGAGCTGGTCTTGTCTCTGCCCGAGCGAGGTCAGCGTGGTTCCAACGCTCCGGGCTCCTTTGGGCAAACTGCGGCCTGAAGCAAGGGCGGAAACTGACTCAAAAAAAATAAAAGCCCAACTCGTTTCCTCGCGTGGGTCTCGACATTGCGGAATCTGAGAGACAGCGCATACCGCCCCGAGATGGGACGAACTTGACCGAGGCCAGCGCCAAGATGAACGCCTGCAGACCTGACTGCATCAATCCAACCCTCGATGAGGTCAGGGGCTCCGCCTGCCCAAATCTTCGCTTTTTCTTGTGCAGCAGAAAGGGCCTCTAGTCGGTCCTTCCCTGGAAGACGGGACGGATCGCCATCCGCGGCTTTTTACGATATTGTTAGATACGGCCTCTTGGCAAAAACGAACGCTGACACCCAGCCTTGCCGTGGGCATGAACATTCTTCAGCGGACGCAATGCACAGCCCGCCATGTCCGCAATGGCGAATCGGAAGCATAATGGCGGGTTGAAACACAGCCTGCACCGGGTTCCAGAACCTTTGTCCGGGGCTTGCACTTGTTCGATAGTATTCTGCCTGGAACGACATCTGATAATCTATTCATGCACAATTATTTAAGCACCGAACACGAAATAGGATCAGTACGTGAGACGTCGCTGCGAAGGTTTGCCTCAAGTGGAGCCCACGAAACAGGTTGCGCATGTGAAAGGGGCGAAGCGCCCTCGAGGTTGCAGACAGAAGTTACGCTCGAATCCACACAAGTCGCACCGCAACCCACAGTCAGTGCACCCGACCGAGACGGGAATCCGGTCTCGCAGAGCCAAGAGATAGCCTTCCTACTGCGAGGTTATCTGGAAGTCTATCCGGAGGTACCTCGACTATGGAGAGCCTCCTGGGTCTTGGCGGGGTTGATTTCAAAGTCCGCAGCTTTGCCATGGAAGAGTATAAATGTCGAGTAGCTGCCTTCCATGATGCTGAATTAGAAGTCCTCAATGAGGTGATTGTCTGTGCCCATTTTTGAATAAAGTTTGATAAATGAATCTGCACAATGAGCTATCCAACAACATTCAAGAGCGCAGCCTCGCCATCCGCCCCTACGATACCACAAATTACTGCACAAGCCTCTTCAAAACCAAGTACTCGCTCACCTTCTCCAGTCGATAATCTCAATGTGGCCTCCAGGAGGTTACCACAAGCAGATCGCGGGAGCACCTTCTGGGCAGATCCCTTGTACATTGAATACTCTCCAAGTGTCACCCCCTACAGTTCTCCTCCTTACACACGTCAGGGATCGGTGGTAGATCTAGAGGCTCTCAAGAAAGAGCCATACATTACTGTCAATCCCAAACCCAGCCACGGCCCCAAAGAACCATATCATGTCTTCTCACACGGCAAGAAATGGTCCGTCGTGATCCTCATTGGCGTTGCTGGGCTCTTCTCTGGCCTCTCTTCCAACATCTATTTTCCTGCCCTCGATGCGATAGCCAAGGTCAGTCTTGCCAATTTGAGGTCCCAGTGTATCAGAGTTGACTTATTTTTACTGACCCTCTTCGAAGGATTTCCATGTTAGCTTGCAAGCAGTGTCCCTGACCATCACATCGTATCTCATCTGCCAAGCCATATCTCCCATCATATGGGGCTCTCTTGCTGATTCCACTGGTCGGCGTCCGATTTACATGGCATCGTTTGGTGTTTACATTATTTCTAACATTGTCCTATCCTTTGCACCCAACTATGCGGTGCTTCTCGTTTTCCGAGGCTTGCAAGCTGTTGGAAGTGCCTCCACAGTGAGCATTGGTACGTAGATTCGCCTAGATGTAAAGTCGATTTAAAACGCGGGTCACTGACTCTGAACACACAGGCAACGGAGTGATTCAAGACATTACTCCTTCATCCGAGAGAGGCAACTTCATTAGTTTTTACCAAGCCAGTAAGTCCAATCCAAATTCCTCTTGCTTCACAGTAAGGAATGATTCATGGCCATCTCAAGACCTTTAACCGTTTGCTTCCTCTAGTTCGTAACTTTAGCATCGCGGTCGGACCGGTACTTGGCGGCGTGTTGTCAAACTACCTTGGATTCCACTCCATCTTCATGTTCCTCCTTATCCTCTCTGCGCTCACGCTCGTGTCCCTTGTGGTCTTTCTCCCGGAGACGATGCGATCGATTGCGGGAAATGGATCGAAGCGCCTCGGAGGCATTTACCGGCCATTGATCGAATCCTTCGGCGTCAAATCGAAGTATCACACGCGCGATGCATCCAAAGATGCACGAAAGATCAGGATCGACCTGGAGACGTTCACCTCACCTCTCAAATTACTGGTCCAAAAGGACATCCTGACCAACCTCCTCTTCGGCGGCGTCGTCTACGCGATCTGGTCCATGGTGACCTCGAGCACGACAGGCCTCTTCAAGGACCGCTTCCACCTCAACGAGACCATGATCGGCCTCGCGTACCTCCCCAACGGCATCGGCACCATAGCCGGCTCGGCCGTCGTGGCCAGGCTCATGACGCGCGACTTCCGGGCCTGCGAGGCGGCGTACAAGGCCGACAACCGCCTCTCGGACGAGTACACCATCCCCACCAAGGCCATCCCGGCCGGCTTCCCCATCGAGCACGCCCGCCTGCGCAACCTGTGGTGGATCGTGACGCTCTTCATCGTGTCTATCACGGGGTACGGCTTCTCCCTCAGCGTTCCGGTGTCCGTGTCCGACCGCGCTGGGTACATCGCCGTGCCCCTCGCCCTGCAGTTCATCATCGCCGCGACGAGCAACGCCGTGTTCGCTGCCAACCAGACGCTCGTCTCTGACCTCTGCCCCGGCAAGGGAGCCAGCGGCACGGCGATGAACAACCTTGTGCGGTGCACCCTCGGGGCCGTGGGCGTGGCCGTCATTGACCCCATGATTGCCAAGTTGGGGCCAGAGTATGCTTTTCTGACGTTGGCGATTGTCATGGCTTGCTGTGCGCCGCTTGCCGTGTTGACCTGGTTCTTCGGCCAGCGGTGGCGAGGGGAGAGGACCTCCAAGGTCCAAGGTTAGGGCTCGGTGAGTGGCCGGTCACGAGTTGATGAGACATGAGAATGAGACAACGCGAGCAAGGAGTTTCGATTGCACAGATATGTGTTTTATGCATGGATTTCATACGTCTAGGGGAGGATTGGGATGAAGAATGGTTTCTTTTGTCTTCTTGTCTTGCAGAGAATTGCGAAACATCATACACTGATCACACTTCAGATGAAAACGATCGACTGAAGGGTATAGCATAGATTTAAATAGATGCTAGATGGCCTTGCACACTATATCAAATTGAAATAGATGCTCAATGTTCAAGGGACGGTTTTCACTGGCGCAACCCACTGCAAAAGCTGACAGCTGGTGACACTATGTACAAATTGAAGGAAGCTACGTGTTACGAGCCCCAACGAAATTATACGATCGCCTCCCTGTCGCAGTATCATATCTTTTATTTCATTCTATTGATTACAGGTACTTGAGTATCTATGTATTTATCGAATTGCATGAAGAATGACGGAACATGCCTTATTCTCAACATGCATGTACGATTACGTGGTTCCTGCAGTCCGCCGTGAGTCCGGTACAATGTGTGAACAAGCCCCAGTATTCGCACCGGAGAATGCTAGTGTCCGTTTCATTGGGTACGTCATTGATCTTCCGCTGTGACGTTCTTGAATCCCTTCACCAGAAGAGCCCCCCTGGGTTTCTCGTTGATCCACACAAACAGTGCCAGCTCGTAGTCGGTCTCGCCTTTGATCTCCATGAGCTCCTCCCAACTAACCTTGCCAACCCTGACACTCTGCGGCTTGCCGTCCTCTTGCATCTGCGGCGCTCGAGGATTGCCCCCATGGAGACCTGTATAGGAAGTTTCGATGACCTTCTGGGCCGATGCCATTTTGGCCAGCTGCTGTAGCTCCTATGGCGTAGAAATTGGGCTGGTTGGGGAAATCACGACGTAGAAACGGGGTTCCGGCTGCTGAAAGCCTTCTGCAAATGCCTTTCCAGCAGCCACTTGAGCAGCTAGATATTGGGATCCTCAAGTGCGCTCTTGTCGCTTTGATCAGCAAGGCGTCGTTTCTCGAGGTCGGCTTTGGCCAGTTTCTTGCGTAGATCTTCACCAGCCATGTTGAGAAGTGGACAGAGTGGATTTGCAGCGGGAAAGGTGGTACTAGTAGTGGGGGGGTATTGTGTTTTGGAAACTCGATGGCCGTGTTTGGTTGCCTTGAGAGGCTCTGGTATGTGATCAGTAAGTGCAAGATGGGGTGCAACAGTACGGCAGAAACTGTGATTGATTTGATGAATGCTTGGGTGGAAAGGGAGGTTGAGACTCTAGTGCAAAGGTTGTTGGTGCCAGGGTTTGTTCAGGAGCGTTGAGTGACTGCCTGACTGACTTCTTAAGTAATCATGCTCAGAAGGATGCAGGGCGCAGGATTATCCCCCACCGCTCTGAGGCATCAGGCTGTCCAAAAAGCACACGACCATAACTTTTCCAGGTCACTATAACTGGCTCTATTCTTGTGGCAGTGAATGGGGGGGGGTGTTCACACGTGAATAGGGGGGCCGTACGTCTTTAAATAGGGTGCCCTCTGGCCCTTCTGCAGCCGGATTCTAGCCATCATGCCCATTTCGAATACAAACAATCGCAGATTAACCAGACCCAGTCTTTCCTGCCACAATTTTCCTCTCTCATCTTATCTGCGCAGCTTCCCAACGTGCCAAAAATCAGTTGAGATTCAATTGCCACTCTTGGAACCAACAAGTGCCCCATATTACAACTTGCCATTCATCTTACTGATGTTTGTGCATGGTGTTCCACTGCTTCATTATATGTCTCGGCTTCAAGATTAAATATTTCGACAACGACTCGGCGCAGAATGTTCAATCTCGCTGCATGTCTCTTTTATTGAACCTCCCCCCTGTTCCTACTATGTCATGTAACCTTTTCTGATTCAGGGACGGAACATAGTTTCGTGACGAAGCTACGCCGCCGAACATTAGGTTGAACGCTACTTGCAGACCTCGGTGCCTGCATAAGTCATACTTTTATACGGAGATGGTGAAACGAGGCGCCATGCGTCGGAGATTCAGATTCTATTGACATTTAACAGTATTCTTGAGACCATCGAGATGCAACGCAGGATTCAGAGAAATGACATGTTCCGCGAAAAACAAAAGATATATGCCTCCCGGAGATTCGTCCCCATAGTGATCTTCCACGTTGTAACCTAGTGTAGTACGACTGGGTGTTAGGTTGTATTTTCCCTTGACTGTTGATTATGATCAACACGATGTCTACAGTGAACATTCGACCAAAACCTCGCTGGTGTGATATATGCTTTGTTGAGAATTTCTTTGTGACTATTCCAACATTTCCATCCTCCTCACATTCATTCGGTGGTTTATGTTGACATTTCCGAGTAACTCCATCGACTCTTGCGACAGCACGGGTTTGATATCAACGTTGGATTAATCGGAGCCCGTTGACTATATAAGCCACAGTCATACCAACAAATGTAGTTTACGATCTCCACGGAAGCGCGCCGCTCGGGATCGAAACATTCAACTCTAAAAATAGCGCCTCTCGGACGTCGGCCAGGATTACCAACTGGTGAGACGGGTCCTACCGTGAGACTCGAACTTTAATCCATGGCAACCAATCGGCACTGGGCGATCTCCCAACCTTTACAGAAGAGACCCCGGCGATTTAACATGACACATAACTCAGAAATTCTTTTGACGAACACCATCGGAGAGTTGGCTTATGCGGCTGACCATGCTTTCCCCAATTTTCACATTGAAAATCTTTGCGGTGAGAAATGTGCAGGTGGCAGCCTGTAGGCGAGGACTGTTCTCAAGACACCAATGTTCTCAGTCTGGAGAGAGGCTGATACTCTCAAGATGTTTGTGTTTCGAAACACGGCCGCTGGCGCGCTGAACCGGAGGAATCGGGAGTCATTTTTAGTTGTGAGTATCCCACGGAGCATGATAAATTGCAGTCAACAACCTTTTTGTCGATCTCTTGACCTACTGGTGGGTATGACCTGACCTGCCCGATGGGTGCGCTGGTGAAACATTGGACGAGTTGCCGCACGGTCAGCGCCATTGGTTGCTGCATTCACTTCAGTTGTCAAGTCCGGGGCTGTGATGGAGCTTAGAGCGGCCTAGAACAACTGAATGCAGAAAATCATGATCTTCAGTGGCAATAGAAGTATGCTTGTCTTGGCGAAGGTATATCGGGCGTGTGGTCAGAATTTAAGCTCCGGTGGGCAGGAATAATAAACAACCTCATTTGCAGCGGGTGATGCGGGTTCCTTTTGAGCGTCAGACTCAAAGTTGAGGATCCTCTGTACGCACTGCACATCTAGGTACCTCAATGTGACCTCGTACACCGAGAGGAGCGCCATGAGCGCCCCGGGTCGAAAGCTACGGCCCTGTTGTATGACTTGAGAAGCTTCGCCAAGAAGTTCACTTGAGCTTGAGTCTCTAGGAGGGTGTGGGACAATTACTTCACCTTGGTGCAGTGGATGATCTAAAATCCCGTTTTCTAGAGTAGTCTTCGCCACGTCCTCGAGCAGCTGTGTATAAATATGGCTAACCGTCCACAGGTCTCTGCTAGATCAGTGAGACAGGTGTTCATCTCATCAATCGCACTCGAGTCTGTGCTCACCTGGTGTCTACTCTCGTTCACAGTCGCATATCTTGTCACGCACTTGCAAATCTTTGAAATGGCTCGTTTCATTTGGACGCTCTTCATCGCCCTCGCGGCTGCGAGCCCAGCCTTGTTGCCAACACGGCAGTCGTCGGCAGATTACGGAACTGTGAACTTGTAAGAAGACAATCGCCTCCGCCCGACCATACCAATGCCATCAGACTGACCTTCCATGCTCTTTAGCTTCTGGGACGAGGATTGCACCCAGCCTGCTGGAACCGAGTTCCCCGAGAACAACGTGGTCCAGCCGGGCCCTGCTGGGGTGGCAAGCATGGAATGGGTTCAGGTGACTTGTACCAGCGCTCTATGCACAACAAGTAAGTCTGCATCCTCTCGCATCTTGACAACACTCTCGCTAAACAACCACGTAACAGACCCGACCCTTTTCGCGTGCGCCGATGCCAACTGCAACCAGGCCGGGACCGTCAGGGTTGGGCAGTGCGCAACATATCAGACTGGTGTCTGGGCTTTCTGGCAGCGCGAGTCTGCCACGGGCGCGGCTGGGACAGGAACTGGCACGGGTGGCACCGGCACACGCCCGGCTCCTGCGCCCGCCCCGGTCCCTGTGAACCCGTTCCCTTTCCCGTTCCCACCCACGGATGAGACGGACGGTCAAGATGATGATACTCAGGATGGCGAATGAGTATAGCATGATTGGCACAAAGACCTGGAAAAAACACGTCTTGAAGTCGCTCTGCAATTGATGGATACAAGTTGGAGACATATTTGTTGAGAAGTGGGCATTTTATAATTCTTTCGGTGTGGGAGACATTCGTTCTGTTTGGAGAACAAATGTTGTTCCATTGACGGGTGAGGCTTGAAAGCATAGGGTAATCATAGTCAATAATTAGTGTCGTCGATAACATGGATCGCCCACTTAAAATACAAATGACTAAATTCCTGCTACACGGCACGTTGACGAATACGTTGGAACAAGTGATTTGGATACACGGCCGAGAACGCGCCTAGGTGAGAACAAGAGGCATTGAGAGGATTTTCAGCTGGCTTGCCATGAGCAATCTTCATATGCACCTCCACGCCGTCCCACTCTACTCGCACGCTTGTGCATTTTGCACGTCGGCAATGAAATGATACCAATCTCTCATCGACATGACAGCCCCGATCAAGACACATCGGGGATAAGCACAACAACCACGAACCGAGTAGCCCTCTGCCCATCCTTCAACGGGGTCCAGTAGCTAACATAATCCTCCGCACCCCCGCTGCCATAGTTGGTCGGCACCAACCTCTCCAGGCTCATGCTCTTGCGCAGGGACCGGCCGTGGCTGGCGGTGCTCGAACCCGGCGTCGGCTGCTCCCCGCCGAGCCCCATGGCCGTGAGGCCGACGCCGCTGGACTTGCGGGACAGCGAGAGCCCCCGCGGCCTCCTGAGGCTGCTGTTGCCGCCCCCGTTGAGCGTCAGGTCGAGCTTGGCCGTGCGCCCCTCGGCCATGCTCGCCCGGACGGTCGCCTTGAACGACTTGTTGACCGACGGCGAGTTGCCGGCCTCGGAGAGGACCTTGAAGACGTTGTTCCCGATGACGTCTGCCAGGCACTTCTGGCTGGTGCCGCCGTTGTTGAGGCTGTCCATGATGGCCGTCGAGCAGAATGAGACGGGGAGCTGGGCGCGCACGCTCTTCTTCTCGTGGGCACTCCCGGTCGAGCCCGGCGGGATGTATTCCAGCACGATAAATCGGGAGTATGGCGAGAGCACCGCGTGATGAGTCGGGAGCGGTGGACTTGGCATGGTCATCGAGCCCCTATGGTCCAGGGGCGTGGTCGGCTCCGACGTCGACAGGTCTTGGGTGCTCTCGGTGTCGATTGGAGAGACGGGAGTGTCACCCCGTGAATGACGCCGAAAGCTCTTGAAGAACTTGTTCCGGGAGGTCTGCGGTGGATACTTGGCGTCTCTCTCCCTGGGCGGGCGTCGTTCCTTGCTGAATGCATTACGCCATGAGCCGCGGTTCTCGTGTTCATCAAGAGTCGGAAGCTTGCGATCCCTCAGCGGAGGGACATAGCCAAGTAACCCGGCGACGCTCTCCTGCGACTCCAGGACTTCGGTCACGTCAACCTGTCCGCCGAGGTGGTAGCGGACTTGGCCGTCGAGCCCCATCAGGTGGGCTGTGAACAGGAGATTCCAGAACACCCTTCCGTCCTTACGATAGTTCAGGAGCAGCTCGGACCACTCGTGATTCTTCGAGACAGCGTCCCGGATGCGGTCGACTCCGCTTGCCCTGGTTCCTGGACCCTGGAGAAAACGGCAGTTCCTGTCAACAAGCTCGTCGTGTTTATATCCAGTAAGACCAGCCAGGCCATCCGAAACGAAGACAATTGGGGAGTCGGCCTGATACGAGTCAGTGATACAGAATGAATCACCGAATCCGACGCAAATCTGGCTGGGCGAATAACCCGGTCCGATGGTTTGCAAGCCGAGGGATAGCTGGTTCTTGAGAAAATCCGGATATATGTCATGTGCGAGGCTCCTTTCAATATGTGACTTCGCGTCATCAAACAGGCTTTCTAGCCCCGGTAGGAGTGAGGTAGAGACATTCTTGATGTCGGTGTTGAGACTCTTGGAAACAGCCATGGGCAGCCTGATGGGTTGAGAGGCTGCGACTCCGGTGAATTTCATGGAGATATTGGCCATGATCGAGGAGACCGCGCTCATTGTGTTGGTATATTCCTCCACCTTCATGAGAAAGTCGATGTCCTTGTAGCGGCCTCGAGATTGTGCGAACTGCCTCATACGAGCCACTGCAGCCTGGTCTTTCAAAACGGAGTTGACAGTCTTCATCGCAAAAACATCGAGAATTGGAAGTTGCGGAGTGAAGGCATCCTCATATTGCTCTAGGTTGGTCCTGACGTCCGGCTCGCCAAATGTGTTTCCAGTCCAGATGCCGGGAGAGAAGAACGGCGAACGAGGTGTCCCGAGGTTATCGTAATCCGTGTATTGTCTCAGAGCCGACTCATTGACATGTGACTTGAGGCCGGATTTATTCTTCAGTCGCCTGGTGAGGGGATCCGGGATCTTCTTCCTGCGCGAGGCCAGTGGTGACAGGGGCGATGGAGGTGGTGACAAGGGCCTGGCAGGCTGCTCAGACGACTCGTTCTCCATTTTGAAGTCCGGGAAGGGCAAGGTTGTCGAAGACGAGTCCCGCCTGAATAGACTGCCGTATAAATGACGCCCCGCCTCCCCAAGGCAAGGAGTCGTGACGCTGTCGTCAGAACTGTCCGACTTCGTTGCCGTAATCCTCAATGGATCTGGTGAGCTCTGTCGGGAAGAGGGTGTCGTCGCCGCCATTATGGTCTTGTGCCAATTGATATTTCGAAGGCAGCGTCACGGCTGCAGGAAGCCCCTCCGGATTGGCTCGAGGACATGCACAATCGCGATGCGCGGGGCCTAGATTATGAACTTGGGCCAGCTTCAGCTGAGTGTTCACAGCATCTCGCCGTGCTAGACTGTACCAGGCTCAGCTAAGACAATTCGGGCATTCAACTCGGCCAGCTGCGATGCTTGGCTGCGGTCGAGTCCTCGAAAATGGCTGTATCTTTGACAAAGGGATGCGTTCGTCCTCGGCAAGATCCATAACCGACGCACACTCCTGGCATAGCAACGCTGGAAAGGCCTGGTCTTTGACCTGCCGGCGTCTATTGTGCACGTGGAAAATGCCATAGTTGGCCCGCTATGTTCCTTTAAAAGGGCCCGTGTTGAGGCCACTTGTAAAGGGGCAACAAAGAACGTCTTCTCGACCTCGCGTTAGCGTCTGTCTGTGCAAACCAGCTGTAGTGTCGGCCGTGTGTAGTGGAGGACGGTTCCTGGCGCCGGCTCGAAGCCAGACTGCCCGAATCCCGAGCAGCGAATCACAGAAAGGACTAACGCTGCCTGTGTTAACCTAGATGGGAGCACTGACACAACTAATGCAGAACATCGATGAGGAGCGTTTCCGATGCAGCCAAGTCGGCTTGGTAATACGTTGGACTATCGTGTCCATGCGATAACCTTAGTCAATTCAATCCAGGGGAAACATGAGTCGGATGTGAGGCTACCTAGCTGCCGGCCTGATCATGAATTAGGAAGGAATATGCCGTCCAATTTGATGGACACTTTGTCGAACGGTCAAAACGTTTCCCTGAGGGGCCGTTTGTCGGTAGCATCACTCCCCTGGCGCCTTTTGTGACCGAGATCCGTCATCTCCACGCCGTCACGAGCACTTCGAGGCGCCGAGACTGAAGTCTTCCCGGTCGATGAGCCGCTAAGCTCTTCATATGGACCCATGCGGTTGGTGTCCACCGCGGCACCAGCATCTGCTGGCTTGGACTGGCGAGATGCAGGTGCCTTCGTCTGCTGCCCAGGGGCGAACACGCCAATTGTTATCAGCGAGCGTGTTGGGGGCAGTGGAGTCGACGGTTCTTCATCCGGTGTCCGTTGAGGTAACCATTGGAGAACCAGACGCCGCAGCATGGACAAACTGCCTGCGACTATTCCTATTCCACATTCGAACATGGACCAAATGATAACATTGGCGATGTTATCTGCATGTTGGACGTCAATTAGAATGCGTTGCAAGACAAATGTGT
This sequence comes from Diaporthe sp. DP-2020a, assembly GCA_018137895.1. Taxonomy (NCBI): domain Eukaryota; kingdom Fungi; phylum Ascomycota; class Sordariomycetes; order Diaporthales; family Diaporthaceae; genus Diaporthe; species Diaporthe sp. DP-2020a. The sequence goes on from JACVEP010000045.1 coordinate 158,849, forward strand.
CGATGCAGACTCTTGTTCCCAGGCACACTTACATAGTTGATCTTTATTGATTGTCCAATATTGGAGATAGGGGATCCGAATGATTGTTGACAAAGACGCGCTATGGTGACCATTAGTTGCGCGAAGAAATACTGGACCGGGATGAACGCACCTGGCACCAAGGGCCAACATGAACCAGGTCAGTATCTTGGTCCTCCTGTCCATTTGCATATTCCATAGAACCAAGATCGGCAACCCAGCGCAGGCAAAGTCTGTGAGAATAGACGTTGCGGTCACCACGAACCCAATGACCAACACTGCGTCGTACGCACAATCCTCAGACGTAGCTGTCAGGTCCCAGTTCTTTTCGATAGGGTGGCACACCGTCAGGCCCCCAATCACACCTATCAGCCCAGTCATGACAACAAAGGCGATGATGATCCATAGCGCGATCTTGTGCGCCCTCACTTCCGCAACACGCAACATCGTCAAGGAGATCGCGCACTTGACGAACATTGCAGACGTGAAGTATAGGCACTCCCAGATGAGTAAGTACTAAAAACTGTTACTCGGGCTGGGCAAGAAGAGAATTGTAATGGACAAGGTTGACTCAATGTCTCGCGTACCTTGTGGCCCTCGGAATACTGCACCAAATTGATCAACGAATCGTGGCTTCCTATCCCGATGAAGCAGCTGTACGCGGTAACACAGCAAGTGGCCTGAAATGTAATCATGCCAACAAGCATGAAGGCATCATCTGCTCCGAAGAGCTTCTCTCGCAGGCGAAGCCAGCATCGCAGCGAGACGGCGGCGAAGCTGAGGATGGACAGGATTATCGACAGAGCCAGGGTCCCAAGCGCAAGATCGTCGGTGGGCGTGAGATAAAGAGACTCCGATTCAAGAAGCATCTTCGGTAATCTGGCGCCTATGGCATCTCATTTTGAGCGGGACAGGTCCATGCAAGAAAAGTGACAGCTCGGGTAAAATTACCGTGGAATAAACTCCCGCGACGGATGAGGAAAGTTGACTTCTTATGGCCGCTGCAGGCCAATCTTGCAAGAACCCCTCGTTTCTTGTTATGGACCCGCCTTGTAATCACCGGATAAGCTTGTCTGAACAAGGGCCCATTAACAATGCAGGGGCTGATGTTTCATTGATGATCTCAAGTTCCATGAGGCCTTTGGGTCAACACAGATCATTGATGCTGCTTGGTCGTGCACGCTACCACATACTTTCTTGTTTAATGCATTGTTACCCTTCTTTAGATTTGTTATTGTAGTATCATGGGTTCCGTAGTCCCCATTAACGAAATACTATTGAAACTTTTGATTGTGCCTGAACGGCAGGTGCCCTGTTTGCTTCGGTAGCTGAGTCGTGTAATATGGATACGAAGCCTATCCGAGCTCCGCTTTGACTGCAGCCGTACCGTAGGCTGGCAGGGTGACAGAACGCACATGCCGCCTCCTGAGGGCATCACTCAGTAACGAGTGAGAGGGGTCCGCGTCGCACCCCGGACCATGTAACAAGATCCGTCACCCGGTCGGCACACTTCCAACGCGGTGAATGCCGCGGCGCCGGACCTTCCGGGTTCTTGCCGATGGGGCACATTGAGCCTCTAGCCCAGCAATGATAGACATGGGTGACTACGCCCAAGCGGCCTGCTCCGTTTCTACGTTCAAAGCGCTGTGAGTTGACAGTGATCCGATTGGGTCGGTCAACGATGTCTCGCAGGAAATCCACGGCCGACCGTGAACGCCCCACAAGATATTTTCAGCACAAGTGACAGCTAACACATCAGCCCTTCAGTTGAAACACGCACAATTCTACCAGGCGTAAACATTTAGAACAAGAGACTGTTGCTGAGCGGAACCTCCGAGCACTGCTCAGGGGTTTTATCCTCACCGAGTACAATTTGCAATTCATAATTGGCCATATAGATGAGTCCGCCTGAAAGGCTGCGTCGAGATCAAGACTTCGTTGGAATCATGGACTTTGGCGTACTGATGGACTGCGAAAGGAGACCGTAGCAATGTACACACTGTGTTACGTAGGAAATCTCCCAACATATATAGTCATAGAGTATCCTGTCTCCAAATCTGCCAATGATCAGCTGAAACATCTACCGCAGGGATATCGGACTATCTGGTCAAAGACTGATTGTTGGGATTGTGCACCACAGATGGGGCGTCAACGTCAACAAAGCTCTCCAGCGTGGCTATGTCTTGGATCGCAAACTCATCTTCCGCATGGAACACTGTGTGTCATTATGAACAAGAGACCCGCCCAGCCTTGCTGATTGTGATCTATCTACTGCATGTGCCCAAGAAGATCGAGATCCCAGGATCCACTACTAGCCCTTGGTACACGTCCGGGAATAAGGAGCAATTAGACCAGTTCCAATAAGCGGATCTTGTTAATTCGAAATATTTTCACCATACACTGCGGTGACACCTGTCTGTTCTCTGGCATGCGTTGAGTCTCGGGACATTAGTAGCAGCAGATGTAGCGAGGATTTGAACGAAATCAAGTACCAAACAATAAACCATCGATTCGCTGAAGTAGCCGGAATAGTTGATAGGTTGATCATAGCTATGTCTATTTGTCGCATCGGAATTCGTCAAAATGGAACGGAACCACCAAAAATAAAACTAAGAACAACAACTGCCCCTCGTACCCAGTCATATCAATCCATGCTGTACGTCATGCATGATGCTGGTGTTTGTGCAACTTCAGCAGTTGTCACCCTTCACCAAGACATTCCACATTTCGTCCGCGAAGCCTTGTCCGGATATTGGAAAGCCTGGAGACATTCGGCAACGAGTTTCACTGCAGCACTGGTCGATGATTGCATCCACTGCGTCGCCAATTTGCGCCATTCCTTGAGGAAGCATGATTGTGGTATTGCGCTACATATGAACAGTCATGTCAGCTATAGCGTGTCAACTATTGTGACTTGATCAAAACGAAATCCAAGACCTACATCATTGCACCACCATATTGCGGAGCCTTCGGCGCAGCTGACTTGGACACAGTTGCCAGGCCCCGGGCCGATGACGGCGGGTCCCGAGATGGTCGTGATGGCAGGGATCTGGGCAGATACGTGGTGACTGTTGGCCATGGGAAAGACGCCGCAGAATTGGATGGAAATTGTGTCTTTGGCAACGCTGCGTTCCTGGCCATGCGCTATTTGATGCACGACTTCGTTGTATGGCTCGGGTCTCATGGTCTTGGGATCTCCGAGACTACGCTCGACGCTCTGAACAGTTCCGTTGATGAATATCGGCTCGCCGAATGGAGCCTTGAAGCTCCACTGCATCTCTTCGACGCCGTAGCCTGGGAGAGGAGGCGCGGCAAAGGAGGAGTGTTGGGCCTGCGAAAGAGGAGTTAGGAACATCGATCAGGGCATTTTGGGCCTGATCAGGGTAAGACAAGATTTCCCACAGCTGCTTGGATAAGACTGGTAGTTGCCACGTGCAAGATGATGGAGGCCTTCATGATGCCTCCTGTTTGGATTTGGAGCGAGGCTAAAGGGCGGGTTCACGAGGAGTATCTCGAGCCGAAAATGAACGAAGGGGAAGATGAGAAAGTCCACAACAAACATGACGATGTTTGAGATCAGGGACTACGGCCCTCAATTCCGTCCATATAAAGCCAAAGCATGACATACCTGGACGAGGAAGGCGCATTGACGACATCCAGCAAGTGTTACTACCCAGGCGAAGGGAGTTGCTCTTGCGAGTTTGGGAACATTGTAGTGGTTACTTCTAGAAAACGTTCACATGTTACCGGCAGGTCATCCTAGCTCTCCTTCTGACAATATGGACTTCAGCTGCAACCTTCCTCTCAACACCATAGCCGAAACGAACACACTCTATTGGCCCCCCACGTTCGACGATTACTACCCCGACCCCCTACGGGAATGCCAAACCAACAACATCTATATTTCTTTGCGTGTCTATTCAATGTTATACCATTTATATGAGTATGGGGTGGTGGGAATCAGGTGCAGGCACATTACCCAAAGCGAGGGACCTAGTCAACGGTCAGTAAGATTGTCATAAAGATAATGCAAATCAGGCTGCAGGATGGCTGTGTCAGACGAAGATTGACTGTGGTGGAACCTTGGCGATAATTAGTGCCAGCCAGGTAGGCCGGATCTTAGTAAGACACACTTCTGCTTTACATATTCGTGCGTGAACCACAGGCAATGAGTGGCTACTGGGTCTTCCGGGCTAATGCGGATCAGCCGGCTGTGTCAAATTGGCCCAAGAGGAACATCTCAAATAGAAAAACTGGTTATTAGAGCGCGGTACCCATGCTACTGTTGCGGGTGCCTGTTTTATGTTTCATCTTTCTTTCTACTTGTCTACTTGTGAGAGTTTCAATCGCTTGTAGACCGTGTCGGTGGCATTCGAACTAGCTGGTAAGCACATCAACAGCTGGCGTCTAGCTTGCTGATAATTGTATTTATTCCTTCTATGGTGCCATACCCTCTTCACTCCTTCTATACCTGCTGACATCATCGGTGCCTACCTAGGTACGAGGCAAGCCAGCTCAATTTGAAAGACTGTCTTGTGTGGGGGACCTCTGACTGGCAGGGTTTGGGAGCTGGCAACTGGAGTCTTACAACACGAGAAACACCCGACAGAGCTTGTATTTCATCTTCGTCAGACGGAAATGCGACTTCTCAACACAGACACCCAGAAGCTCGAGTTTTTCCAAGAGAGAGGAAGACCGCGTTACGCCATTCTTTCGCATACCTGGGACCATGATGAAGTCCTTTTTGTCGACATCGTCAGCCAAGATCGAGGCTGGAGGAAGAAGGCAAGCGCTGAGAAAGTCTTGGGCAGTTGTAAACTTGCAAGAAAACAAGGATACCAGTATATCTGGATCGACACTTGTTGTATCGACAAGAATAGCAGCGCTGAATTGTCCGAGGGTAAATTCCGTCTGCCTAGCCTTGCTTGAAAACCATACGCTGATGATCAATGGATGCCTTAGCAATTAATTCGATGTTCAACTGGTATATGGAAGCTGACGTCTGTTACGTATACCTCACTGATGTTGCCGACAATGGTTCGATCGCCAAGTGCCTCTGGTTTAAGCGTGGTTGGACGCTCCAAGAGCTCATTGCACCTACATCTGTCTACTTCTACGACACGAAGTGGCGTTTCATCAATGACAAGATATCCATATCATCAGAGCTGGCCAGTTACACAGGCATTGATGAGTCGCTACTTCGTTGCGGCCACAGTCTTAATCCGCCGCTTCTTAAACATCACGTTTTGCAGGCGACGACCTCTGGAAGGCTTCCTGGAAGGTGTTCATGTGGGAGACGTTCCTCCTTCAGCAGATTGTCTCAGTTGCGAGACTACTGCGTTGCGCAAAAAATGAGCTGGGCTTCGTCACGTGAAACAACGCGCGGCGAAGACATGGCTTACTGTCTTATGGGGCTTTTCGAAATCAATATGCCACTTCTTTATGGCGAGGGATGCAGCAGAGCATTCTTTCGATTACAAAAAGAAATCATAGAAAACACCCACGATCAATCCATCTTGGCGACTACCTTCTTCCCTCGTTGGGAACTGAGAAAGGCACTCGCGTCTCATCCGCATCAGTTCATAGACAGTGGAGTTGTTCATTTCAGGCCAATTTTAACAGGAGTCGCGCAAGGAGATAAGTTCTCCCCCATGACCACGGAGCTAACCAAATTCGGGGTCAATGTCGACCTTCCTGTCGTGCCTGAAATTCGTACCGAGGTTATCTTTGGGGTTCTCGATTTCCAGATGGGCAAAAGTCCTCTGGGGCGTCCAGCCATCCCGTTGCATCCGATGACAAGATTGGATAGTGACCCGGTATTTTGCCGACGCGGAGAAGGGCTCTTTGAGATTTCGCCAGAGCATCCCCATTATGCCAGGAACTTGAGAGTCTTGACTGGAAGGGCAGACGTGAAAACCTCTCCTGACCGTAAGAGATACCTTTGCGTGCGCTGTTACTATGAAGTTGACCTTTGTATAGGGAGCATTGAATTGGAGGCCCTCAAATGGCGAAAGATCATAGTCCTCCAAAACTTCGACGAATCAGACAGCAACACCTATAAGAAGAGTCTCCCTGCACGTATTCATTGCGTTAGCAATAGCTCCGGTTGCCAGCCATATTCAGTTGAGTCTGAGAGTCAAGGCCGTGCAATTCTTAAAAAAACCGGCTATCCTCGATTGCTAATCCAAACCTTGAAAACTGACAATATCACTGGATACTCTTCGATGATCTGGATACTGAAAGATGTTCGGCTCGGTCATGGTTTTATGCCAGAGGACACAGAGGACGCAGAGAAAATACTCGCCAAGATCATAGAGTACCAAGCCATTCGTGAATTTGGAAGGATCGGCCTCATTGGCACAGATGGGGAGTTCTACCATGGCTCCGACACTTTGGTTGTGCGTGGTCATTCGGACTTGAAGGTTGAGGTGAAGTTTACGCCTGTGGAATTTCTGAACTGGACTACGCCTGAGGTTACAGTCTACACAACTGAGATGGAATCCTTCAAGATAGAAGTTCTGCCCTAGTAACTGAAATGTCAATGCAGTTCGTTTCAACGTGACCTAATAAGGTGCTGTACGCAAAGTAGTACGGTCCAAGTCGTAATTGGCTTGCCCCGAGGAGTCACCGAATTCATCCCTGCTCTCTGCCAGTGCACTCCATTGCCGCCACCGCCAGCTATGCAATGGCAACATCGTGCAGTTTCAAATATTTCCAACATAGAATTGGGGGATAGTGTTCTTCCACCACAACGAGGAGAAAAAAGAATATCCTCAAGGATACTTATGCACTGGGTCGTAGGGACAGTTCATCATGAACCCTCAATTGGCAGCAGAAGTTTCATCGCATTTAGGGCGCAAAACAGACAACGGAGAGATGAGAGTTCGCTGCCTCTTCGCTGCACACTGCTCTTCACTTCAACATCCGCTCTTAACACCATGACTTTGTTTGATTGGTACATCCTCTGATAAAATATTGTCTATAGCGATGACACCCACAGAGGGCCCGGTGTTCTCTATTCCATGGATCATCCCTGGCGTCAAACCATTGTCATGGGTTTACTCCTGCATCTTAAGATGGAAGCTAATGATGGATGTGCCCCCTTACTCCGGTGTCCAAAGGTGACAAGGAAGGACCCTGGAACCCTGACCATCAACCGGCTAGGTGGCTGGCCCGTGGTTCGGAGACATATTGGGTGGGATCAGCCTGTTCGTCTACGCGTGAATGAGCCAGGAGAGTTGGTTGCAAGCTTCCATAGGAAAGCAACGATGAATTTCAATCGAGCGTTCCAAATCCAGCAAAACAATTCCAGGGAGCAAATTCCTTAGTTTCCACTTCGTCTCTTCGCGACGTAGCATTACGTCAGCTGCTCAGCCACTCTTGACATCACGCCAAGTGCAAATATTCCAAGCTCCACGATAGCGGCTTTGACGCTTTCCTGGCACTCAACATTATTAGCCTAACTCTTGCGACTGCTCAGCCTACCATACACAGGAGTTTCTCCATATTAGGAAGCACTTGTCACCTTGGCCTTCTGACTTTCACTCCTCAACCTCCAGAAGCATGGGTACCCCCTCAAAACGCGGCCTCTGCTGGCCCACCGACAACCACGGCAGGGACGAAGTCCTCACCTTCACCAAGCCAGGCTCCAAAGTCTCATGGCTCTATAACTGGTCTCCCCGCCCAACCCCCAACAGCTCTCTCCAGTTCGTCCCGATGCAGTGGAACCACGTCAACATCGACGAGCTGCACGACCACGCCCGCAGCGCCAACGCCCCGGCCATCCTCGGCTTCAACGAGCCCGAGCTCCCGGACCAGTCCAACATGCCCGTCGAGCTGGCCGCGGGCGAGTGGCTGCGGTGCGTCGAGCCGCTGCGGCGGGCGGGGGTGCGCGCGGGCAGCCCGGGCATCTCGTCGGCGCCGCACGCGGTGGGCTGGCTGCGCGAGTTCCTGGCCCGGATCCGCGAGGGCGGCTCCGACGTCGACTTCTACTGCCTCCACTGGTACGGCGCCGAGCTGGGCCAGTTCTACGACTACATCTGGAGCACGCACCACCAGCTCGGCCCGGACAAGCCGGCATGGATCACCGAGTACGCGTGCACCAACTGGAACGTCGAGAACCCCTTGCCGCGGGAGCATGTCGAGAACTTTGCGAGGGAGAGCGCAAAGTACCTGGACACGCTGGACTGGGTGGAGCGGTATGCCTGGTTCGGGCCCATGAGGGACTGTGGTACTGTTGGCCGGTGGGCTACCATGCTGGATGGCGAGGGCAGGCTCACGCCCCTGGGCAGAGCATACAGGGACGAGTAAAGCAATATTATCCACCTCGGATCCTATCTCTCTGCTATCGGCGGGGTCCTAAACCCAATTCCCACAAGAAAGCTCCTGTGTAGCCCATTTTGGCCGGCCTCGATTTCCGTCAGTTCTTGACCGCCCTAGATCAAGTGTTCTTCTATCCGTCTTTCACCCAGCCAATTCATATTTGCCCAACCAATTCAGGCACTTTGGCATGTTGATATCCACATTCAGCTAAACGTTCCCGTAGTTTGAGTGGAGTCGCATTCCAACGGCACAGTCTATGGAAACCTGAATAATGATGCCCTGAACGTAGTAGAAAGAACTAAAACAATGCCCAAACCAGATGCACTTCGCCAAAGGCTATGTGAAAGCTATGCTGTCGATGTCGAGAGCTTGAAACCTTTCAATACCATAACTCAAATCTCACTTCGGCAAAACCCGCAGTTCCTTCGTGGAAGATCAAATGGTGCTTTTGGTATCTCATCATTGAGTTTATCGAGACAGCTGACAATCTTTGCACCAACAAGGTAAGCTCCGTGGTCTTACTTTGCCTCGAAGTTTATCGGCAATCCTCCTGGGGAGTAGCTGACGGTGAAATGCTCCCTCTCGACAGGTTCCTGAAAGTGGCAGGGTCGGGACACCTTGAGGTTGTAGAAAAGACGAGCAATGAGTATCGCCAGCTCTGCGTTGGCGAGGCTGCGAGGCGCGTGTGTCAGCATAGTCTCTTATCCTTAGAGCTTCGAGAAAAGATCTTACTTGATCCCGATACACATCCGGCTTCCCTTGGAGAAGGTATAGATGTGCTCGGCTAGTTGTTTGGATTCGGGTTGCAACCACCGTTCGGGGTTGAATTGTCGTGCGTCTGGCCCGAAGATCTCCTCGCTCATGTTCATGGTGTAGGCTGACATGCCAACTACCGTCTGCAGAGACAGATTGTGTGGTTAGACATTATCTTCTCTTCGGCATAATCTCTTCGGCATAATAAACAGATCGACTGGAGGGCTTACACCTGGAGGTACAACCTTGCCATCAACAATAAGCGGCTCGCCATCGTCGGGCACCACGCGAGGAAGACGGGCAGGCTGCGCAACGGCGCACCTCACGGACTCCCTCACCACGGCCATCAGGTAAGGGATCTCCTCGAGCTCGCTCAGCGCCAGCCTGTCGCCCCTCAGGCTCTTCCTGCCGCGGGCCCCCAGGGCCGTCTCGAGCTCCGAGACAAGCCTCTGGTGGATCCGCGGGTCGCGCATGACGGCCGCGACCGCGTACGTAAAGGTGCTTGCGGTGGTATCCCCTCCCGCGATGATCATGCTCATCGCCTCGCCCGACTTTTGCCTGTCGGCCAGGCCCTCGAGGGCGTCGAAGACGACGGGGTGGTCTACTTCGCCCTTGTGCTTCTCCCAATGATCCACGGACTCTTCTGCGTACTATTAATTTGAACATTAGTGACCACATGGGCACATAGGGGGGCGACGACAGCAGCTAAATGGAAAGAAACTCACGTCGAGGACGTTCATGAACTGCCCGACATCCCCGCCGAAACGGGCCACCAGCTTCCTCGGCAGTATCGCAGAGAGCACCCTCAGCACCCAGTACTGCCGCATGTACTCGATCCCGTCCGCGGTCCCCTCGATGGCGTCGACGTTGCTCGCTTTAAAACTGTCCCGCGACTCCTCGATCATGCCGGCGGAGCGGGAGAAGGCGAACTGGGTGATGATCTCGGTGGTCAGGGCCCTGAACGCGTCGTACGCGTCGATGCTGCCGCTGGACCCCCCCTTGTCGCACAGGCGCAGGATCTTCCCCTCCATGAGCTCGTACTTGTCGTGGATGAGGCCCTCGAGCTTGAAGATGCCGGCCCGCGAGAACATGGGGTTCATCAGCTTGCGCCGCTGGCGGTGGAGCTGCGGGTCGTACTGCCCGAACATGGTCTGGTGGGAGCTGAACGCATCGTAGTACCCTGGGTCCTTGAGGTACTTTGTGTTCTGGCCGTAGATGACCTTGTAGAGGCTCACATCGTCGAGATGGAGCTCGTTGGGCCCGATGCGAAGGGCGTGTGTGTCTGTCAGGGCGTGAGCGGGTCTGGGGTGTCCCGACTTGGGCCACATGTTGAGAATCACTCACTGTATTCCTTGTGGAGTCTCTCGTACACCTTCTCGGGATATGCTCCCTTCGCCGTGGCAATCTCGAATTCCCAGTCCCTGGAGATAGCCGCTTCCCGTGGGCCTGCAAACTTTGCCAGAGGATGGAAATGCACACGATAGATAGAGCGCAGCCAGGTGTAGACCAGTCGGAAGAGGCCAATTGTGACCAGTAAAATCCCCCCACGGGCCAGAGTGGACATGGACAGGATCTGTGACAATGTCGGAATCATATCCAGTCTAAGCTCGGAGGCGCTTGTGGAGAGAACAGCCATTGTTGGTTAGATTTTTGTGGAAACAGGGATTGGATGAAAGCGGCTGCGTAATGCCCTGGATCTAATTGAGGATTGCTGTGTAATACGCTTATTCTTATTCTTATATCATGATCAAAATGGCCCGGGTCCCCTTCACTTTCAAATTCAAGTCTTTTGGTGGCTCGGACATCGGAGATCTTTGAGAATCTCGGAGTGCGGCGATTCCGGGCTGCGTAGAGCGTCGCCCAGTCCCCACCGCGTACACCACCACGATGATATCACGGAGGGCGCGGGGTGCGAGGTCTAGCGCGCCCCGGAATCCCTTTAAACAGCGAGGAGCCCAAGCCAAGACCGTCCATGATGGCATTCTGCGGGCGTCCGAGTCAACATAACTCCTGAATGCCACCCCACAAGTGTTACACTGCGTTGGGAGCGGTGGAGTAGAGCCAGGAAATGATGTTTACTATCCTTGTTGCTTATGCACCCGCTTGCATGCGCAGATCTTACAACGTGCCGTCTTGGTTGCAGTTACGCGATACACTACAACCTTCAATCCATCATCGCCTTCACCAGCCGGTCTTTCATAAACTATCCGGCTTAGAGACCGAGAAGCCCGCCTCCCCCCTGGCCGCCACCACCTCCGAGTCCGAGAAGTCCACCGCCTCCGCCTCCTTTCTTGTCGCCTTTGCCTCCTTGCTGCCCGCCGAGTCCACCAAGAACGCCTCCTAGAAGACCTCGAAAGTGCGTCAGCTGTATGTCGTACAAACGTGTGAATCACATGACACTTACCGCCGACTCCGTCACCGACTCCGCCGCTGTGTGACGTTGTTAGCATTGAACACCCAAACACGGAATCACGTCACCTCAGGAGGTGGATGGAAGCCAGCACAGGCAGACATCGCTACACCCCGGCGGTGAAGGACGCTCCTAAGACAAATATCAATCGAATCCAAGGACTTACACGACATCGCCGACGCCGCCAAGGCTGTAATATTGTTAGAATCATGATGCCTCGAACAAAAAAGACTACTAGTAGGGCCCAACTCACAGATCTCCTTGGCCGACTTTGCCGACGCCCTTTCCTAGGCCGCCTGTGATTCCGCCGACAGCGTCGCCCTTTTGCGCAGGTTAGTATGCGATTTGAATCAGTATATCGACGGGACGGATTTAACGTACGACACCTCGGCCGGCTCCACCGACGATTCCGCCCTGATTCATATGAGTTAGCTTCACGTATCGGAAAATTGGGGGTTTATGTCGTCTCTCGATCCTGGAAAGGGGGGGGGGGAATATCATGGTGACCACCTAGCGGGTTCCCAGAGTAGTCGAAAATGTTTCCTGAAAATATGGAGGTTTTTTCCAGAGTGTTGTTAAGAACCAAAAATGGAAAGCAAAACAGTTGGTACTTACGACTGGTCCTGGAAGGCTGTCTCCGAGGCCGCCGACAGCTGCAAAATCACCCAGTTTGTTAGTGTTGTTTCTCACTTTGCGTCGACAGTATCCACGAAGCAGACTTCTGCAGACTCTTCCTCGGGCCTGACGTCTCAGCGAGCCGCTGGAGCGCACCCTCTGAGAGCGGCTGGCCTCGAGACAGCACTACTTTGGGTTTCGGGGTGGGTGGTTGAGGTTTGGGTGGTGGTGGTTGTGTTTTTGGTTGTGGTTGTGGTTGTGGTTTTGGTGTTTGTGGTGGTGGTTGCTTACTTCCTCCGACGGTGTCTCCCTGCAACTGTTGTCAGTCTCTGTCTGTGGGTCGAGAATCATGGTCTGGGAGTATCTTACCAATCCCTTTCCAACTCCTCCAACGGTGTCTCCGAGCCCCTTGGTGGCACCGCCCAGAGTACCGCCGATGTCGCCACGGCCGAGGGCACCGGTTGTGTCGCCCAGCGTCTGGCCCAGCCCACCTGTGGCAGCACCCAGAGTCTTGCCAGCACCGCGGGTCGCGCCATCGACGGCCTTGCCAGCGACAGGCAGGCCCTTGCCGATGTCGCCAATAGTCATGACTCCCTGCTGGCCAACGTTGCCGGCAGTATCCAGCGCGCCCTTTCCGGTCTTGCCAACGGCGCCGAGCGGGCCGCCTTGGCCCTGGCCCTGTCCTTGACCCTGGCCCTGTCCTTGACCCTGACCCTGGCCCTGCTGCTGCTGCTGCTGGAGGGCCTCCTGCTTCTTGCGCATGGCGAGGATCTGGTGCGTGGGGATCTGGGCGTCCTCCGAGTAGATCTTCTGCTTCTTCGACGCCGCCTGCGCCTGGGGGACAGACTTCTTGACAGCGGCCTGTGGCTGCTGGGGCAGGTCCTCCACCTCGGGCTCTGGCGCCTTGACCTTGGGCACCTTGCGGACGAGGGGCTTCTTGTCCGTGAGGCCGGGGATCTCCTCGCCGCGAGACAGGGCGGCGGCCATGTCGTACTTGGGCGTGTGCCTGATCTTCTTCTTCTTCTTCTTCTTCTTCTTCTCCGTCGTGGCTTCCGACGACGGGACATCCACGGCGGCAGAGTCCTTGACTGCCTTCTTCGCCTCGGCGGCGGTCTTGCTTACTGATGGCTTGGACGCCGAGGTCGACTTCTTGACCGGCGCATGGTCCTTGATGTCGGAGGTCTCTGGCAGGTTTGGCTTGGACTTGGATGCCGCGGCTTTGATGGCCTGCCTTGATGATGTCTTTGCCTCGGCTGTCTTATCCTGGGAAGTCTTCACGACATCATCGGCTGCCGGCTTCCTCGATGACACCTTTCTGACGGTGCCATCGGCCATTACCACCTTTTTGATGACGCCATCTTCCGTTATCTTCTTAACGGGAATGTCCGATGGCTTCTTGACCGCAGTGGCCTTCTTCACCGCATCATCTGCTGAAGGCTTCTTCGGCACCTTATTTGCGGTTGAGGCTAGGGACGGTCCGTATTAGCGTGTGGACCTTCTTTGTGATAGACTAATAAGACGAAACCATGAGGGCCTGGAAGATGAGGTGGCTTACCCTGGAGAGTGGCTGCTTTCTTCAGCTGGGCAATTTCCTTCTGCAGAGCTTCATTCTGTTTCTGCAGTGTGGCTTCTTTCTTGAGGCGAGCCACCTCTCGCTGCAATTGCTCGTTCTGTTTCAGGATATCCGCCATATCGATTTGGATTAGGGCAACGCTGGATCTGTCTGGGGAATAAACAACCAAAACATAGAAACTCGGACGGCTTTTTGGGGCAGAGGTGTGGCTGAGGATATGGACATATGTAAATCGAAGGCTGACCGGTGACGTAGGGCGCCACGGCGGGTCGAAGGGGGGTGTGATGAGATGACAGCTGGGGTCTGCTGCCGGTGACGTCGCGCGCGGGCGCTGCGGTGAAGCTGATTCGCCTACGCGACACCACCTTCATGCACGATGCGCATCGCGCCTCGAACTCACTCGCCACACTTGAACCTAGCTGACGCAGACCTCCGGCCACTCACGTCGCCCAGGCGACATGTCGACGGGATAACGTGCCCCTTGTCACCGCAATCATTACAGTACACCCGCCCCCAAGCCACACGATAGCTGTGGGGATCTACGCTCATCGCGATCACCGGCGTGAGACACTGCTGCACAAGACTGCCAGGCTCCCGCACACCACACCTGCAGTTGACCGGCAGCTACGGCCTGAGACAGGACGTGCAGAATCAGGAATTGTGGCGCATCGACATCACTTTCTCCTCTTTTCTCGTTAGTGGTTTAGCCTACTTGGGCTTCGGGCGTGGTCACCAATGTCACTTCGCAGCAGGGGTGCGTCAGGTCTGGGCCCTGATCCGGCCCCGACGTCCTCGACACTTCTCTTATAGCTCCGCTTTCCCATTGCTTTTGGGCGGTCAGAGCTGGTTTACGAGTTTCCAGATGATGCTCGGGGGCATGCAACATGACTAGATCATGATCGGTCTGTCTAAACACACTCTATCTCAGCCGAGCGGCTGCCGATATTTCCTCCAGACAGGAAAGGCTATTGTGAGCACTTCAGACGGTGACCTGCACCTCATGATGAGGACCGGATTCCCGGGGTCGGGTTTCCGGTGAATAACCGAGGCTCGGGTATCGATGACATGCCGACATCTGCACAAGGAACTTTGGATCGAAAGGCACTAACGTCCCATCGTAAGAGCCCACAACAAGTCTATAACTATAAGAGACTCCGTTCCATGAATACCTAGGTACTTAAACGCATTGCTTGTCTTCAATCTAGTTGCTTTCCCCACAATATCTCTTCAGTACATGTCCGTTATCCTCTGTGGTTCCAAGCCCTCAAGCTATCTCTATAGTCGCCACCCTGCCACATCTCATACCATTCATGCATCAATACATCCTTAGCACCGCTCTCCTCCAAACGCCGTGCATCCCACATGATGTAACCCCACAAACGAAGTGGCTTCGGAATGAAAGTGCCAAATAAGTTGCTATACGCCTCGCCCCAGATGAGAACCCAAGCCAGCGGCGGTGAATTCAAGTCTTCTCCTTGGAAGGTCATGGTTCGACCCTCGTCCTGGGCAGCATCACGCTCCGAATAGGACCTCTCCCATCTCTGATGCACTGCGTCATTAAGAGTCAGTTATGAAAGCCCCGTGGAAGAAATCCATCCAGATGTAGCGAGGAACAGGCCACAGGGTGCCTATGGCCTTTCACAAAACCTGCAGCCTGATACTGCCTTTGAGGTACAGGCTACAGATAGGAGATTTTTGCTCTTCGGAGAGTTGGAAATGAATACAGAAGCTGCTTACTGTCGGTGTTCCCGGTTATGTCGTCGAGCCACGTGTCCGATTTGAAGTGGTGCATTTGGACGCTTAAACCATCCACGAGCTCGTCGTGATCGTCGATGGGCAACACCGACGCCAGGAGTGGAAGGCCCTGGCTCACGAGGAAGTTGCGGAAGTAACACCTTGTGCCTGTCAACTGTGTCAGCACGGCTGGAATCTACCAGTATCGGATTCCACAACCAACGCACGGGCTTGTTCAAGATCAAACGCGTCTTCCGGCCCCCCGAGTGGTGAATGGCTGTTAAGTCTGTTGTTGTTAGGATTGAGGTCGTCAGAGACTTCTGAGAGCCTCTGCTCATACTTCTCTTGGAAAAAAGTGTTGATGCACAGGATCTCCTCGATCTCCCAAGGCTCATACCTCGAGAGGAATCGGAGGCATCTTAGGTTCCTTGGTCGATTGGCCGATAAGTTGTCGTGCTTAAGCTTGTTGCCGAATACATCACACAGTATCTGGAAACGGTACATGGCTCTCTGAATTCGCATACGCTCTGTACTGCTCAGCGTGGTTGGCTTGGCTGATGTGCCGATGTTCCCCAAAGCCCAGGATGCGTATTGTTCCACCAGGGGCTCAACTGTTGAGGTGTGGAACGTGGCCATCTGAACAGCTTCCGGCAGAGAGATGGAATGGATCCAGGCATTGCAGGGCAGCTCCTGTACCCTCTTCAGATATGATTCCAGGAAGGGCCATACTATGGTGGATTCACGACGCATCTTCATCGCGTCGCGGCGTTGCCTCTGAAAGTCGTCCTGCATGGCGGCCTGCGCGGTGGACGCATCGAGGAACGCATCCCCGAGACCAAGTATCAAACAGTTCGCGATGAAGTTCTTCGGCTCGCTTTGGAACAGGGAATAGAATATTGGAGACGCGCGGATGATAGCGCCGAGAGATGCCAGGCTAGGGAGGCAGAACATGATTTGCCGCTGGATCTCGACGGGCAGGCTCTCGATGCATTTAGCCGGCGAACCGAGACCCTCGCCCGCCTCGCTGTCGGATCCCTGTCTCTGCAGATCGTTCGAATCCATGGGTATATCTGATGGATGGAAAGATCGAAGGGGTTGAGTTTGTGTTGATGAGCTGAGTTTTGCTTATGAGCTGTCTGTCGGTGGAGAACCCCCTCACAGAGGTTCGACTTTCTCCATAGAACGTGCTGCTGCATGATAGGCCCCCCTTTGACTAAGAGCGTGCACAGCGCATCTAAGGCACGGGTTATGCACTGCGGGGAACGTACACAAAATTGCTTGGCTGGGTTCAATGTGGCACCGTCACTCGTTCAAGTGACCAAAGCTAATGTAAGATTGGCTCAACAAGGCGAACAGCTGGGGGCTTTGAGAGCCTGACGGCTATGCCCGATGACCAAGATCTAGGTCTACATGCCAATTTTGGAAGGACGCATATATTGCAGCCCGACTGAAACGGTTCATCACTGTCTCATCGTGCAATCTAGAGAGCTTGTGAGAAGGACCCAGTCGCTCCGTACTCGTTTTCGTCAGGCATGCCATCTCTTATCCTCCTACGCTTCTAGATGGATTTCATGGCCGTAATGAGATAGACTTTGCAAATCAGAAGGTGCATTGTTCACCTGGCGCTATTGTGACCAAGTCACGATACTCTCATTGAAGTATACTGTGATTGGACATACACAATAATTCAGGCATATCCTCCCTTGGGGGCATTATAGCACCCCCCTGTCTTCCAAGTTAACTGCTTCTTGGTAATCTTCTAGTTTTCGAGGGAATATAGTCTCTCTGAACGAAGTTACCATTTCAATGTATACTAGTGACATGCACGTAATTTGAACTTCAGATTTGTTACTCGCGCGATTTGAGCAATGCGACCCGCGACAAAAATTACACATTATCAATCTTGAAGCTGCAGCAGTCAGGCTTACATCAAATCTTCCGAAGATAATTGTGGCTTTGGTTCCCATGCCATCCGACTTTGTGATCCTTTTTGCGGCATATGGTCAGCTTGCAAACAAAGAGCAGCGCTTTTGTCAAGGTGCTCTCGGCAAGAAAGCCACGCGCTCTAACCCAAAGCAGGAAATGTCTCTACACCGGAGTGCATTGAAGACTCTTTTTAACCAGGCGAAGAACCATATCCGTGTGCATCGAACTTCTGCTGACTCCAAATTGTTGTTACCGGCAAGTCTTCGAGCACCCACACCACATACCACAAACCACGTCCACAGGAACATTTCTCTGGATATCTCAATTCAACCAGTCTAGCCTCTCAGTATCTGTATTGATACTACCTCGAGCTTTCTACGAGTCAATTGCATCAAACGGCCCTGGATCAGTCAGCTGCAATCAGAAACATTGCCAACCCAGACAAATGATTTCAGAATGGGCAGCTGGCAGCACCAACAAAATGTTGCTCTCATCATCCTCGCCGCCCTAGTCTTATGCGCCATCTACCTTACCGCATCAGCGGACCCGTTCACCATTTTCTTCCACTCCACATTGGTCGCTACTATCAAGTGGTGCTTCTCCGTCGCCGACCGTGTCCAGGAAACAGGCGAGGGCATCTTCAAGGGCTGGCAAGAAGCAGACCCACAAAACAGATCCCCGAACTTCCCAGCCGCGTCACCTTTCTACATCTTCTACGCACTAAAGAGCTCCGAGTTTGCGGCCGACGTGTTGCGGGACGCGGGAGGCTTCCTCGCGGCTCAGGTTATCAGCTACCGCAGCTATGGGTTTGGCAACCCTCTCACCACCTCGACCGCGCGGGTTGTACTCGCGGCCAGGAGTTTGTTTCTCCCTGATCAGTTGCTCGGCGTATCTACTTGGGTGCCAAAGGTGTGGCCATGAGGTTCATCTTGACATGAGCTTGGTCAGAGAAAAGTATGCAATTCTACGACAGTAGACCTTTAGAGCGTGCTTCACAACTGGAGAGTCATTGAACGGGAAACTTTGTATGGAGAGAGCATATGATTCTTCACATTAAAATTGCCTGCTGGCCAAATTAGGGACGCCATTTTGGTCCTGAACAACATTACGCTAGAATGGGCGCCATGGGTTAAGCACTGGTTGAAAAGCTGTTACATTATGATATTCTCATGTTCGCAAAATGTAATTTCATTTGAACTGCATTTACCCGGACAAGTATTCTAATGTCTCTGCATACGGCGACAAATTCGACAAGAAAAGCCTGCGACTAACGAAAAGTGGTTCCGTGCTAGACATTGATATCATCGAATCCGAATCAGTAATGCTGGAGAGGAAAAAAGTTGAAGTTTCGCAAGTAGAAGAACATCTCGGTGACATAGGTTATCGCGCCTCCCTGCTCCAACACCCTTCCCTTGGGCCTGTGTATATTCGGTTCGACTTCGAGTTCAATGTCCCTGGACTTGTCCGCCACAACTCTGGGCCAAGTCTGGACCCGGATCGTCTCGGGCCGGATAGACACCTCCTCTCGCACCTCTACAGCCGCGAAAGCCACCTTCTTTTGTTTCTTGACTTCCATGAGGTCGGATTCAGGCTGGGTGACTTCTGAATGTTTAGGAACGGCCATTGTTGTGTAGAAATATCGTATGAGAAAGGACTTTTCGAAGACTGGACCAGAGAAATCTGAAGACTATGCCGAGTTGAGTTGCCGAGGATGGTAGAAGGCCCCGGTGTGCTGCTGGGAGAGGGAAGGACCGGAACAGCGAACTATTGCAGCTTGGGTATGACTTTCTTGTGACAATTGATCAGAGTCAGACTGGTATTTGAATTGCCACCATGGAAGTGAAGCTCTGGAAGAGTGATCAAGAAGTTGCACTCGTCCTTTGTCAGGCACCCCAAGGCAACATGAAGTTGAGCGCCAGTCAACAACAACTTTGGGACCAAGAAAACGAGAAAAAGAAGAATATGTCTATTTCCAGTAGAAGTCCGAAATCGAGTCTAGTGATGACAGGAATTTAATCCCCCCATTTTTGGCTCGGGAACGCTGACATGTCAGCCTCGTGTGCTGACCGTCAGCCAATGCGCCACCGACCACCACCAAGGCTGCAGCGCGGCATCCGTGCCCGCCACGGTGGCCATGGCGCGTCGGCATCGCAATCGCGCAGTTCATCCCAAGAATAGGAACCCCCTCTGATGCGAAGTCGAAGCGGCGCCAGCCAAGGATGGACCGCGCTTCAGATTGGCGATCTTTACCACGACAAGCGACGATGTTTCAGATCTCAGGGTCAACTAGAACAGGGGCGAAGGGCAACGTCGGGGGTATCGGGGATCTTATAACCAACACACAGCGTCAGGTCGACCGTCTTACGAAAATGCTGCTGACCCGTCATCGACAGATGCCAAGACAAAAATTCATAAAACTATCCCCATTTCTACATCAGAATGCACCACCGCAAGGGACCATCCGTCAAACGTGTGCGCCTCAGCAGCAGCACTTTACGCCAACGAGAGCTTCTTCGAGCCGAAGCTGTTTGGGAAAGAAGCACGGATTATCGACGCTACCTGGTTGCAATCTACGCGCTAGCATTCCTGTCACTTTTCCATTTCCTCTCCGGCTCAAGCTTCTTCTCACAAGTCCTTCAAGATGGGTGGCGTGCCCTCGGTCCCCACTGATCCGAACAGGACCCTCGAGGTCATTGGGGCGGGCTACTCCCGCACCGGAACCTCGTCGATGGCGATAGCACTCGAGAAGCTCCTGGATGGGCCCGTGTGCCACGGTGGCTCGCAGATGCTGGGCAGAGAGGATAGTACGTATCATGTGCTGGGCCACATGTGGGACTCGGCTGACCTTGGGGGCAGGCTACGTCCAGAAGTGGATCGAGGTCTACAGGCAGCGTGACGCAGGTAACCGCCCTGCGTTGATGAAGGCGCTCCGTGGGGCGACGAGAGGGTTCGTCGGTGTCACTGACGTCCCCGCTGTTGACTTCGTTGGGGAGCTGATCGAGCTCTACCCCAACGTCAAAGTGAGTCGTGCTTGCCCAGCCCAAGCTTCTTTGTCTGCTTCCATCTCTTGCCACCATGGTTCATCAAGACGGAACCTTAGAGAGTGGGGCTTCTGCTTACAGATATTGTTTTGAACAGGTCATGGGTGTGCGGCGAGACCCAGACGCTTGGTGGAAGAGCATGGGCAACCTGAACAAGGTATCATCACCATGGTGGCTGCCCTACTTCCTGGCTCCAATGCCCACGTGGCGGTGGTTCCCCGCCTTCATCGAGGGTATCAGAGGACGAGGCAAGCTGGGAGCCAAGGTCTCCGGGAACGTAGTCCCTGGCCCTCGTACGTCCATTTCCCCCCGCGCTTCAACGATTTCGTCCACTGACCAGCACCTTCCCAGACCTCATCGCACTCCACAACAAGACGGTAGAAAAGAAAACGCCACCTGGGCAAATGTACTGGATGGAGATCACTGACGGCTGGGCCCCGCTGTGCAAGATGCTGAACAAGCCTGTGCCCAAGGAGCCCTTCCCCCGGGTCAACGACGCCGCGGCGCTCAACGAGCTGATCAAAGGCATGATGCTGGCGACTGCAGGTGTGTGGCTTGTAATCACAGTCGTGCTTTTCACCGTAATCTACTACGGAGCGAGGTCGGGCATTTTGTTGCCGCCAAGTGCTGGTTCATTCGTTGTGCTTTCTACCAACTAGAGAAGTGTCATCTTCGAAGACAGATAAAGCTGCGCGTAAGGATGTTGGTGTTGGTTTAGACTGGCCTTTCAGACCACCAAAAATTGGATTCAACAAAACAGTTCCCATGTGCACTAGCCAGTGCGTATTAGACTATCAACAGTCTCCATCGTGCCGAATGACGACATTCCACCCACCTGGCATAAAAATCTGCCCACCAGTCACAAGATCCTTCTCCTTGGTGGTCCAGCAACACTGGCGCGTGACGTCCTCGGCGGCCGAGGTGACCTCAGACCACGACTCCAGCTCCGTCCGCTCGTCGTTGTCATTGCACCACCAGATGGACGAGCCCCAGTTGCAGCTCACCCTGCTGCAGAATCCGGGGCCAGGTGGGATACCGGGTTTTCCCACGAGGCTGTTGAGGTAATCGATGCCGTCGAGGGTGATCATGTACGAGGCGGGCTCCCACCGCTTGGTGCAGACGTTGCAGTAGCCGCAGTTGCTCGGGACATCGGCCATCGAGTTGAAAGAGTGGAAGGAGTCTGGAAGGGCCGTAGTGGCTTCGGACGACCGGTACTTGAGCAGGAGATCATCGTAGTCGGGGTTGATGTCGATGAGCTGCTTGTAGACCTCCTGCACGGTGCCGTTGATAAGGACGGTGGATGTCGCGTTGCCAGGGATGGACTCGACGGCCCAGGTGACCTGCATCACGCTATACTTTGGGTCGGGAGGAGGGGCAAGGGAGGTTGACACCTATTGCAAGCTTCAGGTTAGCTTCGAGAAGTCCGCCTTTGGGGAGTACCCACTACGGGCGCATTGCGGCGCAGGGTTGGCGAACACGCACATTGGCGGCTGCGGCCAGTACGAGAGCAGTGGAGACCGCGATGAAGATGGCGATTGGGTTCATTTTGAAGAAGGATGCTGGAGCAGCTGATGAGTTGACAACGAATTGTTTGAATGGCCGCATCCACCTGAGCTCCTCGATGTGTGAAGCAAGAGTCGCGTGGGGACAAAACACTTATTGCGTTGCGATGATGAAAGAAAGATGACGAAAGAAAAATGGCTACGCAACATCCAACGACTGGGGAAAACAGGCTGTTTACCTTGAGCTCAACTGTTTGGAAATCAGTTGCTCGCGATTCTAGAATGTCGAACTTTGGACGAAAACCAACAAGGACCCCGCGAGGACTTTAACTACCCTGATTCTGGGTTGCCGGACCATGGATCAGACTTCTACCGTTATAATTGTTTACCTACCTAGGTAGTTACTCAGTTGAGAGCACATCTCACCATGTTCCTTGCAGATGCTCGGTGGGCCTCCATGAGTAGTCAACAAAGCGTCTCCCCTCATCTTTGACATCTGTTCCAATCTGAAGGGCTGTAGACTCATCTTGTCACTTGTCAATCCCACGCCTGGCCTCGATGCTCCTAGTTCGGTCATTGGTCTATGATCATCAGTAAATTTCAAAACAACATGGGAAAATAAACATGTCCATTTTCTCATTCATCATCTCACTAAACCTTTTGACAACTGTGTCTGGAGTGTTATTCATCCAATGCATTGAGTCTCATCTAACTATGCAGTCTTACCCCCTGCTATGGACAGCTCAACATGTGCTTTTGCAGGTGCTCTCAAACCTTTGTCAGAATCCTGAGCAGGACAAGTCAGAATTCCAACATTGCTGAAGTTGGAATGCCTCCCAGGACTCATGATAAAGACCATTCTGAGGAGCCTATGACGAGGAACGTATGCAAGGGAGCACGCATTATTGCTGAGTCGTTGAGTGGCCGTCCTGATACTTTGGCGTTGGTGATGAAATGGATATGAAATTCGTACCCGTGGGAGTGAAGCTTTTCAGAGAATTAGCGGAACTTTGAAAATATTCGAGGCTATTGAATCCACATGGCGGATTTTCCACGAGCGTGGACTAACGCACATGCAGTTGAGGTTTAGGATCAGTCACAAATTCGAGCAAGTACCTTCGTTTAAGTACGAGATACGCGTACGCGGTACGCGGTACGCGGTACGCGGAGCCGACACGGCGAGACTTGTTTCGGCCGAAATCGCGCTAATCTGCATTACATTGCATCGCTAGTCATGTTCCCCTTGCATCAGGGGCATTCGTATTACGCCCGAATACGAGCAAGTACGAGAACCAGCGACAGACACACGACAACGTCCCGGGCCACACTACATGGCTGGGGCCTTCGAAAAACCTTGAGCCAGATGTCACAGCCCTCGTGACTATCCCGAGCCCATCAGCTCAGCCGAAGGAACTCGGGAACGAAGCCGAGCCATGCCACGAGGCACATCGAGGCGATCCCACCCAAAGAGCCGCACTGGCTGTGCGACCTGCAAGTCACGGAAAGTCAAGGTGAGCATGCCAATGCCTGTGGTCAAGATGATGTGTCGATTTCAGTAATCCTGACCGCATTGCTGCAAGTGCGACGAGTCCAAGCCTGCGTGTGGCAACTGTATCAAGCACAATGTCGAGTGCGACTTTCTCACCGCGGCGTCTCAAGCGCCGAGCGCGTCTCCGGGACCTTCTGGGGGCTTGGACATGCAGAGCCTGGAGCTGCTGCACAACTTCACGACGAGGACGTTCGCCACCCTGTCTGATAGCATCTTGATCCGAGATTTCTACCGGGTGTCCGCAGTGCAGCTCGGACTGCAATGTGATTACATCATGAGGGCGGTGCTAGCTGTCTCGGCCCTGCACCTGGCCTACCACCGGCCTGAGATGCGGGACCACTATCGCTCGCTGGCTATGGTGCACCATCAAGTCGCCTCGAGAGATGCTAGTAAGCCACCCAAAAAACCCCGCGTCGTCAATTCCGCATTACAGCTGACACGGCGGCTAAGTGGCCCTCATGGCCCACTCAGATCCGTCCACAGCAGAGAAGCTCTTTCTCTTTTCCGTTCTCACCATCTACTTCGCCCTCGCATGCCCGCGAAAGGGCGACGGCGCCCTCCTCGTTGGCGAGAGCGGATATCCCGAGTGGATGTTCCTGCTTCAGGGCACGCGGGCATTTATCCGCATCCTGGGCTCTTGCGTTGACGGGCCCATGGCCCCTCTCTTCAACCACGGCGCCGACCGCTGGCTGGCTCGAGAACCGAACGCTGAGCCCGCGTCCCGCGTTCATGAGCACCTGGACAGCATGAGGTCTATAATCGCGCTCCGCCAGGCTGACTTGGACTTGCGCAGTACCTATTTGAGGGCGATTGACGAGCTGGCAAAGTCGTTTTCTGTCTTCGATGGTGTGGGCGGCGGGCATTGCGACATGACCGACGCTTTCGTGTGGATCTTTGAAGTTGCCGACGACCTGCTGCCGCTGCTTAGGGAGCCAACGCAGGAATCTGTGGCCATATTTGCCTTCTTCACTGTCATTTTGAAAAGACTAGAAAAGCATTGGTGGCTGCGAGGTTGGGCGGATCACCTGATTGCCAAGTCGTATAATCTTTTGGACGAAGAACATCGTCTCTGGATTCAATGGCCTCTCCAGGAGATAGGATACGTAACATAGCGCCAACCCAAGAAGTTAGGCTGTATATACATAGCTCTGCTGCTATCACCGCCAGGTTCAACAATCGATCATATCCGTCCTGTCATGATTATTTTGTTGGGCTCTATCTTTCATGTATCCGTTCTCTAATTTGTAGATTTCATGCACGGTATCTAGCAATCACACTACAGTCATTCCACGGGCTGAGAACTCGTGGGGTCCACCAGTTATAGACGCTTTGTTCTTTTCTGCAACTACATCGATTCCACTACCTCTCCTTTTCACCAAGCGATCCCAGCAAGCGACCGTTTCTTGGAAAAACGCATTGCGGGTCTACAAGCCATCAAAAGGCGTCAAACTGCAGGGGTGACGATGGTTGCCAGGATCGAGCTGACGCCTTGATCCCACGTGTACGAAAAGTCCGAGAGGCGCGAGAAAACACGAGCCAAGCCACAAAATGCTAGCGGACCGCTGTTTGGCGACGGGCTGGGCATCGTACCTCTAGCGAGACCACACATCCAGCCTATGACCCTGCTGTGATTGACATGGATCTTCCGCAAGGGTTAGCCTAAGAAAATGTCAGTGGCTAATAGGGGTCGCCTTGGCGAAGTCCATGCCAGCCAAATGCTTTGCAACCCACGAAGGCGTGGTTCCGAATGGAAATTACCGAACGAACTTGGGGGCACTGCCCATCATGTCCAGGTATTCCAGGATTCGTGGTCGCAGCAAAACCACCTTCGCTTTACACTGGTCATATCCGTTTGGTGAAGCACAGCCGCTCACTATCGGGCAGGGCCGGCGACAAATAAATATAATGCAAAGGTTTGACATCAGAAGAATGCAGTTGTTCTCCCAGCTGATTCTATCACCTTCGTTGTCCTCTTTACTTGATTCTACTTTCGCTTCAAGATGGTTGCACTCGCACTGCAGCTTATATGCATAGCTCTCCTCGCGGCTGGTGAATCCAGACCCCATGAAGGGTCTGAGCGGGCGATACCTCGCTCTGCTGACGATTATTCCGGGCTCATAACAAGCACGAACGAGACCACCATACTCACGGCTAGCAATGGCACACCGGCAGTTGTCACGTTGGACTACGGCCATGCCATTGAGGGTATCCCAACCTTCGAAGTAGTGAGCGTCGAGGGCGACACCTCCGTCTTCGAAATTACCCACGCTGAATCTCTAACCGCGCTCAATAATTACATGGTAAGATAGTTCAAAACTGAGTTTTCAATGAAGATTTTCTCACATCGCGTCTTCTAGAGTGACGGGCCTCTGCCGCTGGCAGCTGGGATGGACACATATCGAGTCAACCGCTATAATGTCACGGGACCAGGAACCATCTCCAACCGTCTCATCCAGGGAGCCTTCAGGTATCAGCGGCTGAACCTTTCTTCCGCAGGTGGCCTTACCCTCAAGAACGTCGGAGCCTCTCCTACTCTTCACACAGTACCCCTGGCAGACTTGTCTGGCTCTTTCGAAAGCTCCAACGAGACACTGAACCAGATATGGGCAGTCGGTGCCCGTACTGTCCAGATGACTGAGATACCTAAGAACAGTCTGCCCGATTTCTTGGAAGTTACTGCAGACGGTGCTTGGGCCGACAGTGTGGCACCACAGGTCCTTGGCAGCGCAGTTGCCGCTCAGCTGTTGCAATACGATCTCACCTTCCAGGTCAAGCCTGTCGTCGGTGGATTTGGATTCACCGTTCTTTCCGACACGCAAAACTCGGGAGTCTACATATCATGCGACGTGACGAACAGGAAGATCACGGCTTACGCCGGCTCGACACAGGAGAACGAAAAGCTGCAATCATTCGACCTGCCGTCAAACCTTACGATCGCTCTGAACTCTTGGCACACCGTCCAGGCGAAAGTTGCCAATACCGATATCAAGGTGACGGTCGATGACTTCGATGTCTTGACCATGTCCCAGACGAGTAGGCTTTTTGGATCATTTGGAATTGGCGCATCTTTCGGCCACCGGGCAGTCTTCCGGAACTTGTCTGCCTCGAGTCCAGAGGGAACCGAGATTTATTCTCATCCCCTCACAGATACATCGTTTCTACCTGATTTCTTCATGGGCACAAACCCGGCAGCGGCGTCGGTTGATGGCTCTCGACGCGATCGCATTGCGTACACGGGAGACCTTGATATTGCCGGCGGAGCAGCTCTGGTCAGTACTCATGGTCTCGAGTATGTCATGGGAACATTAGAATTGTTTGGCTCCTACCAAGCGGCCCCTGGATTCTTCATTCCTACAGCTAAGATTCAGCAAGAACCACTGACAGAAAAGCTGGACGTCAACATCACTGGACTGATCGGCTACTCTTTCAATCTCCTCACTGCTGTGGCCTCAACGTACATGCACACCGGTGACGCCACCTTCGCAAATCTCTGGGCGCCGAAAGTCCAGGCCATGCTTGACTGGGCTGATAGCCAGACTCTTGAAAACGGGCTCTTCAACCTATCGGACGCCTCGTTCGGAGGAGACTGGAATTATTATGACCCTACGCAAAGCGGTGTCGTTACTAAATTCAACGTGGTCTACGCCTACGCTTTGCAGGAGTGCCTCACGATATTGGCCGACGGCGGGATTGATAACACGATTTACCAAGAGAGACTTGCAGCCCTCCGGAAGGCCATCGATACCCAGCTCTGGAGTGACGACCTCGGCGCGTACATCTTGTCGGAAAGCATGCCAAACGGGTTCAGCCAGGACTCCAACGCCATCGCCATACTTGCCGGCGTCAATCTTGCCGCCAACCACTCGTCCGAAGCTATTCTGTCCACGTTGTCAGCCGATCTGATGCAGCCAGCTGGACCGCTGGCATTCTCAGGCGACGTCATTGCGTCCGGCTTCCAACCATACATCAGCCCCTTTGCATCTGCTTACCACCTTCGTGCAGCCCTAGCATCCAACAACAGTGATGCCGCCATGGAGCTACTTAATAACCTGTGGGCCCCAATGGCGGACAGCGGAAACGCGAACTATACTGGGTGTTTCTGGGAGACCCTTGACCAGGCCGGTCGACCTGGGCTCGGGATCACGACAAGCCTGTGTCACGGCTGGTCTGCGGGACCGACGGCGGAGCTTACCAAGTACGTCCTTGGTGCTACGCCGACCAAGCCTGGCTGGGCCGAGTTCCGGGTTGCGCCCTTGACCCTGGGGCTTCGTTCGGCTAAGGGCAGAGTTCCTCTTGTTGACGGGGTAGTTGGGGTTGATTGGGCTTTTGATAGCGACGGCTTGCTGACCATGACCGTTGATGCACCGGAGGGAAAGACTGGCACTGTCAACCTCCCCAATCCTATGCTGATCCCGGCCGAGCAGTCGGTCATCACTGTAAATGGCGTTGTTGGGAAAGGCTTGTCCTTTGAAGTGGCAGGTGGAACCTCACTTACTCTGGTTCAATCAGGGACTGGTTGAAGGCTTCGGACAATCATCGAAACGCATGGCTCCTCGGGCACAAAACCCTGATCTGGCAGTATTAATCAACCTAGATAAGAATCAAATACATTTGTTGCTTGTATGAAGTCTTCACAATCGAGGTGGGCTTCCGTGTTTGCGAATCATTTACTCGAGGATGGAAACAGCTCACGAATGCGAGCGCAGGAAGTATTTTTGACATTTGAGAACAGTATTAGACCCGAAATATCTTCACTGAAACTCACCGAAGACTCACACCTTCAATTTTGCGGTAGATGGGAGTGGTTCAGCGGCACACAGGAGGTGGGAGCTTGTCTACCAAGCGATCTGTCTCCTTCAAGTTGGGATTTTCACTGTTAGGGGCTGGACTTTGATCTGTTTCATTCATCAATCCTTTTACAGTTGTCAAGAGCTCGGGTGGCTCTTTCCAATAAGCTTAGCAGGTCCTTCGGCAGGCATATTGCGATGTTCGAGCCGTCCGAGTTTTTGTGGTCAGCTGGGAAACAACTGTTCGGCTGCATTTCCACGGCTGGGTACTATGCTCAAGGTTCCTTCAACTCGTGGTTCCTATGGGCTTTCCTAATCAACGGTGAAACCACTCGACCACTGTGCTTGTGACGGCCACCTTGCACGAATTTATCACAAACTCGGCAGGTGCTTTCTCGGTGGAATAATCCGAACGTTGACACTTGACAGGCAGGCCAACGGCCAACGTCCGAAGACACAAAGCGAGTAATGAAGGAGCACCGTTCTGAGTCACACACGGCATCGATACACTGTCGGACACATCATGCTTCCCCCCCATTTCTTCCTCGTTCTGGCACTATGCCTTACCTCCGCCGCATTCTCAGTGCCCTCAGCGACTGACCTTCCAGCCCATGGCAACACTACCGAGCTCCAATGGGCAGTTGCAAACATGTCTCTTCTCGGGAACTCATCCGCACTCGGCTTGGATGAAAAAGCCGGCCAGTCCCTCAGCGACGTTTGGGATCTCCCCCCGGGCCTGCTTTTCTGCAACGAATCCTCGGACATTGCCATCAACCACAACTACGTGACGAGCTTAATCAACAGTTTTTACGCGGGCAGGGCAAATTCGGCTCTGTTACGGGCCGATAGCGGGTGGGTGTGGAAGATCGCCCACAGAATAGGGACACTTCCAGGCACTCAGATCTGTAAGTCTCGCCTTCCGTTGCTTGAAGCCTTACGGCGCTCCTTCCTTGGTGAATAATTTGCTAACTGATTACAGACATATGTAATTTCGGCGAGTACGATGTGCCGTTCAGTGTTGCCGAATACAACATAGTCGACGGCGTCTTGAATGAGAATTGCCGAGACCTGGGTGGATGGGTGCTGTTTCCAGATTGGCAAATATTGTAAGCTTTGTCACCTACTTTTGTTCTTCGGGTGCTGTGCCTATTTGCACATATGTAATTCTCAACTTTCAGCTTCACATGTTTGAAAAGCCTGCTAACCATATCTCAGGCTGGGCCGAGACGCGACGAATGAGGATGGGTCTTTTAGATTTGCTTGCGGTAACAATCCGCCACCTTCGTAGGGTGTGGAGAAGGATGTCATGTCACTGCAGTCATGGAATAACATCAGGCAAAGCTTCAGAGGTGAGCGTGGAACAATAGGACTTTGAAAGCAAGGCCACAACATGAAAGGAAAGAAGTGCCTTTCATGAGAGTGCTCACAGCCAGCAGCAGACATGGAGTCAGGATCCTTGCTAGCGTTAGACTTTCTAATGGGTAAATCAGAACAAAAAAGCTCGCCCAACCACGTACACTGTCAAGCAATAAAGTTTAATCTTGAGTTCACCTGATTCAAGTAGCCATCCTTAAAGTTTAAGCAGAAAACCGTGTTGTGAACGCCGCGGAAATCAGAGACGTGCAATTTACGTTCTGATCATCATTCATCTGACATGTCACCCGGCTTCTAGAACGAATTTTCGAAGAAACCCCCGCGACCTGCTATGTGTTTTCCGACAGGGGAAAATTCGCCATGGCCCCTACACAGGATGATCTGCCTCCCCACGCTGCAATGGGAAAGGATGATACGCCTGTTGTGGTGGTTACGGTGCTTATGACATTAATCGCAACAATATTCATCGCCCTGAGACTATACGGATGCCTCTTGGTACTGCGCCGGCGTCTCTATTTGGAAGAATGGCTCAGTGTGATCAACCAGGTGCGTTGGGATCAGACCAAAAGCGACTTGGCAAACCCTCTAACTAGTCGCTCATTCTCCATGTCGCACGAGGTTGCTAACCGCATCATCTTCAGATCGATTTGTGGCTGACGGCAGCATTGGTTATCAACTTGTACACAAGAACAGCGGCCGGGCGACGTTGGGCCACACTATCTGACTCTGAGCGGACCAAAGCCCTCTTTTGGCACAACGTCCTCACAGCGCCGTCCGTCCTGGGTCTCGGTCTGCCAAAGCTGACCGTTGTGAGCCTCCTGACTCGAGTATTCAAACCGGGACAACTCCATCAGACCATTCTCTGGGTCTCAGCTATTTTATGCGTGGTGAACTTTGTTGTTGTCATCTTACTAGCTTGGTTGACCTGCCGTCCTATATCTGCAGCGTGGGATGTTAGCATAACAGCTAAGAGATGCCTCGACTCCTGGGTCTACGTTAAATTCTGCTACTACTCCACGAGTAAGCCCACAATTTCGAAATCACTTTAGACATCCGTGTGATTACCGCTATACGGGCGCTAACAGGTTGCTCCAGCTTTCTCTGCCGCCCTCGACCTCTACTTCGCATTGTACCCGGCGTTTGTCTTCCACAAGCTTGGATGGAATATTCGGAAAAAGTTGGTGCTGTCCGGGGTTATGGGACTCGGAATCTTGTGCGTCTTCCATTCCCGACTTGAGACCTACTCGGCCGAGATATCTAATCCACGACTGTGGCCCATCTTTCCAGTGCAACCGCAGTGGCGGTATATAAGATCACGACTCTCAAAGTTCTCACCTTTACTGACGACTTCACCTGTAAGACTCTCACCTCATGCTCTGACATGCTCAGTTCGGTCTTGGTTACTAAAGTAGATTTGTAGATCATGTTTCGACCGCTATCATCCCCACTGTCGTGGAGGCGAATACGATCATGATCGCCGCTTGCATATCGACATTGCACCCTGTGTACGAGCTTGTGTGTCAGAAGCTTAGGCGCCGGACGCCGAATGAAGATGGGGTTGGCCCTGCGCACCGACACGGTAACCCAACTGACACTCCATCTGGTGCAAAGCGAGGATTCTGGTCATTGTTGTTAGACAGGGATCTATGGACCGAATCCACGATAGTCACGCGCCTAAGCCGGAGCATAAGCCAGAGGAGGCCAGTCCATGCTTCCGAACACGATGAGACGGCTGCCATCCCTATACGCACGCTAGAAGACGCACAAGACACCCAAGCGGCTGATGAAGGACTGACGCGTGAGGCCGGAGGAGATAAAGCGCTCGTCAAGCTCTATCATGCGAGACTGGCGCCATATTCCGGCCGTTCGTAATATCTTTAGACAGAATGCTTTAGTGATGTCCGTGATGGACACAGGACTTGTGCACAAGCCGAATACAGAATTACATTATTGCCTACAGAAACATCACTTCTCGTCAGGTTATCAAGGTGCATCTAATGTCTTCTCAGCATCCAATAGTATTGTGTTGATAGAAAGCCCTTTACATCCATTAACTTGATAAAGGCAGTTGGAACTTGGTTGAGAGCTACCTATTGAAACTTTATTTTCTTTCAGTGTGGTTCAGAAGCTGATGTATGAACATATCAAGAAAATATCAACTTTTATTTGTATTTTTAATGTGAGGTTCCTATCTTTTATGACCTCGGAATTGATGTATTAGTATTAAAAATTATATTACAATTTAACGCTACATCGATTTAGTTTAGCGTTTTGTTTGCAATTTACTTTAATTAGATACGTTAATAATTAGAGGGTACCGAATTAGGAATAAAATACAAGTGCAGCCCTGCTATGCTGAACGAAGAAATGAAATAAGAGGAGTGAGTGGTTTCACGGCCGATCAAGCTCCTTGGTCTGTGGGATAATTAAGCAGGAAGCGGCCTCTGGTCACGTCATGGTGTATTCGAGTCATAAGCAGATAATCAAGACCGCATGTAGCAATCAAAGGAGGAGGCAGTAGTGTAGATTGACGTGGCATGCTCGTTTTCTACAGGCGAAAACGAAAACGAAAACCTGAATTGCCGTGCAACGAGCATTCCATGGCCCGTGAAAATATAGTGCTCGCATCTGGCCAGGCCATGCGTAAGATTTAGGCAGTGATTAATCCACCTGTGGGCACCAGTAATGAGTTGTGTGCCCAGCACTCCTATCATGTGGCTTACTCTCGGACGCAGGATGCCATCGCACCACATCCTTGCCCATGCAGCCGGGGCTGAAAGTGACAGCAAATAGCCGACTCGGCCTGCATCCAACCAGCACGAATGCGTAAATTCTCCATCATCTCCCACTCATCTGAGAAATGCAACCAGGTGCCAACGCTGGGCTTGAGGCGTATTTTGGGTTTTCCTGACTACGCCAACGGTAGATCCGAATCACTGCTTCTACTTCGGAACCCCTATGAAGTGATTTGTGCGCTGTCACTTGAATTTGACGAGATTTGGCGGAACCGAGCTAAGCGCAACGGGTTTAAATGTAAAGTTAAAATGCATGCAGTTCACCAACACGAACGGACCTTGCATTAGTGCTGCAGTTCTGGCACCCTGTCTCTGCCTGTCAGAATGGGACGATCTGGTCCGACCTGCGGCTTATTCGGCGTCCCGCCCCGGCTGTGGAGCCATCCACTGTTAGTGTAGATACGGTAGAATGACAGAGCACATAAGGCGGGCTGTAGAGATTGGTAAGTACTGAGATGTGATGGGGCTGAGCTGTCTGGTGGATTCCACTACCAGGGCTTGTGGGCCACAGTTACATGCTGTGGGTGAACCAAGATACACATTATATAAGGTCTTCTGGCCCAATCCAGTTATTGGGCACGTGTAATTGAAACCCATTCATGTGAATCCATTCAACTTCAAGATTTGCTGCATCACTGGTCGGCTGCGAGTCCATTTGTACAACAGCAAAAGATGGAAGTAGGGTTGAACAACAGGTGGAGCGAGTCTCCTCGCTTACACTTTCACCCAATCCTCTCTAGTTTCTCTCCTCGTCGGGACCTGAACATCATTTGAGATTTAACCCATCCTGCAAGAGACTACGTAATTGTGCCTAGCCTACCAAGACCGGGCAACCACTCATGAGAGGTGTAATGGACATTAGCTGGGGGGATTCCGGGACTGTGCAGTCCCGGTGGGCCCGCAGAAGCACTCTTTGACAGCTCGCACTGCCGGAGGGACCCGGTCCCGAGACACACTGACCAGTAATGTATTGAGTGCTCTGGGTAAAGCGGATCAAAATTGGGTCTCAAGGTCGAGTCTAGGCAGTCATCCATTTCCCAGCTGGGGCTCAGCGTTCCCGGTAACCGGCAGCGTGTCACCCCATGGCGAACGGCGATCTGCATCAGTTAGCGTTCAATAGTACTTTTTGTCAGCTGGGCTGAAAGTATCACGATGCCCAAAAGGCGGCGACCCAGCTCTGTAAAGGGGAAAGAGGGTCCAGGCTACGTTTTCAACGGCCCAATTAACAGGTGTTCGACAAAGCTGATGCCACTAGACTGCCCACGGGAAACCCATACCAGTTTTCAATAGCAACTCGCAGCTCCGCAAGTATCCACATGAGTATGTGCATGTAGGGTAAATAAAAATTCTGCCCTCGCCAGTCACCCCCATTTCCTTAGAATTGATTACCGTGGTTGGCCCCTTCTTCGTGACCTACAGCTGAAATACAGCTCAGAAGTCGCAAAATGAGACACATCATGAGGCCGTCTATAGCTATAGCAGCATTGGTCGGTGCGACCAGCGGCTTTGAGGTGAATCAGACCTGTCTCGACATTAGAGGCAACGTTTCCAGCTCTAGCGCTGTCATCATAAGCCCATGTGAGTTCTCATTCAACCCATTCCCAGATAGAAAAACGAACTACCGACACCTACTTGAGCGACTGCCTAATATGGGACTGTACAGTGGATGCGAGGTATGCCGTCGCCATTGACCACTGGTTCGCGTCATCAAGCCAGAAGCCAGCCTGTGTCTTCGAGCCCGGTACACCTGAAGATGTGTCAATTGCAGTACGTACACTGTCACACCCTGATACTCACATGTTCTTGGTATTTACGCCTTTGCAAAACAGATCAGTATCATAGCACAATCACACACGCCCTTTGCCCTCAAAAGCGGAGGCCATGCCTCGAACCCTGGCCATTCGAGCACAACCGGCGTGCACATCTCTTTCGCGCGCATGAAGCAGGTCAATTTATCCGAAGACAAGTCAACTGTCGAGCTCGGAATGGGACTGGTTCGTATACGCCATTAAATGGTTCCCTGAGGAAATACTAATCAAATCAAAATAACAGACCTGGGCCGATGCATACAAAGAGCTCTCCAAGGATGGCGTGAACGTCGTTGGCGGCAGAGTGTCCGGGCCGGGCGTCGGCGGCTTGACACTAGGTGGAGGGTGTTCCTGGTGTGTCCCAGATCTGCATTGCAAATTAAGCGCAACCATACTAATGACAGCCTGCTAGGAAAACGAACCAATTTGGACTGACCTGTGACACTGTGAGGACGTACAATGTTGTGCTACCGGTACGTCGGCAATCTCTTGAGCACGTATGCTGCAACTAACCCAAATCTCCATATAGAACGGCACAATCACCACGGCTTCTGCCAGCACCAACACTGATCTCTTCTTTGCGCTGAAGGGTGGCCTGAATCGCTTCGGTGTTGTAACCTCTATAGTTTATGAAACACACCCCCAACCTCCCCAGATCTGGGTAAGAATCGCCCATCTCTCTGGTAGCATACCTAATCCAGCGTGCTAAGCTGACAGCGATGTAACAGGGTGGTCAACGAATCTACACCGGTGACAAGGCAGACGCACTTCTAAACGCCACCGAGGTCTTCTCCCGCACAGTCACCGACCCCAAGGCCCAGGTCATCCTGACCCTGGAGGGACTGCCCGTGCTCTCGCTCACGCCCGTGGTCCTGATGTTCTACGATGGCCCAGACCCGGGAGACAGCTTCGCCATGTTCGACGGGATAATACCCGTCAGCAGCGGCACTCTCGAGCAACCATTCACCACCTTTGTGGCTGCGCAGGCGACCCAGCTCATACAGAACAACCGGGGCACCTCGCACACAGTCTCGGTTTCGGCTGTCACACTGCCGCTGCTCGAGGCCGTCAAGGCCGAGGTCCAGGTAATATCTTCTTTCATTCCGCTTTCATTACTAAAATTGCTGACTTTGGGGCAGAGTCTCACAGCTCAGATGGCCTTGCACAGCGGCTCGCTGGTGAGCGGGGGTGTTGATCCATTCCTGGACTACGGCCAGTATGCCACAGATAGTGCATACCCTCACGCGGACTCACCAC
This sequence comes from Diaporthe sp. DP-2020a, assembly GCA_018137895.1. Lineage (NCBI taxonomy): Eukaryota > Fungi > Ascomycota > Sordariomycetes > Diaporthales > Diaporthaceae > Diaporthe > Diaporthe sp. DP-2020a. The sequence goes on from JACVEP010000045.1 coordinate 194,313, forward strand.
TCCTGGTAAGCACCTGCCTGTAGTGAATATTCTCTCCCGTCAATTACAATGTAACTGATCATGATTTTACCCTACCACAGGTGAGCGTGTACTGCGCCTGGGGCTTGACCATCGACGATGAATTTTGGATTAATTCGGTCAAACTGTCCATCGCCAACATAAAGCAAGTCGCAATCAAGGAGGGTATTTTCAAGGACAGCTTCACCGCATATCCGAACTACGCGATAGGGGACATGACTGCCGAGGAGCTCTACGGGACCGCGAACGCGGCGAGGCTCAGGGCTATCAGGGCTTCTGTTGATCCGGATGGAGTGATGGAATTGGCTGGCGGTTTCTCTTTGCAATGACGTAGCCAGATATAGTTGGGAAGGACTCGGATAGTTCTGTCCGCAGACTCAAAGAGACTTGATCTGGAATATGTGACTTTGTCTCTTCATTTTTCCCCACCTTGCCGGAGAACATCAAGCTCCTCATATAGATTGCGACTGTTTCATAGTTGAGGTCTATCAATGACTGTATCAGGCATAATGCTCCTTAAAATTGTGCGGGGTTTGAAAGACATTAGACTTTTCAACTCCGTAAGTCAATCGAAGCATTATTAGCAGATGTGTCTGTTCTGGATACTTATTTCAGGGAGGATGAGCTTCTCATGGTGCTGGGCTTGGCGATTCTCCTGTCGCCTATTCGGGCTTCACTTATTCAGTAGCATTCTATGCTGTACGTTGCGCATTTAATGGACTCGGAGATAAGTGGAGAGGCTTAGCGAAGCACGTCAGCTCAAGGGTGTTTAAGATCAGTCATTGGTGAACTTCTTCTACCTTTATGCTCTGATCTACCTTTATTCTACGCCATAGTTGGCTCCAAAACATGATCCTCGTGTAGTCTCCGAATCACGTGGAAGCTTGGGCAATTACCCCAAGATGATTCTCGTGTGAGCGTTCAGTTCCTAAAATATCGGCTCCAATGTCACCTTGAACGGTTGGACGGATTGGAATGGCTCCGCCGTTGGCCTCCAAAATTGTCTCCGGGGCATAAGGCCCACAAACCTAGACACCTGAAGGTGCCCACGACAACCGGAACAGAGTCTTCCACCATTTCTGGAGCATCCTTGACATTGGAATGCCTGCCCGTTCATGTCATACTCGAAGCCCCCACCTTCGCATACGGAACATTTAACCAGGTAGCCCGACCGGCTACAGACGCCGCAATCAACATGGTTGAAGGGGGGCTGGGAAAGCCAAATCCGACCTCTACCACCGCAAGGAATGCATGAGACAACTCGACCGTGACAACCATTGAAAACATCTCTCTCGAAAATCTCGCATGGGCGGGATATGACTTGGTAGCACGAGCCACACATGCTCGAGATCGAGGATGCAGAAGAGGGCATGCTGTGCGTTGATCTCTCGAGAATGTTGCTTGAACCTTCGGCGGTGATACTTCTGCGGCACGTCAGCAAGGCTAAGGAGTGTAATGCCGAGGGGCAGGCTGACCTGATGCTCACGAGGGCTCGTCTTCTCTGGCGCTGATCTATGGCTCTCACTTTAAGTAGATGTTGTGATTTGGCTCCATACGTTGAGTTTGACTGTGTCTTGAACTCCACTAAGAAGCACAAGGCTGAGAAACGTGTTGATATACTGTACTTGAGCATGAATCACTGAGAAGCGCCTGATCAATATTATTGAGCGTCAGAAGAATTTCCTGCTGCGAACGTGTGATTGAATTCCGAAAGTATGAAAAACCTAGTCAGTCACTATGGACTTGTCTGAAGCGAGGAACTCAGTACGGCACAGGGAACGTGCCATGTGACTGGCTTGAATATCTGGTATGAACATGTCTCCGATGTGGTTTACAGGCTCCACATATATTTTCCATTTCTTCATCAGCAGTCATCATGCCACGGTCCGTCAGTCGTCTCATACGGAGCGTCAATTAGTTCCATTCCACCGAAGTATATTCGGTGCTCAGATCCATGACGAATGGCCCATGAATCCCGCGCTCGTGACAAAAGGTAACGAAAATACGTTGTCTCTACGGCGAGAAAGTATGTCTGTCACAGGCAGAGGTGGACAACGATCGGGATTATATGGAAACTATGAATATAAACATTACGGCCCTAGGGCAAGTGGCGGTACCACTTTTGCACTAATAGTGCAGGGGTTGAAATCGTGACAGGAACGAATGAGAGGATTGCCAATGATATTGTGTGTGGGCTTTGTGTGCTTATTCATCACGGAAAATATTTCTCTTCTCTGCCAAAACTCCTCGGGGGTATCTTGCAGTCATTGCCGGTTTCTCTTTGTAGTGGTGGAGTTGAATTGGAAACGACAACAATATACATGGTTTCAAGTTGATAGGCACCCGACCTCAGTTCTGTAGTAACGGGTGTCGTCTGGGGGTGGGTAAATACCTTATCATGTATCTGAACTGCTTTCTCGGCCAAGACCTCTCTACCCACGTATCAACTATATTCCTCTGTCCTATTTGAAAAAATTGAATGATATGATTAGCTCCTTTCACGACCATGTGGGAGCTGGCAGAGTGTACTCTGATGTAACCATTCAGGGCACTCGTCACCAGGAGGATTCTAGGGGTGGACTTGATTATCCGTGGCTTTAAATATCCTCTTCAGGTCTCATCTTCCCCAGAACGTCCTTAATGGTACTTGGCACGTTTAGTTTACCAGAGACATACGTAGGGATGTTCAGTGAATCAAATGAATTCAGTACCTTGTGACTTAAGTCCTCGACGATCGACTGACACTCTCTACTCTCTGGTTCGTCTTCGGTTCATGCCTCAACCAGCCCCCCAAAAAGCTTCCATGGTCTGTCCGGGCCATACCCAATTTACTATCCTTTCCCGTCGTCGCCAATCACGGCATTGTGATCAAGATGTGGACCGATCCGCTGCCTCTACCCGGCCCCAGTCACGCCGCGGAATGTCGAAGGAATTGGGATGGTGCCGTCGTGGTTCGAAGTTGTCGTTCTCTCCCGGGCAGAAGGACAAGAATACCCAGATCTCGCAGGCCCCAGCACAGATCTTGCAGCTCACTTGGCCTGATCCAGAGCAGGGTGTGCACGAGACTAGCTCCTCCGTACCAGGGAGGAACCGATAGCAGTGGCCGCGGCATTTGGTACAAACCATCCGAACGCCGGTTCCCGCGCATGCGTCGCAGTCAGGGTAAGTTCCGTCGTCCAGGACGTCCTGGGTCGTGCCTAGACCTTCGCAAACACAACACTCGACGGTTAGATTGGTGCAACCGGGGCAGTCGGTGGGTTTGTAAAACTCGCATGGACGATTGATGTTGTTATGGCATGATCTGCATAAACTCACACACGGACTGATGGGCTGGAGATACAGAAGCACTTATCAGCTTCGTCAGCAACTTCATCAGTACTTGGTGCGGCTGTTGACGAGATGCAAAATTGGATTCTTTAGCGAATGAGATGAATTCAACACATCGCAAAATTCTTTCTAGGTCAAAAATCCTACTTTTCACTGTCCGATGCCTTCGTTACAAGCCTTGAGCGGTTCCAAAAAGCAGCTCGATACCGTTTCCGACCCACCCCCGTTCCATTCATCACCCGCTTTCTCAGGGTTTGTATGACCGTACCACTTCGCCCCAGTCTTCTTTCGCGGACTCATCTCTTCTTGGATGAACATGGGGTTTGCGATGGGACCGTTGTACTCCACGAAAAGTGTCTCCTGGGCAGAGACGCAAGAACTTCTTGACCTGAAGGTGCCCATGACATGTCTTGCAAGGCTTCCAACCCTGTCCCTCGCAATCTTGACATCGGATGCGATAGTCTTGGCCAACAACGTCAAGGGAACCTTTGCCTTTGCATGCGGCACAACCTCTCATTTCTCCGCGTCCATCGCAGGTGACGCAGGGAGGATATTTCCCGTCCACCAGCACGAATAGATCCTTGCCTGTGCCCTCGCAAGAGTCGCATTTGTAGACATCGTTACCACACCCAGGGCAATCGGTTATCTGGAAAATCTCGCATGGGTGATGAATGCTGTTGCGGCACGACCCACACACATCCGGGTCCAGGTCCGCCAGAGCTGTTGATGAAGAATCGCTCATATCGTACCCCGGCTTCTCGCAATCAACGCCGCACGGGTTGCGGATGATGAAAATCTGAACAAGATAGTCAAGGGCGGTTAAACCTTTTGCTCAAGAGGCCTAATCCTGTCGTATTGGTATGCCGTTTTCTGTTTGGGCGCCAAGTCTAGTTTGGCCGTGTGTTGAGCTTGGGTGAGTCTTGAAAGTCTGCAGCGTAGGTAGGAGGTCGATGCAGGTATTTATACAGATTCCGCGGGCATTAATCACTGCGAAAGGCCTGGTTTAACTTGCTCGAGTCACAAGGCTTCTTTCGTTGAGAATCGGTGATCAGCTCCGAAAGCACGGGCAGCCGTGCCAGTCACTTCGCACTCCTATCAAGTCACAAATCCAGTCTGGCAAAGCGAGCACGCATGTGGTTTGGTTGTATATGTTTCTGCCATCTAAGTGGTCTCGTTTTTAATCTATATATATATGCCTCTTTAAGCAATATATATTAATCCCTTTATATAATAATAAATCCTTAAGCACTTAGTATTAAAAGAAAATATAATATTAATAATAATAAGTTTTAAATATAATTATAGCTTACGGCTAAGTAAATAATAATAGCTATATAAATAAGGCTAGCGAGAATTACTTTTAATAATGCTATAGATTATTAATATAAGTAGCTAAAGATTAATTTATTATAGCGCTTTAAAATCAAAGTTAGGTAAATAATTATATAATAAAAATTAAAATAATTTCTTTATAAAATAAATCATATAAATATAATTTTATAAAATAATTATAAATAATTATTAAGAAAATTATTTATTATTTTAATTATTATTAAAATTAGCTTTAAGATTAAATATTAATTATAATAATAACTTACTTAATAAAGATTTTTTTAAAAGTATAATATATATTAATATAAATAAAAAAGAATTAAGTTTTTAATTAAGGTTATTATAAAATCTTTTAAAAAAAAGTAAATATGATATTTATAATAAAATAAATAATATAAAGAAATATAATAATATTATATTCTTT
>JACVEP010000045.1:199424-214871 GCA_018137895.1 Diaporthe sp. DP-2020a
TATTTTTTTATTATTAATAATTAAAGAATAATTTAAAGAATTAAAAAATAATTAAAAAATAAGGATAGGAAGAGAAATTTTATAATTTATTTATAAGAGGGTAATAAGAAAATATATTAAGTTATACATAACTTTATATATAAGCTTAGGGTTAAGGGATAATTAGAAAGCTAAGTAGACAGCAGCTAGACCAATGAATAGTTGATTTAAAAAACAGTGTGGCCGAAGCCTCTGCCATCTAAATACAGCTTCAGCCTGGTTAACTGGCCTCATATCTACTTGCCAGTGATGTTCTACATGGCCTGTATGTACGTATTGCTTCCTTCAAGAATGTATTTGCCCCTTGCCGCGAACACGCTCAGGCATCACCTGCAATGGTTGTCAATCTTGCACATACATGCTCTAGAAAACAATGTGGTGGCATACTCATCACAAAGGATATTGAAAACCGGGACCCTGATTTATAATGAACGAAGACTTATCTACCTGCAGCTAGAGGAATTGCCTTTTTGACCCATCTATGGACGGAAATTGTTCTTTTTAGAGCCAGATTAAATGCAAACGCCAAAGTAAAGCCCACGCACACCCTTCCTGCCTCATCAACGAGACCCCCTCTTCACCGCCCATGATAATCCAGACGTAACATTTCCAGTCACAGCCGCTCAACAGTCAGCAGCCACAGCCGCTTAACAGTCAGGCACACTGACGGGGATGTTAAACGGCACGCTCGTAGCAAGGCCGCTCAAGCTAGTCTCCTTGAACTCGTTGCGCATCCCTTGCGCCGTGAGCCTCATGGCGCGGATGGCGTCGTCGAGGCGCACTTTCGCGGTTCCGGAGCTGCTCAGCGCGAGGTTGGCGCTCGAGATGGCCTTGATGGCGCCGAGGGCGTTGCGCTCGATGCAGGGCGCCTGGACCAGCCCGCCGATGGGGTCGCAGGTCAGCCCGAGGTTGTGCTCGATGCCGATCTCGGCGGCCTGCTCGATCGTCTCGGGGCTGGCGCCCATGCAGGCGGCGAATGCGCCCGCGGCCATGGAGCAGGCGACGCCCACCTCGGCCATGCAGCCGCCCTCGGCGGCGGAGATGGTGGCGCCGCGCTTGTAGAGCATGCCGATGGCGGCGGAGGTGAGGAGGAAGGTCATGATGTCGCGCTCGGGGTCGTCGCTGATGAACTCGACCGTGTACTTCAGCACGGCCGGGATGATCCCCGCGGCGCCGTTGGTCGGGGCCGTCACTATCCGGCCGCCGGCCGCGTTGGTCTCGTTGACGGCCATGGCGTAGACAGCCAGGTAGTCCATGGCCGGGAACTCTGTCCGCCGCAGAGGAGACGGCATGACTGGGTGGCTGAAAGAGCCGTGGATGCGAGGTGGGCCACGCTTGGCAATCGTGCCAACTCTAGATTGTGTCGCTGCCGTTGTCGCAAGGTTTGTGGATCCGGACATGCCCGTCGCACCGGTCAGCCGGCCCGTTGCAGGAGACTCGGCAGCAGAGGCGATTTTGTGGGCGCTTGCTGGGTACAGACCCCGGGTGAGCCGCTTGTACAAGGCCGGCGCGCGTCGATGTAGGTTCAGAGATCCCGGAAGTGTGGTCTCAGGGGAGGCCTGGACGCCCTCGAGGATGCTGTGGTCCATGACGTGCCAGATACACATGACCTTTGTGTATATTTCCTCATCAGTATAACCATGGCTCTTTTCGTTTTCGTAAACCAGTTGAGCAATGGTGAGGTTGTGTTTGTGGCAGAGAGCCAAGAGGCTGGTCGCATCTCGGAAAGGGTGGCTGGGCTGGGCGGTGCTGCCCGTGTCGTCTTCCACCTCAGTCACAGGTTGTGCGTCTCCTGCGGATGACACCACAACAGCTTCACTCTCAACCTTGCCCGGATCTAAGAGCTTCGCGTCGTCTTTTGGCTTCACCTCGATACCACTTCTTCGATCACCGGCCGCGTCAGCTCGCCTGATTTCTTTATAGAACAGGTTTTCACCCAGATCTTTCGGATGAGTCCCTGGTGTTGGAGCCCCAGAGTCCTTATCCATGGAGATAGACGGCTCTCTGTAAGATGCTGCGGTCGATAGAGCGCCGTTGACGACGAAGCCACCGCCGACACTGAAGAGATCATTGGTCGCTAGCATGTCACCCTGGTCATCAAAGACCATGAATCGCATACCATTGCTGTGCATTGGCAGCTTTCGACCCCATTCCCACACGAATTCGGTCTCGTAATCAAAATCAATCTCCTTGCCCTTGCCGCCGGGAAGACCTTGACCGAGGAACAGCTTTTTGGTGGCCTTGATCTCGGCGAATCGAGCAGGCACGTAAGCCGTGTCGACGGATTCCACATCGGCACTCTCGAGGCCCAGGACCAAGGCTGGTAGGAATCAGTGAGGGTTTCCAGGCCGATGAGATCGCATTTCCAAACATACCCGATGGTGTCATGTGGCCTTCGCCGGTGAGGGCCAGGCTGCCATAGATAGAGATTCGAATCTTGTGGACTTTGTGCAGGAGACCAGCCTCGAGAAGGTCCGTCACGAAAATGTTGCCAGCCCGCATTGGGCCGACGGTATGCGACGAGGAAGGGCCAATGCCGATGGAGAACAGGTCGAAGGTTGAGATGACAGCATGTTCGTGGTCGGCTTCGCTGTAGGTGCCAGTTTCCTCGTCTTCACCCGATTGTTCCCTCCGAGTTGAAGTCGTTCCCAGTTGCTGGCGCCGTGATGTCCCCAAGTGACGGTGTGGGAGCTTTGCTAAGCCGACATCGCGGCCTCGGCCCGGCCTGCAGGACCACATGCATGTCCTCACCGCGTCCGCAGCGCCCAACAGAGACAACTGACGGGACAGCGAAGCACTCAATGGATTCGCAAACGGGGCACCAGCAGAGCCATGCAACAGCCTGAGCTGCCGCAGCGATGCGCTTCGCATCTTGAGGCCTGGTGTTGAGAAACGAGTGTGTCTTGTCTTGTCAACAGAAAAAAAAAGCCAATGAGTCGGACGTTGAAGGTCAGCAACAAAGGGATGACCATCAAGGTTAGCTCCACAGCTGGCAGGGGTCCGATAACACATGCACTATTATGTCATTGGCTGGCTGGTGTGCACTGACATTCCCCTAACCCTGGATATCTCTTACCAACTCCGCATAGATACGGCCACTCATGCCCACGATGCTCGGGCACTTAAGCTCAGCTGGGGCTGCCAATCCCGAACTTCCTCCACGCTGGTGGTATTCGGCGTTCAGAGACCGATGAACGGAGTCCCAAGTTATGGAGTTTTGAGCCATCTGTCTGCCTAATCCTCACGTCATGCTCAAGTGTCACTCAAGGCTTCGGACACGTCGATCTGACTCATTGGCCTCGTGCTTGGCACCTAGGGTTCTATATGGAAAGTCTCAAAACGCATCATTGGTGCTTTAGGAGCTATATATTGATGCATCTATGAAAGAATGCAGAAATTTGTACCGTCTAAGACGGAGGTACACCCGTGCATCGTCAGTACTAATAAATCAACACGCGTACCTAATTTGCATTATTCTATCTTAGAAGAGAAACTCAAAGCAAACAAATAGTTTATGTAGATGTAGCACTACAGCAACCCCTGTAAGTTAAAACCATCATGGACCTCAGATTTTCGGACCATTCAGTTAGTCTCATATTTAAGATCACACCCATCTAGACTATGGAGATATCTCGTACTAAGGCGTAATTCTCATGCAAAGACCCTTGGCCTTTCATCATGCTGTGCACATACGAGTCGCCTAAAAGAACAACGTCCCCACCACGTTTTCGCGCAACGAACGGCGCAGAAGCTCCTAAGAAGATACAGAAAATGTCTCCTGGCTCTGTGGCTGCCGGTACCAAACCCATCTGCCCTTCTCTGGTCACACAGATCCGCCGACCCTGGACTGTGTCAATTACCCAATCCCGGTGTTCTCTCACATCTTGAACATGTCGTGTCCGAAACCTTTCTGCACTATACTGACTTAGACCAAATTCTTCGATGATCGATTTTTCCTTGTGCTGATGTATCTTTTCGTTGCCCGCCGCGATGGTAATATTGTATAGTTGCGTCATGGAAGCAAGATTGTGATCATTACCAAGTCTTCCAGCATTGCATGCCTTTTGAAGGAATTGCGCGGTCTCTCCATCCCACTCCCCAACGTGGCGTTCCCATTTTTTAAGGCCCTCTTCCCAATCGTCCCAAGCCCGCTTCGACTGTCCACTTGCGCAAGTCTTGGAAAAGTACACCGGGGGACGAAGCTGCGGGCCTAGTAACTGCACTTCGTCATCGAGCACAAACCCGCGAACAAGTAGTTTCGCGCCGTCGAGGCGAGCTTCCCCAGGATTCGGACCCCCGGCCTGACACTTCAGGAAATGCCGCTGACTCCAGCCATCGGCATGGCCAGGCACGTTCTCTCCGATGGCTGCAAAGTTAGGCACCCAAGAGGGGGAGACAGTTGATCCCATCATCGGAAGGAGCTCTATGCCGTAGCCCTGCTCAATGAAATACTCTGCGAATTGTCGGTAAACATCCTGGTCAGTCTTGCTGTAGTCAGGGCGTGGGAGCGACTCCCAGTCTGAGGCAATACCCAACAGTCCATACAGATGGTCTCTTGGCATAGTCGACTCGAATTTGCAGCATTTCTTGACAAGCTGGAACAGGTGACGCGAGCGGATCCGCTCTGTCTGTTGAAACCTGGGGGTCCACTCATCAACCGTTCCGGGCTCGTCGACAGACTCGGTGCCCGAGGACACGTCTCGCTTGCGCTTGCCGTTGAGGTGTTGGGAGCGACGGTGTCGACGACGAGATCTTGGCCCGAGATGGCGCTCTTCCAAGGGAAATTCATCCGCAGTCGATGCTTCAGAGTGCTCCCGGCCCGTGTCTTCCGATGTGTGCTCTCCACTGGAGTCAGACTCAGGCAGCTGCGCATCTTCCTGGGGCAGTTGCGCGTCTTGGTGGGATGAGGACGTAGTCGAGCTATCCTCCCTCTCATTTCCATCGACTGGATCATCCATGGTATCCAGGACCGAAGTATTGTCCTCCTCTGGTAAGCCTATGGAGGTAGTCCGACTTGAGGAATCTGAAGTGCGCGGAGAATCTTGAACGAGGTCATAAAACCTCGTCGTATCTATCGGGGAAAAGTTTCGATATTTCAATCCCCTTGCAAATGCTTCGTCGAATCCATCACGGCCAATCATCGCCCCAATCTCACGCATTATCTCAAGGTTGACGCGGTTGGCCTTCCATCTTGAGATCACGTCGATGGCATCCAGCTTTTGTCCAGCGACGGAATATCCACCATAGATGGAGAAGCCCAAGTTCACACTGCTCTCCGAAAGGTGTTTGAACGAGGATATGTTCGCTGCCATTAACTGGTCCCGGGAAATGCGAGCCCATCCGACTTGAAACACTGTGTGCTCTGAGGCGATGGCCTCCTGAATCACCCAGATCCTGTTGAACCAAGGTCGCGCCAGTAGTATTTGCCAGGCCATCCAGGCCGAGAAGTCTCTCTCCTTCGGCAGAGGACTAGATGCCATAATCTGATCCAAGAGATCACCAACATTCTGGTCCTTGTGGTGGTGAAGAAACGAGATCAATTTTGAAACTGGTATGCTCTGGTCTCCCAGTGATTTCGCCGGTTGAAGGACCCATTTCTCCAGAGCCTCGACCGCATTTGGCGTTATTGGTTGGTCTCCTTGCTCCCCGAGGTATACATATGTCATGGCAGCCTGATGATAGATTCGCCGCATTAGAGGTATCTGAACGCTCTTTTCGTTATTATCGGCCTGGTTTATGCAGATTGCGTCCGCCCAGATGAACTCCCAGGTCTCAAGTTGTCGAAATCGCAACAACGCATTTTTCAGGTTGGATCCAATATCCACTTCATCGCCATCACAGGTAATCGGATTCCGCTTTGTCTGGTCTCCCCATGTATAGCTCAAGGCGACATAACTTGTCGCTTCAACGTTGTCCAGAGAGATGGAGCTTGTAGTGCATATGAGAGAATCACTGAAACTCTCTGCTGGCTGGACATGAAGCAAGCGAATAAAAGGTCCGTCCGGTAGTGGGGTGTAGGAGCAGCTTCGAAACAGGTGTTCCATCGTCGGTGACCCCAGTTGATCTTTCCAACCTATCCAGGTAGGCTGGCACGATATTTCCAAGTACTGTTTGCGATTGTGGAACCGATTGCCAACTAACGGGGTGAAAGACTTTAAAAGGCCTGAAACCACGGTGACACATCTGAGTCTCTCATTAAGTCACCTTGTCGCCTCTTGATACTTGGAAAAATGACTTAGATGTTGAGAATGTTATACCCAGGCAGACACATGTTCATCCATTGAGCGGTCCCAACAAAAGACATGCTGGCACAATCGCTGACAAAATACTTTAGAGAAGCTAGGCTTGAAACGGAATGCGAGAGCACGTTTTCATGCTCCACGCCTATATATCTAATCAGCACAGCCTCTCGGTGGTACTTTCTGTTATCTCACTTACCCACTTGACTGCAGGAGCAGACGTGGCACTGGAGCGGGCACCAACAAACAAGAAAGTAGAAGGTGCCAGGTGGCACCCAATCCGTCAGGGATGTTACAAAGAGGCCTCATGCGAGAAATGAAAATGGTGAAGCAAATTATCTGCTTCTCAATTCCAGGTCTGACCCCAGGTCGTGAGGCAGGCTGCCACAATTGTGAATCTTTAGAATAAGATCAGAGACTTCGTATAGTTGACAGAGACCTACGTCAAGTCAACCCGACCTCTGCAGATCGCAAGACGTTTTCCATTGCTCACACAGGATGAGCAAGCCCCCATCCCCGGGGACCGGTGTGGTCTTGACTCTGGGTCCCGATGTCGCATCTTTCGGCCTAGGTGGATCAAACACATCAAACAATGCGGACACGGGGACGCCTAACGACCATGACGGCGTAGTTGTTAAGCCAAGAGAGAAAATACTTCATGTCACAGAATAGTAAGTGATAGAACAGCGGTATCCTAAGTGATATTACACGCACTGATGCAGTTTACAGCTGGGATCGGTAAGTTGGCGATAGTTACATCCCACAAGACCGTGGATCTACGCCCGATATTGTTTATTAACGCTGAGCTCATACGCTGCTAGAGACAAAATGCGATGGAAACAGACCAGAGTTGACAAGCCACGGAAGAATAAGAACAAGCAAAAAGCTCGGAACTATATTTTCAAACGGGCGCTGAGAGAGGACCGAGACGGCGGCTCGGCAAAGCCATTCGTGCAAGTCTATGGTGAGCACATACGTGGAGTGCTCAAGGAAATCACACGGGAAGACCGAGGACCATCGTTTCATGAAAATGAGGTTCTTGTAAGTGAGAAGCTTTTTTTCTTTCTTTTGTAATTTCCCGATGACCTAGGAAGACCTAATAACCAGTTCAGGACTTTGCCGATATGAAGCTGCTCTGGCACCGCAAAGGTGATCTCGAGGCACGACTGCGAAGGGAGACGCAAGTGGCATTTCCCAATCACACTCTCATATTCGAGCTCGAGGCGGCTATCGACCTGATTGACGAGGTCTTCGCTGATGTCTACACCCAACTTGACGCACTCGACGAAGGTGAAATCACCTTCGATCTGCTCTGGACTTGCTTTCCGCCGCTCTCCTTGGTCACCGGTGTGGATAGCCTGGGACAACAACGTCTCTACCGGGTGCGCGAGACAGAATACCGAGTTTATGTGAATGAGCGAATTTTCCTCGTGGTAACAGACCACATAAGCTCCAACGGAAAACAGACTGGCTTTGTGAGCGACGAAACATTTCAAATTAGCGAGTTCCGCAGCGCGAAGCCGGTATTGGATCTACCGCACCACCCTTTTACGGCTCGGCCGAACCACAGACAGGAGCGCGAAGCTCTCATCGAGCGGGGAGACAAGTGGTTACAACTGCGCGGTCGGCACATTCAGGAGTATCGGGGTCATGCTGTCAGCGGCGGGGATTACGCCTATGGAAAGTTCAATGTGGGTGTTGCGCCCCCGTTCGTGAGAACCTTTTCAATTTAGACTAACCCCTAAATTTCCCAATAGTCCCATGGTCGAGTGGTGCTCGATCCAGTCACTTTCGACCAGGTCCGCCCGAATAACAGGCTTGTTCCCAGAATCGCCCAGTCTCTTTCTGACTTTACCGACGAGCATAAGCTTCTGGTGGACCCTGTCCTGTATGGGTTCAGTCTTGGAGATAAGATCTGGGGTAAGCCACAATCCTACTGCCTACCACCTTTAATCCCATTGCGTTGAGCAATGAAGAGGCGCAGTCTAATCCCAGCATTCTAGGGGGCTTCGCCGTGTCATCACTGACGGACGTTGTCTGGGATAACGAGATCATCGACAACCTTGTCATTCCCGAAGACCAGAAAGACTTTGTTCGCGCCTTGGTGGAGTCACATCTCAACAGCGGCTTTGACGATATCGTTCGCGATAAGGGCAAAGGCCTTGTTGGACTTTTATCGGGCCCACCAGGCGTCGGCAAGACTCTTACGGCAGAGGCTGTCGCTGAGATAGCGCGTAGGCCCCTTTACATGGTGTCTTCGGGTGAGCTAGGCGACAGTCCCGCCTCTGTCCAAAAAGCACTTGATGAGATCATGGAGCTTGCAGAGGCATGGCACGCCGTTGTTCTGCTGGACGAGGCCGATGTTTTCCTTATCAAGCGCGACGATACGAACCTCACACGCAACGCATTAACGTCCATCTTCTTGCGCCAACTTGAGTACTACCAGGGTATTATTCTTCTAACTACTAACCGCAGAGACAGTTTTGACCCTGCTTTTAAAAGCAGGATACACTTCTCCATTGACTATCCGGACCTGGATTTGGATGCTCGCAGAACGATTTGGGGGATGTTCTTGAGACGCACTTCGGAGAGTGGGGATGTGGTAGTTGACATCACGGAGAATGAGTTGATTGATCTGGCCAGGGTTCAACTGAATGGGAGACAGATTAAGAATGCTGTCAAGATTTCTCACACAACTGCGTTGCAAAAGAGTGTTCCTATAACTATAGCTTATATTCAGAGGACTCTCAAATTCTCTAACATATGATATACGTTTGGGGTGTAAGTAACCGTACCTAGGTAGAGGCATTGAAACCCGTTGTCCATCTCAATCATGGATTGTACCGGCAAACTATGTGCCGTCACAATAATTCCCTCGTCCGAGTCTGCCGTTAGGTCACAGGCTCATCAGTCGCTCAGATTGGCTCCCAGCTCAGGATATATGAAGTGCTCTGATACGTGCCCATGTTCGAGGAGTTGTCCCTCATAACGTCGTATGCAAGTCGTGCTGGCTCCCTTAGTGCCTCGGGCCACAGATCCTCGCCGCCCGGGAACGGCGCATGGTGGCCCAGCCCGGCCGTCCGCAGCCGCTCCCTCGTAAACATGCTGAACGCAACGAAAACGATGTAGTAGCGGCGCCCATTGGCCTCAAACTCCTGGCCCAGGTGATGATCCGCCAGCATCGCTTCCCTCTCGTGGTCGCTCTGTTCCCAGTGCCTGCTCAGGTGCTCCAAGACGTGCCCCTTCTCCTGGGCCATCCGCTCCTCAAAGATATCCCGCACGACAGCTGGGTAGTCGCGGCCCCAGTCCGGCCGCGGCACCCCGTCGACGATCCAGTACAGGAACGAGGGGAAGTGCGCCACCTGCATCACCCTGACAAACGCCTGGACGTTCTCGGGCCGCAGCAGCTCGCTCGCCGCCCCGCCCGCCGTGCTGCCCCACGACGGGTGCCACTCGATGCCCACGCGGTCGAAGCACGCAAAGGTCGTGCCATGGCATGGGGTCTCGACGCCGTACTGCCAGGCTGCCTGCCGCAGCAGCGGCGTCGCGCGGCCCTGGCTGTCGTGGAGCCGGAACACGACGAGGTCGAGGGCGTGGATCCGAGGGGCGAGGACCTCGGCGTCGTCGCGGTTGCTAATGACGGCCGGGGCCTTATCGCGACCGTACTGGACCTCCCAGACATCCATCGGGCGCGGTCGGTAGAGAGGCCCCATGCTGCGGTGGAGAGGCCAGCTATGGTTACTGTCGTCCTGGGTGTACTGCTGGGCGACGAGTCGTGACAGTCGGCAGGTCGAGAGGAGTGTAGAGATCTGAGTATAGGAAGATAGTTGCCTGCAGCGGCGCGTATAGGCTATCTCATCGACCGGATCACACGGAAGCTGCTTGCTGCTGCCGTCGTCATCTTCGGGCCCCGGTCGACCAAAGACGGCCGGCACAGTCGTGAGTAGATGCCGAAAGAAGGGTCCCGACTCGTCTGTTTTCCGTCTGGCGCGCTCCGAAAACCTGGGATGTCTCTGTCGGGCATAGTAAACGGCATCGTGGGTTTCAGGCATGCGATCGAATTTGTGCCATTGCGTCATGCGGATGCTGTCGCGGACGAAGTCGGGCTCGTGGGGGATGCCTTCTACTTCGATCCAGTGTACGCCGCGAGCTTGGGGGAGCACAAACTCCCAGATAGCCTCTTGGAGCTCGACAGCGAGGTCGTTGAACTTCGCCATGGTGTTGGCTGGCGACACGTGGTGTGGCAGGTCGTTTGAACATATGTGGATCAAGTTTGCAGTGATGCATGCTCCACCTCGCCGAGGAACGAAGCTGACCCGAGGTATCGATGGTTTAACACCTGACCCAGGTTGTTTTGCTTTTTTTAAAGGAAGAAGGAACTTCAGCAGGTATGACTGCAGGCGGCAAGTCCCGTGGACTGTAAGTTGCTTGTTGCTTGTTGCTTACTGCATCATAATTGGTCGAATACCCAATGCGGTTCCAATGGTTCGCCACCTACCCCCCCTTAAACGTAGATAGCGTCTGGGCCGTCTTACAACCTCAGCCTCATTTCAACAACGAATGGCTAGCATTAGCCCTGCCCCTGTCAGAGTTGGCACGGCTGTCAGCATCTCTCATCAGCATCACATCAGCAAGTCGAAGGCGGCCTTTAGCTAGCTGAGCATACTCCTCTTGCTCCCAAATGCTGATTCGGATGGATGGGGGAGTGATGAGGTCAAGGTGCGGGTATCAAGCAATCTCAATAATGAAAAATAGTGGGAACTGCATTGTGACTGGCCGACATTACACAAACCTGGTAATACACCCATACATCGTTTTAATGGCACGCAACAGACCTCACAATTCCAAGTCCTTTTCTCAGTCCTACTCTTCATCGGGGTACGTATTAAACAAGTCTCCGTTTTCATCTATATCATTCTCCATCCTGTCAGGATTGTACCCTGCAGCCATGATCTGTGCTCTTCCCTTGGCGTCAATTCTGATTTCGTCGAATCCCGCGGGCAGTGGTCTGTTATTCCTGTTGCAGCGTGTATTAGAGCGTGCCGATATACGAGCAGGCTATCATGATAAGACGGAGCAGTTTTACTCACTTGAGATAAAAGACCTTCAAGTTCCGCGCCTTGTCTTTCATTTGCTTCTGGTCTCGCGGATGACGATTTTGAAAGTGTCTCTTCCAGATTTTCTCAAGTTTTGAATAGTGCGCTCCGTGGCTCGCGATCAACCCGAGCAGTGTCACCGTATCCTCGTCACTCCATGGTGTCCGCTTCTGTGGCTCCCTCGTGTTGCGTGCTGTGCTTGTGGACACAGATGCCTGTTGCCAGCGGCGTGGGGTCGCTGCGTCGTCTTCGGCTGAGGAATCGACGCGGTTGAACGATGCAGACGGATGTGGCCTGCTGGACGACGGAGTTGGGTTAGTTCTACTGGAAGGCCCTGGGGCCGAAGACCCGAGCTGCGCAGGTAGCAGGAAATTGACTCGTTCTTTCCACTCGGCTTCTCTCTTCTCCGCTTCGTTGGCTCGCCGTAACAGCGCGATGTTCCTCATCTGCAGGTCCTCGATTTTATCCTCGCTGGCCTCGGTGGCTTCCTGGATTCGGCTGGTAGTCTCATTCCGAGTATGCGTCAAAATCTCCGTCAAGTCCGAGATTCGCCGGTTTGATTCACGCTTGGCCTGCCTCAATTTCTCCTCTATAGCTGAGTACCTGTTGTTCAGATCCTCGACTTCGCCTAGCAATATCTGGCGCTCGACCTGCCAAGTAGCACCGTCGGCGGATGAAGTGTCTGAGGCTGGGGGCGCATAGCTTTGGTAGGACTTAGCGGTCCATTGAACGAGTGGAATGGGAAGGTTCTCCCGCGATGGAAGCTCATGGGTACATTCATACATGTCATTTTCGTGTTCATCAGCTTCAACTTCATCTTCTTGACTTCTTGGTGCGGTGGTTCCACGAGTCGAGCGGCGAATTGGAGCACGATTCTTCACTACTTTGGAACCTTTCGGTCGGCCGGGGCCTCTTTTGAGCCCAGGTGATGACATGACTGACAGTTATCTCGACTCTGGTCAGAGAATGCTGCCACACGTCGTTGGAGCAGAGATTGAAGGCAATGAGGAGGAGTCGTGGGAAGATGGATGTGCGACCAGAAAGAGATGAGGGGGCCGACGAGGCAGCGTCTCAGAAGTTAGATGAGACTCGAACTCTGTTTACCGCGTGTCCTTGATCTTCAGCTGTTTTGCTACCGTCTCCACCTGCGATGTAACACTATTGTAACCAATCAGGGTATTTTGCTGCCCTAACCCTCAAAAATATGCTCGAAAGCTACCTCAAAAGTTTATATCGCTGCGGAAGACTTCCCCGCCAGTGCAACTATTAAAGTTTAAGAATAGGGGGTGTGGGGGGCCTGGGGGGGTGCAAGTCAACACAATCAGCACAGACTTTCTTGCCTAGTATACAGGGTTTTCCCCTAAAGAAGGCTAATTCATAACTTCTAGCGCGTTAGCGAGGGGTCCCCTGAATTAATTTAAACCAATAGCTACATATACCTATTTATAATAAAGATATTAATATATATTAAAAAGTTTATATATATTTTAAAGTTTCTTAATTATAATATTATATTTTTATTTTAATATATTATTTATAATTAATAATTTTAATTTATTTAAATAAAAAGTATCTTTAATTTAATTCTTAATAAAATTAACTTTTTTTTATTTTTTATTTATAAAATAAGCTATTTAAAAACTTTATAAAGTTAAGGTAATAATTAGCAGCTAGCTAGTAATAGCTATAAGATAAAGTAATATAGGGTTAAGCAGGATAATTATATTACACCTTTTAATTTCAGCAGAGATATAAATATATATTAGGGTGCTGATATATAGTTATTAAGCCGAAATTAAGGCCTTTTAATTAGTTAGCAGGGTTACATTATATACAGGGACGTCGTACCTACATGGATAAAGATTAAGGGAAGACCCTGTACAGGGCCACTACCTTTAGACAAGTATCCTCTGGTTCTGAATCACCAAATGGCATCGCCGCATTCAAATTCTCCGTTAACCGCCAAGACGGTTTGAAGTCCCCGGCACTAAGTACCACCGCGGACATCCGGCGAGTTCTCCGCCTCAAAGGACTTCCTCTCAGTCAAATAATCTTCAGCCTCGCCCTCGTCGTCGGCATCGGCCATCGTATTTCCTGGGTTTCCAATGTAGAGGTATTTCCCCTCTGGGATGGTGTTTGCGCAGTCGATGTGCAGGTACTCCAGCGCTGGGCAGTGAATGTGCGGTAGGTGCGGGTGTGGACCGAAAGCTGACGGAGATGGGACCCAGAACCCAGAGAAGGAGGCAGATCCGCCGCACGCTCAAACTCAGCATGTTATCGCTACCTCCAAATCTCATGAAAGCTCCCTGGACCTGAAGACCGGTTGTTAGGCTCACTATCCTCCAAGGAGATAGTCAAATCCGTCAGGTTCTGCGAGAAATTCGTCTCTTGGAGCACGAAGGCCAGGGCCAATCGAATCTTCCTGCGCTCATCCATGAGGCGGAGTGAAGGGATTAAGCTGTCTCATTTTTTGAACCGATGTCCTGATGCTGCAAAGCGTTCCGATGGTAGAAGGGTGAAGCTTCCGCCGTGCAGGACCGCCATCGAATTCAAACTCAGAGACAAATCCCAAGGACTGCAGGGAATCAACTGCCAACAGATTTTGATAAAGTTCTAGGTATTTGGGCCTGTTCCATAAAGTCCCAGTTGGGCTCGGCGAGCTCGTCATTGGTGCTGACCAGCTCGTCTGTTTTCACCAGCTCGTCCTTGAGCAAATCGCTGGGAGACTTCACTGTCAGTGACAGACGAATACCATTACCGCCCACGCTCTTACCAGGGTCCCCTGGACCCTTGGCAAAACGTCCAAAAAAGTAAACAGCAGTGTTTGTGAAGGCGGCGTTGTTTCCCGGCTGCCTAACGTCTCAACTCTTTGACCGCAGACGAAAAAAATGAAACGCGAAAATGAGACGCAAAAACATACAACACCGGGTATTCGCTGGTCGTCACCGACCCAACTACTAATCCAGCGGTTGCCAGCTTGTCTATGGGAGAGCGGACGGGATCCCGAATTTTCTGACACCTATGGTCGTATGTGCATGGTTTTGAACAATGCAAACTTATATCGTCCAATTTGTTTCATCGACTAGACGAAACACCAGCAGAGAGCACACTGTGCCACCCGAGCTTGCGGTGTTTGGAAGGCAAGTGGAGCCACAAGCGGAAGGTTGAAAAAGTGGGACCGCTAGCGGAGCATCTAAGAAAGGTGCACTAAAGTCCGCCAGCATCCATCTAAGTCTCTCTGGCACTTCAACTGGTTAGAACCATAGCCTTGCGGTGGCCTTAGAGACACCCAATTACATTACTCGACAAGTGTGACTGCACGACATTAGCGCAAGTTTGAATGCCCTTCGAATCCTACTGAATTCCAAGTTGCACTGGAAGTCTGTTCCAGTCATTCTTTCAGTTTCCTCCGTACTTCACTCGATAGATGTCTATGGGAAGTTAGGATTATAGTCAACGTAAATCTAGTAAAGGCTTGTTTTCTGCAGTAAGCTTTACATCATGTATCTGGGTTGTCATGGTTTGCTTGACCCATATTAATTCTGAAATGGCAAGCTCTGAAGTACATAATGTTTGGTTTCCGAATCGAGCCCCCATCAACCTCAAGATGTCGGCCATCCACGTGGCCTAACGTCCCCGGCCCAGATTCCGGCCCCCCCCTAATCCCGGCCGCCCTATACCCGCGTATACGTATAAACGCATTTAGCTACCCTCTATATATTTCCCTTAATATCTTTATAAAAGAATTTTCTTTAATTATTAAATTTCTCTTAAATATTAATTAATTTATTATAAAGCAATATATTAAAGATAATATATTTAATATTTTTATTATAATTAAAAATAAAATATTAATTTAATAAGCTTTTAAAATATAATATATCTCTTATAATATATTATTTAATTATCTTAATAATATGTAAAGCTATTATATTATTATAAATTTTTAAAGATTTGTTTTTAATTATTAAGAAGTTAAATTAATTTTATTTATAATTAATTAAAATAATTTAAAATTAATATTAATATAATATAAAATAAAGGCTTTAAGAGTTTAATTAGCTTATTTAAAT
>JACVEP010000045.1:215048-265408 GCA_018137895.1 Diaporthe sp. DP-2020a
ATTAATAAAAGGGGGTTAATAAAGAATTATTTAAAAAATATCCTTATTCTTAGCTATTTAAATAATAACTTTCTTCTATAAAAAAACTTTAATTTATAAATTTAGATTTTATTTATAAAATATATATTTACCCTAAGTAAATTATTTAATCTCCTTATTATTTTTAAGAGATTAAATATATAATAATAATAATTTCTTATTACTTTTAAGGATTATAATAATTAATAATTTATAATAATAAAAAAAAGATAAATAAAAAAAAGAATTATTATTAAATAGCTTAAAAGAATATTTATTTCTTAAATTACCCCCTTAAATCTTTTTAAATAATAATTATTAATTATAAATAGGTATTATATATATATAATTATTAAGTTTATATAAAAGTGCTTTTTATATTAAATATATATAATCTTTTTACTTATATATATTTTTTATATATTATAGCCCCTTAATATATTAATATTTTCTTTATTAAAAATAATATTTTAAAAATATTTATATTTAATAAAATAATATAACTCCTTATTAATAATAATAATAAAAATATTTCTTTATTATTATTATAAGATATAAAAAGAAATATTTATAAAATTAAATATATATTTAAAATAAAAAATAATAAGATTTTAATTAATATTTAAATATAAAGTATTTAAAAATTATTATATTTTTAAGAATTATTAAATTAAATATAAATTATTAAAATCTAATATAATAAAAAGCTTTATTAAATAATTCTTTATATTAAAAACTCTTTTTTAATAGCTAAAATTTATTTTTAAAATCCTTAAATAATTATAAAAAATATAAAATTTAATAATTATTTTTATTTATAAAAAATATATTAATTTTATATTATATATATTCTTTAAAAAGCTTATTAAAATATATAATTAAAAAGAGATATAATTAATAATAATTATATAAAAAAATTAATAATTAAAAATTTAAATTAAAGCTAATAAAAAAATTATAAAGAGGAAGGTTTAAATTAATTTTAATATAGCTTTTATTAATATTAAGGCTATTTATTATATTTAAATTAAAATAAGGAGGGTATTAAAAGAAAGTAATGCTTTAGAAGAATCTTTAATATTAATAGAAGAGAGATTAATTATTATAGTAGCAGGCAATTGATATTAACGAGAAGGTATGTATGTGTGGTGAGGGTGGCCGGAATGGGGGGGGTGCCGGAATCTAGGCCGGGGACGTTACCAAGCCGCACATCTACATACATAATCAGAATCAGGCTCAGCAATATAATATGCCCATTGGTTCCGCCGCGGCGGCCTCACCGTGGGGTCGAAATTGTGTTGCATTTTGTTTTTCAGCTCGGTCTCGACCCAGGCAGTTCCGATGATCTCTCGGCCCCCATGGTCGCGAGATTGATGAAAGGCCCCATCCCTCTCGTTCTCTCCCTCTCTGTGCTCCAGTTCCCTCTATCTGCACTACGCTCTCACTCTGATACCTAACTGTTACCGCCAAATTACACAAATCTGAACTCCTTTCTGGTTTGGGACGATGGCGGCAACACACAATGAAAGCGGTCTCGAGGTGTACACTTACCTGGACGATGCAGCAAAAGCACCAGAGGTCGTCCCGCACTATTTCGACACTCACAAAAAGAAACCATCAGATTACATCCACGTCGTTCAACAAAAGAAATTACCCTTTGGCTGGAGCTTGTGGGCATTGCTCACACTTGCCGCCGTTATCTCCGCCTTGGTTATCGCCGCCGGTGTAGGAGGAGGTTTGGGGGCAAAACTGGCTGAATGCAAGAAGTACGCTTGCTTATCACCCATGATTGTACAAAACGCGCGAGTCCCCTTCTCACGTGTTTTCTTTCATCAGATCCGAGCCCTCGCCAGCTCCGGCCGAGACCACGGCATGCACGACTGCTGGTTCGGGCGATCAAGATGCCAGCAATGACACCAACGATTACGCGCCCAAGTTGCCTAGAGACATCGCCAACCTGACCCAACCAGCTGAGTGCGCTGAGCGAGGGGGGCCCAACGAGCATACAGCCATCAGCGGACTCGAATTTCAATTCTATTGCGGTATGGATGCTCCTTGGAGTGCCGATATCAAAGATCGTGCAGCTCTTGTGACATACACATTCTCTGATTGCATAGAAGCCTGTGCGAAGATGAATGAGTTTGTCGTCAGGAACAGTAATGGCAGCCGTTGCGACAGCCTTGTGTTTGGATGGCAGATGTCGAAGGAATGGGAGGCTCATGAAGCCAACTGTTGGCTAAAGAGTGGTACAGCGGCGGAGAAAATCAGTTTTAACCAGCCTGAGTACATCTACGCTGAGCCGCCAGAGTGATCGACAGGAAAGGCTTTTCTTGGAAACGATCAGGCAGTCCCTTTTTCTTGCTTGTTCGCCCATGTGTAGGGCAATATTCTGGTTGTAAATCTAGTATTCGCCTGCAATGCTAGAAGAGAAGTCTAACAAATCTGTTTCCACTAGCTCATCAAGAATCACATTACTAGGAGATTTCACTATCAGTAATAGATGAATACTGCTTATTCTTCAAACAAGACCCCCTAAACCCTTGAAAAAACACCTAGAAGGGAAAACAATGGCGTTTGTGAGGGCGATGATGTTTTCGGCTGCCTTAGGGAGAAAGGCGAGCGTGTCTGCAGCGATCATCTTCATGATTTCTGAGTCCTGCTGGGAAATACTTCTTTCCAGCAGAGAATGAATGCGCCTTGACTAATAACAACAGTACGTTCTTCTGCCTCCGTTAGGAAAAAGAGTAAAATGGTTGCCAAATCCACCCTGTCTAACAGCTCACCAGCAGCGTTCGTGAAGGCTGCATGTCTGTCGGAGTCACCTTGCAGAGAGAACTGTGTTACGCCAACCCTCTCGTAAAGTCACTTTTAACAATATGCGCCCTAGGCCGGTGCGACGGAGAGCCCAGGCACCATCGACGAGTACCTCAAACTCGCTGATGAACTCAACCCCGTGGCGACGGTATGGCACCCGTCCCGCTTTGAAAGATTTGATACTTCAGGTCTGCAGTCGAGCTGAAGCGGGGCCGAAGATGGTTCCTAATTCCAGGAATTCCTCGCCAGCCTGCTGTGACGCGACGCCCAGGACCTACAATACCACGCAAACAGCGGTTGGCAAGCTCTCAAGTACTACAGCATTAGTACAACGGTTTACCGGGCCGGGGAAAACATCTCTGAGGGCCGGATTTCCGATGTATATGCCAGATTTGGGAGCGACAGATTACGAGCCCTTGCTGGCGTGAGGTTCATGATCGGCACCTGGGTCCTCACTTCCAAGAACCTGAGTGCGGTGGGGCTAGTCCCAGCCGGGGAACCGAGATTCCAGACCTCGGGCTTCACCTATGTAGTTCCAGAGAACAAAGTTGGATGCTCCCACGGATCGCAGCATCGTCATTCATTATTACACAGACGACGAGATCACTACCGCTATTTATCAGACCGAAGAAGACTGGAAAACTGCGTGGGTCTTTGAGTTTGAGATCTAGCTCGCTCTTTTTTCTTTTCTAATACTTCAAGGCAACGAGAGCGAACCGTCTACACCGTGTAATCAAACTATAAATTAAACCCCAAAATCCGCAACGTTTTGTAAATAATCCCATGGGAGTGAATTCAGGGCAGAATAATCCAACTCGTCCAAGCCCGCCATAGACTCAATCTGGTCTGATAACCACGGGTGAGAGAAGCTCAAATTGTCTTCAGGTGCGCTAGTATCAATATGGCCGATGTACGGGAGAACATCCTCTCCCCGATCCTGTAGAGGGGCATCACATGAACCCGGGTCATTGTCGGGAGTCTGTTGATGCCTTCCTGTCAGACGAGCCGCATCCCCACCGGCGCCTTCTTTCGGAGCATCCGCTTCCGCCCTGGCCATCAATTTCCTGAGCTCGTTGTCGGGAACGCGAGAGAGCATCTGCAGGCACCTCCGGGGCGGCGTCCAGGACTCGGAGAGCTCCTGAAATGTCAATATGCAGGATTTCAGATCTTCTGAAGTGCGGCGTGTGTTCGGGCCCTCGCCCGGCCTGGCCAGGAACAGCTTCACCAGGCATGCCATCAGGGTGCAGTGGGTCGCTGTCAAGGGGCTGCGCCGGAAGCTGCCGAAGGACTCTCGGTATCTATTCCCGATGTTGCAAATCTCGGTGGCTGAGTCCTGGCATATATCAAGGGCCCGCCTTGCGATATCATGTTTTGGTCCCGGCGGGGTCTTTGCGACCTCATCATCTGACCTGGCCGAGATCTTTGCAGGGACAAATGGCTTTGCAAGAAGGATCAGCGATGTGTAGTGGACCATGCCGAGGATTAGAGCATGTGGCGAAGAGTTGATATTCTCGCTTCGATCGCTGGGCTTTACTTTGAGTTCTTTGGGTAGAGAGAAGAGCCAGCCTCGGAGTGTCAGAAGACAGGAGTCGAAGAAGGAGTGCTTCTCTGCATCTATAGCTGTCCGTTTTGGAGCGTACCTAGTAGATTTGAACACCCAAGCTTGGCATAGAATTGGATCAATATGTACTTACAATTTGGTCAGTATTGTCTCTAAAATTCTGCATTGCGTGCTGTATTCGCGGTGGAAAGATGTTGAAAAGAGGCTTTTGGAAGACGTTGTAGCTGCTGGGGAAGCTATACTAGAACCCAGGGGCTCGGGCAATGGGACGGATGCTTGAGCGTCCTGGATAAGAAACAATGTCAGTAGGTAGCCATTTGGTCTTCGGAAGATCTCACGCTTACCAACATGGTACAAATTCGTCCTGTGTACGATGCAAATAACTTGTCCGAGCAATAAAGTGCCCAGTATACTTGGCGTCGAAGTTGGATTTCCTCTGGCCTCAGGACTGCAGAGCCAGTCACTGATGTGGAGTCTATATTTATGCCCATATCGACGATCAGTCGAGACGCCATGCCATGGTATAGCCACCCTGCGGCGTCGGACCCCATTGCCTGCGATCCGTAAAGTTAGATCCCGTGGTTTGTCTTGTGGAAGTTGATGCTTGATGGCGACTTACCACGTGCAGAATTGCCATGATGGCCAACGACTGTATGGTTGTGATGCTGGGCCATTTTAATTCGAAGTGAAGCAGCACCTCTGCGTGCTCGAGAAACATGATGCCGGCGGAATTTGCATCATTTGGATCACTTCTAAGCTCCGGGCAGTCCGAGTACCGGGATGCTATCGCGATGATGCAGCAGAGGAGGAGTGGGCTAAAATATCGGCCGTCATGCTGCCTGCTATCCCGGAAGAGTCCCTCGTCCACTACTTGGAACCATGGCTGCTCCCATTCAAAATACAGGTCTATCAGTTGTTCGACGATTTCAGGCGCTAGGCTTTGCAAAGCTTGAGAGGTGAGAGACTGGCAGTACGCGTTGAAATGCTCTCGGCTTGCATGTCGCAATGATCGTGGTTCCTTGCCTGCGGTGGATTCGTTTTGTGATACGGTGTGCTCGGGCTCCGGTGAATTGAATTCGAGCCTCCCGCTAGTTGGTCCAAAGAATTGCACTTCAACACCTGCTCTGATATCGGAATAACCGGGTGGCTCATCCGAAGCGAAGCTGCCTTTGGGCCCAGATCGACCTGGGGCCAACTCCAGGCCCAAAGTAGATGTGGTAACAGCCGGGCTCTGTTCGCCATCCGCCTGCTGTGATCCTGACTTGGTTGTTTCAATCTGTGCCAAAGAGGCCTCTAAGTCGATTGAATGCAGGCGAATCACATCTTCCAAGAGCTTGATGCGGTTCTGGAGGAGGGACACTAGGGATCGGGGAGCAGAGCCTCGATGATCCACATCTCCTGGGTACACGCAGATGATTTGGCGTTGAAGACATCGAGAGCAGGATGGCTCGCCATCGCACTTGGACCGTGTCAGCAACAATTACGCCTTATGGGGCCCAATATTCACTTTAGCTCGACGGCGTCGGCATTCTTGGCATGCTCGAGCCACGTACTTGCTCCGAAGAGCGCCGCTGTGCTTACGGCGGCTGCTGGATCCTTTATCGTCCGAGTTACCGGGTTTGGCCATTCTGCACACAGGGGAAACCAAAATATTTGTGTTGTTTGAAGTGAATAGAGCGAGACGAAATGCAACAAGGCGCCTTGACACAACAACGCCTTTTGAGGCGATGTGATTGCGGCGGAATTCAAATTCCGCTTGGCTTTTAGGCTCGTTATGACATCACTCTCAAGATAAAGACTTGTGCAAGGGTCCATTCATTTAGCTTCCGGAGGACTGTACTACGCGACTTGAGTCACCTTGGCAGAGCCTAGGAAGGTTGGGTGTCAGTAGATAACTGCACTCTCCACAAAGGAGTGCCGGATTATTGCCAGGGGCAAGCTTCGACAGTCTGCCTTCAAGGCATAGCTGCTTACGTATTTTCCGACGCGATGCCGACAAGCGAAAGCATCGCCCACGACGAGCAGCAACGTTGTCGGGATCGACAAGTCAGCAAACCCATGTGGTGCTTTCTATGCCTGACTCGCCTATGCTGCCCTGCTGGGTGGCCAGGTTTGCCAGAGAATAGCCAGGCAGCCTCATATCTCAGTGCAGACTGTCCCGCGACGGTAATTTCGACTACCGTGGCCCAATCGCCTCCATTTTTGGGGCATAGTATCCCACCTAATTGTCATCAACAGCACGAAAACACCGAAGGGGAGCATGGTGGATCTGGCGGTACTTCTGCAGAATCAGATAGAGCGAGTCTCACAACTTGGCCATTACGAGAGAAGCTAGAATGACAAATCGACATCTTCCTGGAACAGCAGAATCTTTCCATGGTCCATGGTAGGCATTATATTGACGCAACCTCTGAGCTAGTTGGTTAAATTGCAACATCGTTTCCCATGCTGCTGTGGGAGGCATTCATTGCGCATGACCATACGGGTGAGTACATCGCACTACGCCTTCTCGTCGGCATCAGAGCCAATGACCACGCCTTCCGCCGAGGGTGCCTTTTCTCTGTTGGGTGGAGAAATTCCATGGATAGCCCTCAAATTCTTTTTCCAAGCCACAGATCGCCAGGCAGGGACTCGCTGTTCAAACAGAAGATCGACCTAGAAGAGTCAAAAGTTAATATCTTGATCTTGGGTCTCCAAGAGTCGATGGACAAACCTCTGCCCGAGAGAGCCCAGCAAGCTCGGGAACGTAAAAGAAGGCCCAAAGGATTGATACAAGGCCCATACCAAACCAGATGAAGGCGACATTTACGCCAAGATTTGCCGCTGTGGGGTCTACCATGTATGGCGTTACAAATCCAACTAACCACGTGATAATCCAGTAGACACCGAGGACTAGGGATGTCTGGATGATGCGCAAGCGGTTCGAAAATGGCTCCGTCATGACGACCCATCCTGGGAAACCAGTCAGCACAGTTTAGGAAAGGGGCCTTGTGGGCAGTGGGTGACTATCAGCGAGTGCCCTTACCTCCGATTCCCCAAGTTGGGGCATAGGCAGAGATGAAAATGATGGCACCGGCCACGAGCATGTTTCTGCTTGCGAGGCTACCAGGGCTCGCACTGTGAATCGCGCCTGTGAGGATTTGTGTTAATGCCATGATGATGCCGCCAACCATCAGGGACCGTCTCCGCCCGAAGCGCTCGATGAGGTATATCGAAGGGGCAGTAAAGACGCAATTGGTGACGGCAAGGATGAGCGAGATGAGGTAGGAATTATTCACGCCCGAGGCCATGAAGAAAGTCGTGCCGTAGCCGAACCAGAAGGTGATGCCAGTTGCGATGGCGAAAAATGACATGGCCATGCCAAGCAATGTCCGCGTCAGGTTTGTGCCTTTGAAGCACTCCGAGACGCTCACATCACCACGGGATACCAAATCTGCCAAGTGTCCTTCCACCTCAATCACCGCTTCGTTAACCTCGTTCGCGTCGATGTCTACATTCAGAAGTGTAGCGATGGAACGGCGTGCGTCTTGGGGGCGGTTTCGCTTCAGGAGATAGAAAGGGGATTCGGGAACCGATAAAGCGCCGCATAGAATAACGACGGCGAAAAATAGCTGAAAGCATATAGTGATTCCTACAGACCCCGTTAGATCATGACATATATAACGGCTCTCAAGATTGAAGATTGCTCACTCCATGATCGAGAATCTGTGTACTTGGAAGTTCCAAAATTGATACCACATGCCAGCACGTTACCAGCCGTGAGAAATTGCAAATACCAAGCCATGAGTGGCCCGCGATTCGTCGGGGTGGAGCATTCCATGAGGTAGGCGGGGACCTAAATTCACGGATGTCAGCAATGTTATGACCGCCTTGCCTGAGTGATGAAAAGATTGTTGATAAGTGAACATGTAGAACGTACAACATTGGAAATAAAGCCAATGGCGCAACCAAGTAAAACTCGACCGAGTACGAAGACTGCAGGGTGCAACCCGGCAGTTTGGAGGGCGACACCAGTGACATATACACACGACGCAATGATCAAGACACACTTTCGACCGACTAGGATAATCAGCGCAAGTTCTCTCATCGGAGGAGCCCGTTGGGAAGAAATGGCCATACCTTTGTTTGTAATCATTGGGGTGATGAGACATCCAAGCGTAGTCCCGACAATAAGAAGAGAGGAGAATAGACTTTTCGTGTAAGGCGTCAGATACTTCAAGCTCCCTTCTCCGAGACTGACTCCATATCGCTGGACAAAGTCTTCAGCACCCAAAACGCCATTGAGGTAGCCAGAATCGTAACCAATTGTGATTGCTGACGGCTGGTGTTAGTCTTGGGAAAATGGTTCGAGAGCGGGTAAAACACCCACCGGAGAAGAGGATCAGCCCGTAGGCGATGAGCTGTTGGAAAGATGGCATGGCGAAATATGGAGTTCATGGACCGTCTGGCGAGCGGGCGTGAGAAAGTCGGTGAGTTTCAAGGTAGTGCTGTCGAGCGGGAATGCAGGCCTAGAGTATTCCATCTTAAATGACGGAGAGGATGGATGCATTTTCAATTGAGCCCAAGGCTACGCATCCAGAGGAGAACTACCAGATATCTGCCACGATATCTCCAGAAGCTCCGTCGAAATTCCTGCATCCAATGGTAAACTGGTGACTTATCTGCCTAGGTAGATAGCATCAACGATAAGCGTGAGCGGAATCCAAATTCCACCTAAGCAGACACGGTCCGCAAGGTCCGGAAGCATGGCTAACATCACCGACCTGAATGGTCTAGAAGTCAATCCTGCTCAGAATCAGCTCCCCTTTCTCAGGTATGGAACAATCGTAGCCATGATAGTGTGAACTAGGTTCAAGACCGCCAGGTGGCAGATGGTCCATCCAAGCCACTACGGAAGGTAATTTCCTATCTGCTGCTTCCTCATCAATCTGTGTTCTAATTCGCGCTCCTGACTCATAGCTAATGTGATCACGACTCTCATGTCTTTTGCATCCCTTTGGATAACGACTTCGCAGGTGGCTGGCACAAAGTAGCAGCCAGAGTCGAGCAAGTATGTGGGCTAGTGGTGCACTCAAAGCCTAGTCCTTGGACATCAACCACAGAAACTCTCGAAGTTCTTTCTCCTATCTAAAGTGTGCAAATGATATTGCGTATAATTCATCAGGTTATGGCCAAGTTCGCCGCCTACTTACCGTCTCCCTGTTGATTCGTGGAATGGTCGATTTTTTCTTTAAGCACATCTGTTATTTCCATGGATGCCGCAACGTCTACAAAGCTCGCCTTCTCCTGTTTGCCGATGTTACATTAAGGAATATCAATATGCACCCGCTTGAGACTCTGGCCCTTGATCTCCGGCTCAGAAAAAAGCATCTCGGCATGAAAGAAGTATGTTTAAGCATTGCACTATACGGTGCCAAGGTAGGTATGGATTGTTCATGCCTGTCCAAAAGATATAGCCTCATTCAGCAATCACTTCGCAAGCTGTCATTGTCTGTCATCCTCATCCCCAATCAGGCGGCTTGTGCACCCTCGGCATCATGTGCCACCACCTCGATTTCCACCCGCATGTCATCCTCGCCCAGGCGGGCGACGCCAACGCACGTCCACAGAGGCTTGTGATCGGGCATGTACTTCCTGAAATTGCGCACCATTGCGGCGAGGGCCTCGTTGTTGATAGGAACGTGGTAAGAGTTCACCCTGAAGACCTGCGACCAGCCTTTGCCGCCCGCATCTCTCAAGTTCCTCTCGACATTGGCAAATGCCAGATCAATCTGGGCGTTGATTTCCTTTTCGAACTCGCCAGTGATGGGATCCCACCCCCCTTCAAACGAGGAAAATCCCTTTGCTTTAGTCCGAGTCCTGCCACGTGGGGGGGGGGGGGAACGTCGTCATACCTTGGCCCGCGCACTCGATTCTATCGCCGATTCGCACTGCTTGGTTGTAGTGAAACTTCTCCCTCTTCTCGAGCCCCTGGCCTTCGTAGGCGTAGTACTTGAGGTGGGACATTGTTGGAGATGTGGGATGGATTACGATGCAATGACTGCAACTGAGTAGTTATGAAGGAAGACAGGGGGAAAATGGTCGACGCTGTCAAAAAAAAACTTGACGCTTCTAATTATTTATCAAGGTCCTTCTGTGAGAAAGGTCCGGGCTTGTGACTAAGCTCCGATTACGCAATTGAGGTGATTCATATACAGTACCCAAGCGGAATGCAAATTCCGCACCTCCCTTCACCCCCACAGCACAGCACACCACCTGCAAATGCATTCATCACTCGAAGCTACAACTCTCCATGGCCTACTTTCATTCGGCAAATTAGCTTGGTTGACGTGTCCGAGTCATGACTGGCGTTCGTGCCCGTACCAACAAGAAGCCTGGCAGCTATTGACAGAACTACCTCGGTAGGCTCGTGCCATGCGGATCCAAGTGTAGGGCTCCAATTTGTGATGACTGCCGTCAATGTCGAGCTCAGATGGGCTGTTCGACGCATGAAGGCATAATGTTTACTATTTCAACCCACTGCATTCTGTATCCTCCGTTTCTCTAGATTGTCAACATCGAACAGCCTGTATCTGTCTTATTTACGTAGGTGATCGAGTTGCTATCCGAGCCCGAGCAGACCAAAGGACAAGTACTACGGCTCAATCCTTGCTACCATCTTTCCAACAGTCGCCTTGCAGGCCGCGAGATCCATCATTCGGTCCGGAATTTCCTGCAATTTCACCTCATGGACAATGGGCTGTATCAACCCGCCCTGAATGTAGCGCATCACCTCCAAAGCTACGTCATGTCCGCCCATAAGTGTCCCCGCCAACTGAAGCCTGCGCTCCACAAGCGAGTGGATTGAGAGGCTCAGAACCATATCCTTGGGTACCCTGGGGGAGTCAACACCGTCTTTACCACGTGCTGACTCGAGAATGCCGAGAGAGGATGACCTCGGGTCAGGGGCCGGGGGATGACTTACCCAGCACAGGAAATTCTTCCTCCGTCACAGACATAATCTTGCATGTTGTCAAAAGCGGAGGGAGAGTTGGCACAGACGATCAGCGCATCAGCCGCACGCGCCAACGTACCGTCGCACCTGAGCTGCGCGCACGCTCGCAGCAACGACGCCGAGAAATCCGCCCACGCGCTTCCGGTGGTGCTTCCGGGGGCGTCCAGCAAGATGTCTGCATAGTGCTCGTGACCAAGCGCGCGCAACGCGCTGCACTTGTCCTTCAGGTCGACCCCGATGACTCTTGCGCCGAATACGCCCCGCGCTATGGCCCCGGCCAGATGGCCTATGGAACCCGCCACGCCCAATACCACCACGATGTCTCTGGCTCGTATGCCTGCCGCGCGGAGGCCCATCAGTGCTGCCGACCCCGAGCATAGGGCAGCACAGAGTGAAGCTGGCTTGCTGTCGCGCCCCAGAATCTCCTCTGGGAGCAGGACCAGGCAGCTGGTAGGCACGGTGGCGTATTCTTGAAATGTGCCATCGATATGCTTTGGGGCATTGATTTGGGCCGGGCACGACGTGGGTAGACCCCCCAGACAGTAGACGCATGATCCGCACGAGGTCCCAAGGTACCGTATACAGACAGTCTGGCCAACCAAGAGGGGATTGTGAGACTTAACAACTACTCCGATCCCCTCATGACCTGCTATATGGTTTCGACCTGGGAAGCCAGGCTCTGGCCCAACCGAAAAGCTTGTATCCTACCATCAAACAATTAGGATTCCTTGTTGTATCATGAAAGAACCTTCATGGGTTGGAAGGAGAAGGGGTCGGGACTTACACTGTAACAAATACCACTGTATGAAATCTTGACCACTGATTCATTGACAGAGGGGAGCCGAACTGGAATCTCCCGTACTGAAAGATTGAGGGATTTTCCCACTGTTGGCGTGATCACGGCTCTGTGTATCAGGGGAAGATCGAAAGTCGACAGTTGGAAAGGATTCCTGCTGCCTATGGCGAGAGCGGTCAAATCTTGTACGCGGAGGCTAGGATGGGATTTGGGAGTGGTTTTAGGTGTAGCAAGTTCATGACCAGAATCATCCACCGACTTGACGGTTTGAATGTCGATAGCCATGGCTGACACCAGTTTCGGGATACCGTGGGCGGCACGAGGGACAGGAGATCGGGTGTACAGAAAGCAGAAGTTAGAATTTGAACGTGCCGTCGTCAAGACTGGCGTCGGAATGATAGCCTAGTCTTTCACACCCTAGATTTTATCAAGATCGTGCTGTTAGGTGAAGTAAGCCCAAAGGAAAACAAATTCCGCCCTTCCGATTGTGGGGCCTTGGGCTTATCAACTCACCTAGGGTCTTTTGAATCGTTCGGAAGCGAATTCCGCTACCTAAAATATTTGCAACAAGGTTGTTTGCATGCAGAATAAACACGTTAAGGAACCCTGAGAAGTACTCGATAAGATGCTCAGAAAGAGTGAGAAAAGAGAAGTAGTCTCGTTTTTAATCTGTACACATATGCTTCTTAAGCAGTGAGAAAATGTAAAGTACTTTGGAAGTGGTGAAGGCTGGTGCCGTGATGGAATCACTCTCCATTATCTTACGAAAGTTGACAACAACATGTTCTCCAGCATCACAATTCCGGCCACCTGTCAGTCGAAAGACCTTTAGTAGATGTCTTTCACTGTTGACAACACTGCAGCAAGTGATGATATTCCATCCATGGCCTGGCTTGGAAAGCTTATTCGCTTGAACTTCGTTTCTCAAGGCTGAACTATGCAGCTGCGTTATGTTTGTATCTGATTATACTTTATACTGGTCTGTAATTCCACTATTGTGCCCAAGTAGACAGTGAGTCTGTTTGATGTGGAAACGACGTCAGGCCTTATACTAATGATCCTATGAGGCATTGGGATTTGATGGTGAGAGTCCTTTGCTGCTGCCTTCCACAACAACACCCCTGGTCTCATAGTAGTAGGCTGCAGTTACAAATATAAGGTTAATGTTATAATCGCTGCTTAGATTAATGACTATAGTAATCCATGTTAACAACTTATTCTTTAAGTTATTGCTAAGCTATATATATTCTATAAATACTTTATAGCTTATAGTAACCTCTTTTAACATTTAGCTATTAACCTATTAGGTGGTAAGGAAAATGGTGTTGGTGTTATAGGGCTTTTTTGCCTTGATAGCCTATAATATGGCATTTTCAACATATAGCTTCTAATGTGAAGCATTGTGCCTCTTATATAAGTATTTTGGCCTTTATAGTAAAATTATCCTATAAGACCACGTGAAGATGTGTGACGAGACTTATATTTAATTGGCAGATGTCGAAGGAATAGGAAGCTTATAAAGCAAACTGTTAGCTAAAGAGTAATATGGCAGCGAAGAATATAAATTTCGAAATAGCCTAGGGACATCTATGTTGAGATGCCTAATTGATTGAAAGAGAAGCTCTTTCTTGGAAGCGATATTCATCCTGATAGATTGGCTGTCTTGATTGGCATGAACTAGGTAATGACGATGCAATAATTGGTAGAATTTTATGCATAACATTCAAGCGATGTACTTTATACACCACGGAAGAAAAAAAAGACACGACCGGGGCCACGAGACAGGGAGGAAGATGATGAGAACTAAAGTTGTCTGCACCTAATTCTCGCAAGTTAAGCCCGGTGTTTTTAGAGCGCGCTCTATTTGTCACGGATCACGCCCGGTGTCCAAATTGCACCGTGTGCATCTAAGGGATGGATAGTTAGAATCCAGTTATTTCTAGTATAAAACTTTCCGCTTCTAGCTAATCTCAACACTACTAATGCCAATGTGTCACAGTGCATGCTTCCCTCTAAGTCTCATTCAGCTTAGGCGTGCCGGTACCGGACAAAGACCGATAGATGAAAGCGCTCCTCAAAAGCCAAAGATTAACTGCTGAGGAATGTGCCAGGGGCTGGCGGGACTCCTAAGAAGGCAGACGTGTTGCTGGAATTGGCACAGCCTGGGCCAGACCCGTTCCTGTCCTCTGACCCTCCTTTTTGCCTGTGAAAAAGTCAGCATTCTAACAGATTTCGGCGGAGAGCTCGCACCTACCATTAAGCTGAAATGACTCCACAACCTCGAGAAGGGTTGGCACCCAGATGAGGACTGCAACGACTTGACCGAAACTCCATTCATGTGTGTCAATCACGTCCATTGCATGATAGGTTGACACCATGACGTATTGGCAGCTAAGTGCGAGAGAAAAGAGCGTTGTCGTTGCCAGAAGAAGGAGAAATTTCCAACATTGTGGTGAGGGCAGGGGATATTTTCTCAAGAGTTTGCGCTGTTTCTTGGGGGTTACTTTTTTGATTGGTGCGCAGCCAGAAAGATGCCTGTCCCGTCGTCCAAAAGCCTGCATCGCCACCAGGACCAGGAGGACGAAAGTCGCATACGTCCATAAAATAGGCACATTATGGATATTGGTGACCATGTTTTGGTTGTAGAACTCGGACAAGTATCCCACTGGATTTGAACCCGTCCACTCCTGGCAGAGAACCATGGCAGACGAGTTGCCGCAGTAGTCTGTTTGGAACATGTTGCGCAGGACCTGGTCGATCCGTTCGATTGTGTTCAATGAGTTGCTCAGATTGCCGAATAGCATGTAGAAGACGACAGTGTTCAAAAGCCAGCTCGCTAGGCAAAGAACGGTGGTGTGCCACGACTTAATGTCATGACTATGGAGGAGGAGCAGAGTGAAGACTGGAGCGATACAACCCATGAGTGAGACAGCCAGCAGGGCGTAGCCGTTCAAGGGGTCGACTTCTTCTGGAGACATGAAGAAAGAAGCCACTCCTGCCGTCACTGTTTGTCGAGGGTCAGTTTGATGATCACAACGAAAAGGTTTGTTGGTGAAGAAACTCGCCTCCGAAATAGCACTCAGTTGCCAAAAACTTTTTGAGGACGGCCTGAGTCCGGTTTGAACTACCCACCACTTGTGGTGATCGACCAAATCGAAAAAGCTGCCAGGCGGCAGATGCTGTAACAGCTACTGCCAACGCCAACAGAAGGACAGCTTGAATGTAGTATGATATCAGGACCTGCGGAAAATCAGTATTCTGAAAACCACTCAGAGTTTTACAGGAGATAGTTATGGAGCATACCCCAATGCCAAAACATCTTGATTAGCGAACGGCAGCCCGCATGTGTTACTGCAAAGCTTGTCGGCACATCTCAACAGGCCGGAACTGAAATCAAATGCGGTCGGCGACTGGAGAAGGCTTTCTGGCCTACAGTAGCTGACGCATTCGGATGGACGCCTTGTCATCTCGCATGTGGTGGCGAGACAGGTCGTGAGGTTGTCTGCGAGGAGGTCGCCGTCGTTGGATATCTGGGCCAAGGGTCTTGGGAAGAAGGATGCCGTTGTTTCACTGCCATTCCGGATTACAGATTCGGTTGCGCTTGCGAGGTTACTGCAGATCCCGAAGAGCGTGACCGGTATGTCGGCTTCGTAGCCATCAGTGCTGTTTCCCAGGGCGTGCTGACTTGCCCTGAAGACTCTTGTCATGTTGAAGCAGTCCGCCTGACAGTCATGTGTCGCACAAATCTGGTCGAAGTCTGACCTGAGGAAGTGATCCTCCCTGAGCGGGAATATGTCTTGGTTGTTATGAAGTTCGATGAACGTAAATTGGGTGGCATTGCTTTGAACTGGGACATGGATAGAGGTAGAGCTTCGGACATGAGCGCGTGAGGTCGATGTTGTTTCGGTCACTACTGGAGGCAAGGAGGATAATGTAGGCACCGAGACCACTGCTCCTGCGTACGGAAGATCAAAAACAGCGTAGGTAGTCATAGCTTTGTGAAGCTGTC
The DNA here is from genome assembly GCA_018137895.1 of Diaporthe sp. DP-2020a. Lineage (NCBI taxonomy): Eukaryota > Fungi > Ascomycota > Sordariomycetes > Diaporthales > Diaporthaceae > Diaporthe > Diaporthe sp. DP-2020a. The sequence goes on from JACVEP010000045.1 coordinate 231,241, forward strand.
CTCAAATGTCTTTTATCGACCGGCGGTTGGGTGTCGGCGACTTTCGGGATCAAATGCGCATACATATTTGGCTCTAGCTGCAAGGCCCGCGAAAGTGAGACATACATATATACATATATATTCATTATTTTAGGCACAACTCTGCTGTACGATTCAGCTGAATCTTTTCAGTGGATTATTCATCGGCCGGACGAGGCTCTGCTGCCGAGAAAGTGACAGGGACGCTTATTCATCGGGCCATGGGCACCAATCATCTCCTTCAGGCTGCATTGTCGCCTGGCTGATCTCCAGGCACGACTACATAGTGCAGAGGGGCTCATGGCCAATGGTTGTCATATGGGAACACGCACCAGCAAGGGATGAGCCGTTGCCACTGCGAGGCCAGAGCTGTATTTTACCCAAATTTGGCCCCATTCGGCATTGTGTAGCAAGAGGGATCTCACGTAAGATGTAGAGATTGACATTGCTTGGGGGCAGATTTCAGGCAACGCATGCAGGTGCAGATCCAGAGCTGTCACATACGGGCTCGGGGGCCAATAAAAGGGGATGGGGCGGCAAGACCAACCATACTTTGCACTTCTGTGGTTCCGGCAGTGGAAACGTTCCTCTCTGCTTCATCTGGTAACATTTGAACGTTTCAGCGGGGAACGGCGGTCACTACTACTCCATAAGTGATGATTGAGTCCATCTCAGCGGTAGCAGCGCATTCAAAAGGTGCCCATGGCTGCGGAAGTGTATGGCAAAGCCGATAAAGAACATTGATTTGTCAATACTCCCCCAGGCATGTTGTCACCAAATTCGCAGCCTGCATATGTAAATGATGTCAGTGCACAAGCTGAACGGTCAAAAGAAGCCACGTAGTCTGGACACTTATTGCACGCTGTGCTTGAGTAACCACAATTGCATCCCTTCATATCAGCCCTGCTCCGTTCTTACAATTTGAATGACAGGATCAAAGTTCATCAATTCTAGGGAATATGTTCGATGAGTACTACCTTTCTGGCAGCTGTCATACGAAATCCTCTCTTGGGTGACAAGCTGCACTTCTTTGACCAAGTCCTTCATCTGCTGTTTGTCTCTGAACCTCGTTGCGCTCAATAACTTGGTTGATGAGGTGAGAGTTTGCTGAAAGATGTGTCTATAGAGTACGGCCCTTAATCTTCCTACATGGATACGCGTGATACCGTTTGATTGATACTGAATTGTGACCAGAGCGGTTCACATCTGGGGCGTGACTCTAGAGTACCTCGAACTTTAAGAAATGCGGTAACGGTGTACTTCTTCCGTACAACTTCGGCCCTGGAGCTGTGGTTGATATACATCGTCTTTTTAGTCTGTCACTACTGCGTCCCCGTCAAGGGGCTCAAAACTACGACGAGCAGCTCCATGCAGACCGCTACGAGCACTGACAGCGCCCCAACCACCACTAGCCCAACGTCATCTATCAAACACAACCCTCGGAAGCCCACAGTGGGCATCTATTAGTCAGCAAAACCTAACAAGTGACAAATTATAGCGATCGACGACGACTGTTCAACCATCAAGACCGAGTACCGGCGTCGGTCACGCCCAATTCCACGCCTGGGATACCGCCATCTCAGATGACTGCCTCGCCAGTTCTGGGGCGGCGAATAGTACCGCGTAGGAGCGGCACATCACCCGGGATCTCTCCGACCGTTAGCCGCCCCGGAGCCTAACCAGGCTAGCAACGAAATCGCGCCACGCAAGTATGGCCAAGCGCAGGATAGGGACTGGTCCTCGGCATTTTCGGAACGGCGTGGAAATTTCGCTTGCGCAATTGTCTGCGTGGAACTCGAAATTGGGTGCGAACGGCGAGAATTCCGGTGGGTCGTTGTGGGGAACGTACTGGCGTCGTGTGGTTAAGCTCCCTTGCTTTATTCAAGAGTCACAGGCCGATAAGCTTGCCATTAGACTCGACATTAGCCCCCAAAAACGGTTCGGCCCGGATGACTTCCGCCGATCGAGGGTGAGGAACTCGAGATGATATCGGATTACCCATGACGAGAGACTGACTGTAGATTTGGTCAATTCTCGCCAGGAAGCACTGAGAAAGCAGAGGATATTACTACTTGTTTGGCCTTCGTGTATGTGCGTCTGCGGAGACGTTCTAACCATCTTTCAACTAGGTTTTCCGAAATCAATTGTCGCCATCCTTCGTATTTCATGCATGTTCTTATTACCGGGGCGCTTCAAGGAGGACCGCATCCGCGCAGAGATATTCTAGCTTAGTCGCACAGCGCGGAGGTAATTTCGACACCACTTTCCTGCACAATTACGCGATTTCCATCCGGTGCCCGTTGCGCCATTGGCTTGGCTTGGTTCTGCAGTGAGTCTTGCATGCCTGCATGATCAAGGGATGCGTGCCTGCAGCAGTCCTAGTCCCCGGATTTGCGGCCATGATGGACGGCAACCGTCCGAACCCCAAAGCGGTCCGTCCGCGACTTACATCTACTAGGAGCTAACATTACATTGTGTATCTACTATGTATGTAGTGCACTTGTAGTAGTGCATCTATGTACCGAAGCTAGTGTGCCTCAACGTCCCTCAACGGATAGATATCGGTTTGTTTCATACCCAGGCTGCTGGCACAGGTGTGATTGGCGGGAGCCGTCGCGCTTCTGCATGCAATGGGTGCAGCGGTATCTTATCACGTCTTGTCTTGGCGGTGCCAATACTCATAACCGTGCCTGGCCAGAAGCGGAAGGTCGCGAGGAACTCCACGTGAGCACCCCAGCTTCCGACAGCTTCTCGCCCACGGGCCCGGTCCCAGCGATGGCACCCTGCCAGTCGGCTGTCAGGGGCCGCCTCATCAGATTGGCGGCAACGGCCCAGATGACATCCACTCGCAGCCAGCACCTCATAGTCTCATATCAGCACGCGCACGCGGGTTGGACACCGGGGGGGACGCGTATGGCCCTGCTGTGCTACACCTATACCAATGCGACCTACACCAGGCCTGGTGTTGCTATCTGCGGGCTTTGGCCTCCCAAATGGCACCCTGCATCGACCCTGTCCTTCCCTGATTAAGCAGCCAAGACCGCCTACTGTGCATCTGATGCTGCCCCTCTGTAGGTTGGTCGGGTGAGCTCTGCTTGCCACCTCCACATGCCGAAGCGGAAAACAAAGTGGGATAGATAGCGCTGTTGATTTCAGGAGAGTGCATGTGCTTGACCATATATAAGGAGGAGTGTTCATGATCACCGCAAGCATGTCTGGTCCAGCTGCTCTCGGTAGGTCGCCAGAGAGGCACGTCTCCTGATCACTCATCTTCTTCTCCGACTGCTTTTGTCCCTTGTGACACGCACGGTTCAGCCATGCTTCCATTCTTTTCCCTACTCCCCTTCTTGGGGGGAGCTTTCATCTCGACCGTGTCGGCGGCTAGTGAAAGGGCTCCCAAGGGTAATGCTACTATTCCCGGCGCCTACATGGTCGAGTTCGAAGATGCTCATGTAAGAAACACCACTACTCTATACTAGTATCATTCCAGATGTCAAGTATTTAATTATTACGACAGGACATTCGTTCTTTCTATGACAGCCTCAGCTCCAAGAATATCAAATTCTCTGAGCGGCTCAACCTGAGCTACAGCCTCTTCAAGGGCGCATCATTCAAGCTCGAAGACCTTGCCGATGAAGATCAGACCGTAGACGAGATTGTCTCCCTGGCGACAGTCAAGTCGTTATGGCCAGTTCGCCGCATCAACGTGCCCATCGAGAAGAAGATCACCACGGGCACCAGCATCACCCCGGAAGAAGCTGCCAAGGCTCTCCGGAAGCGTCAAGACAACGGCACTGAGGCGGACACCTTCTCGACTCATGTGCAGACACAGGTCGACCAGCTTCGCGCCGCTGGCTACACTGGCACCGGTGTCAAGGTCGCTGTCATCGACACGGGCATTGACTACCTTCACCCTGCTCTTGGAGGTGGCTTCGGTGAGGGATACCTGGTGTCGTATGGCACCGACCTTGTTGGCGACAACTACACAGGCTACAACACGCCGGTGCCTGATGATGACCCCTATGACTGCGCTGGTCACGGAACCCACGTTGCAGGTAAGTCGAAGCCATAAATTGAACGATGAGTCCTGTCCAAGTAGCTCACGAAATCACAGGTATCGTTGCTGCTCAGCCAAACGAGTACAACTTCACTGGGGCTGCTCCCGGGGTCACCCTGGGGGCGTTCAGGGTCTTTGGATGCGATGGCAGCAGTGCAGACGACGTCCTCATCGCTGCTTTCAACCTGGCATACGAGGCTGGCAGCGACATCATCACTGCCTCGATCGGAGGTGACTCTGGCTGGAGCGAGGAGCCCTGGTCCGTAGCCACCCAGCGCATCGTCGAGGCCGGCGTACCCTGCACCCTGGCCGCTGGCAACGCCGGTGAGTATGGCCAGTTCTTTGGAAGTGCTGCCGCGGACGGGAAGGGCGTCACCTCGGTCGCGTCGTTTGACAACTCGTTGTACCCCGAGCTTCTTACCGAGGGCACATACGCCACGAGCGAGGCCAACGCTTCCACTCCGTTCGGATGGGTCGCCAGCTCGGTCCCCTTTGGCAATGTCACGCTGCCTCTGTGGGCCGTGAGCAACACCACGACGGTTGTCGACGATGCCTGCTCAGCTTTGCCTGCGGATACGCCCGACCTGTCCGGCTACATCGTCCTGATCCGTCGTGGAACGTGCACCTTCGCGAGCAAGGCCAACAACGCGGCTGCTTACGGTGCACAATACATTCTTTTCTATGCCAACTCGGATGAGTAAGTCTCCCCTCAATGATTGATCATGGCTACGAAATGAAGTTTATGCTGACTCTTCCGGAAACAGAGTCATCTCAGCCGATATCACTGGCGCCACCGGGATCCTAGGAGCCGGCATGGTGTCTGCAGAGCAGGGTGCCCAGTTCGTCGAGGAGCTGAACGATGGCTTGGATGTCGTCTTGACATTCACCGACCCCAACTATGCAGGCGTCTTCTACACTTCGGTCCAGAACACGCTCACGGGAGGCTATGCCAGCACCTACACCAGCTGGGGCCCGACCTACGAGGTTGATGTCTACCCGGATGTGGCTGGAATCGGCGGCAACGTCCTCTCCACCTGGCCCCTCGCCCTCGGTGGATACGCCGTTCTCTCGGGAACTTCCATGGCCACACCCCAGGTCGCAGCCATCTATGCGCTTGTAGGTCAGGTTCGAGGCACATTCGATCCAACTGTGCTCGGCAACGCCATCACCACCACTGCCAAGGCCAACCTATGGAATGACGGTACTGCCACCTACACCGGACTCGCACCTGTAGCCCAACAGGGACCAGGCTTGATCCAGGCCTACGATGCCGCCTTCACCACTACCTTGCTGAGTGTCGGTAGCATCTCCTTCAACGACACGGAGAACTTCGTCGACAGCTACACATTCGGCATTGAGAACACTGGTTCCTCCAGCGTGACCTACACCCTCAGCCACGTCCCAGCTCTGACGGCGTACACGCTCACAGAGCCCGCCTCCTGGCCAGCATACTTCCCCAACCCAACCACAGACGTAGCCGCCAGCCTCGCCTTCTCGGACAGCACCATCGAGGTCCCCGCCGGCTCCACGGCCAACATCACGGTCTCGCCCACCCTCCCCGCGGGCCTGGACGCCTCCCTCCTGCCCGTGTACAGCGGCTACATCACCATCAACGGCTCAAACAGCGAGAACCTCGCCATCCCCTACCTGGGCGTCGCGGGCAGCCTCTACAACGCGACCAACCTCGACCAGACCTACACCTACCTCACCACCTACAGCGACCCCTACCTCAGCGACGTCGCCGCCAACACCACCTTCACCGTGCCCTACCCCACCCTCGCCGCGGCCCAGAGCCCCGACGCGAACACCGCCTACCCGGCGGCCACGTACCAGCTCGACCTCGGCACGCGCGTCGTCCGCGTCGACGTCGTCCCGCTCAGCGACAGCTACAACGGGACCACGGCCGAGGTCCTGGGGACCACCATCGCCGGCAGCGTGTACGGCTACCCCGTCACGTACCTCCCGCGGTACTACTACGTCGCGCCCTTCACGGGCCTGCTGGCTGACGGGTCGGTCGTGTCGCCGGGGCAGTACCAGCTGGTTGTCAAGGCGCTGCGGATCTTTGGGGACCCGGATGTTGCGGAGGATTATTTCACTATTGAGACTGTGCCTTTTACTTTGGCTTATCAGTGAGGCTGAGGTCTCGATTTGTTGGTCTGCAATTATGCAGACGCAAAAATACGAGATTGGTGTCCGGCTCACAGACCTCAGAATATGGTGAGGAATATATGAATCCTTTTGTCATCAACCTTAAACTGTGATTAGATACGGGTCGTAGATCCAAACCTTATTTCAAGGCTACTCTTATTGGTCCTCAATCCCTGATGCTACCCAACGTATAGCTGGACTTTTCTTAGTGATATTCCTAGCGCATAAGCTCATTGGCTACCGAATACCCTGGCGGACGTCACTATAGGCATATCACAAGGCTCTTACGTCCAATATTCAACAACTGCCAAGGTGCAACGTTGGGCATTATATTTAGAGATGAGTAACGAACGTGTCTAGTCTAAATGCCAAAACCACATGCATTTTAACACCAAACCCGGCTACCAGCGCGTAGGTAATGCAAAAGGCTCATGTCTTTCACCACCACTTGATGTTATCCCCATCTAGAGACTCAAGCATTTACTGCCTTCTTCTTCACAACAGGAGGAGCGGCGATCGTCGTCTTCTTCGCAGCAGGAAGGGCTGCCGCCTTCTTCTTTGCTTCAGCTTCGGCCTTCTTCTTTGCCTCAGCGTCGGCCTTCTTCTTTGCCTCAGCGTCGGCCTTCTTCTTTGCATCAGCGTCGGCCTTCTTCTTCGCATCAGCAGGGGCCGCCTTCTTCTTCGCATCACCAACGGGTGCCGCCGCCGCAGCAGTGGGGTTGACCTTGGGGCGGGATGTCAGCGGCGCGGTCGGCCCGCCGTGCCCGAGCTGGTTGCCCGAAGGCGCGCCGCCCGTGGGACCCGTCGTGCCGGGTCCGCGCCCGCCTCCTGTGCTGGAAGGCGGCTGGCTTCCCGGCGGCTTTCCTCCCGACGGCCTTCCACCCGGTGGCTTTCCTCCAGGGCCACCAGGGCCGCCTGGGCCGCCGGGTCCGCCGGGTCCGGGGGGAGGAGGGGAGCTTCTAGGATTGTAGTTGATCCGGTACTGTGGTCGGCTTGGGAGACTGAGGACAGTGAAATACTCGATCTGGGTGTAGGGACGGTCGGTCGGTCTATTCTTCAGAAATTTACCCCGGTTCATGACAAGGACGGATATCGTGATTGCCGATCTCCTGTTGTTGATGTCTTGTAGGACGAAATTCTTGTCGATGATGTCGAAGAACCAGACCTTACTAGTATCGCCGCTGCTCAGCTCAGGGCGACGGGGGACCATTTGGTCGAAGTTAATAAAATTCTCCCCCGCGCCCATGCCGTTGCTTGCGCCATCGACAATTCCCATATTATAGAGCCTTAGAAAGGCTTGGCAGCTATTGTGATGTTGGTCAGCAGTAGAACATAAATGCTTAGGGTGGGCCGGCGATCAACATACACCCAGTCCCGGCAACCGTCAACGGCATCCTCGTTTTCCCTCGCGTACACAAAGTCGAAATTGGTAAGGTCTGATTGGAACGCCGGCTGCGTACAATGAGCCGACCGGCCCTGGAAGATCTGCCAATAATCTCTGGTCTTAAGGTTCTTCTTCAGGAGGGGGAAGTCAAACGCCGCAGTGGCTTTGAGCGAGGACCCTATAAATGGCAAAGTATGGACCTCGAAATCACCGTTATTATAGTCGGTTCCCAACCACTCCATCGACATTCGCACTGCCCCGTAGTCAGGAATTCTTCCATCTGGTTCTTCGAGCGTGAGATTAAAGCAAAGATGAGGCTTTAAGCTTCCAGTTATAAGGAACTCAACGCTGAGGTTCACCACTTTCCGCTCGACGACATCAGCGAGGGCAGGATCAAGCCTCCTCTCCTCGAGTTGCCAATCCTTGAATTTTTTAACACGGGGACGTTGAGGCTGGGCCATGATCAAGATATGCAAGTTGGAAGGTTGGTGGTTGGTGGTTGGTGGTTGATAATCGAGTGTGGTAAGGGCTTAGACGAAGAAGAATGATATTGAGAACACATTTGATCCAGCTAACTGCGGTATACAAGGCGCCCTATATACTTTGATTAGGACCCTACGATGGGCATTACAGATCGGAATGGAGTCAAACTATGGTGGTGGGGCAATTCCAAGTATAGAATCTTGCTCTTGTTTTAGGAATTAGAGTAACTACCATATCTTGTCATTTTGGGTCTGATGAGAGTCTCAGGATCGGCCTGCGACCCGAGGCAACATTCTGTAGGCCGCCGGAGGCCAAAGATGGGCTCAATGTGGCTGGCGACCTCGGGACAGGGAGGAAATATCGAATCAAGCCGCACGCGATATGACCGATGTCTGGGTCTCGTTGAAGCCCATGTGCGCGGCGCAGTCATCGAGGAGCAGACAACTCCATTTTTTCACGTCACACGCGGGGCCGCGCCGCAGGTCCGGCCTGATCCAGAGATGCAGACTCTCGGCCCAGAGCGGGCAGGCAACCTTCGCTTCACATTGGGAATGTGACAGAGTTGATCATTAAGGCGCGAATGAGTGACACACAGACAGGACGACCCAAGCCTCTTATAGAATTGTGGAGAACAAGACCGGGCAACGGCCCGAGGGCCAAGCCCGCGTGGGTCGAATCCTTCCACGTTGTTGGTTTCCATGTTCAAGTTGTTGGTACTCCTAGCACGGGGCACAGGAGAGCTGCAGCCTATTTTTGGCAAATCAGGCCCACCAGAAAAAAGCAAGCAAGAGTGGTAGGAACACAGGCAAGACTGGAATATGATAGGTATTTCTTTTCAACGTGTGTATGCAGGGCCTCTGCTCCCATCTAATGTGTGTCAGCCGCATCGTCCGTTGGGGCAGCTGATTGGTCGGTCCCGCTTTTTGGAGACTGTCTTGCAACATTCAAAAGGAGACCATTTGATGCCCGCACACCTCCACACTTTCGTACTCGACAAGTTTCCCCCACTCACCTTCATTCAAGCCTTCACAACACCCAAACCAAAATGTCACCAACGCCAAACGGAGGCGTTCAGGCCTTATCCAAACGGCAAATTGCCTTGAGCTGGGGCGAAGAAGACATCGTTTCCGTCTACAAGCAGACACCCAGGTTGAAACCTAACGGCCATGCTGTGACGGGCTTCGGTTTCCCGCCGCAGCAACCTGTCGCTCACATCAAGTTCGGCTTACCCGATGTTCTCCAGCCAGAGCTGCAGAATCACCAGTACGTATTTAGAGCCCTGAGGGACATGCCGCCGGATCAGACGAGAGGAATCCGCATCCCTGAGATCTACCGCACCTTCGAGAGCGACGGGAGGGTCTTTATTATCATGGAGTACATCCCTGGAAGCACGCTGGGGCAGTTGCTGGACCAGAAGGGTGGGGAATCAAAGCAGGGAGCTCTCACCAATGATATTGCGAGGGCCATGAAGCTGCTCATGTCGATACCAGCGCCTCCGGGGCAAAAGCCCGGCCCCGTTGGTGGTGGTTTAATCCGGCATTCCCTGTTCAAGGACGACACTTCCTACTGCGTGTACCCATCGGTCAAGGAGCTTGAGGACCACTTGAACGTAGTACGTAACTACACACGGACCCCCGTCTACTAATGCAACCTCGCTTCTGACCGTCGCTGACACGAATACCGCCCAGGTGGCCCGCCTCAGAGACAAGGAGGCCCCGACCGTGAGCCTTGAGAAGGACTTATGTTTCTATTATAGTGACTTCTACGAACATAACTTCATGTTCACTGATGGCGGTGCCGGCGACATTTATATCATCGACTTGGAACAGGCTGGGTTCCTGCCTCGCAGCTTCATGGCCTATGCCATGGCCGAAAGCCATTGGCCACCTGGGCGTTGGGTCGGGGATGTATTGAAGCTTCCTGATCACAACCTCGCGGTCATGAAAAAGATTCATTACTTCTTCGCGATAGGTGTTTCTGATCTTGGTGAGTCGGGAGAATCCTGCCCCTCATGTCACCCAAAACTCCAGATGGCTAACATAAAATTGGCTGCAAAAGGTCTCCCGCGTCCTCCTAGGAAGAAAAGGCAATACTAGGCTGGCCTGGTGTGCCCACAATATTTCCTTGTCAAGTCCATGAACATGTTATATGCACGGGTCAGGGGAAATATCTGAGTGGAAAAAGAAACCGACCATGGTGGTGAAGTTATATACACAAGGAGATGTAGAAAGAAGAACTCCGTCATGCACAGGTGAACAGGGCATGGCGTCAATGTCTTGATTTTCAGACCAATCGACTTACCAAATCGGAAGATACCCTGGCATTCCAGGGGACGCCTAACGAAGAGCGTTACTTACAGACACACAGACAGACAGACACACACAATACAACCATGGACAGAGACTGGAAAGTTTGGTGGTGAATTTGAATATGACATTTCAATGAAAAAAAACAACATCCTGAAAAATAGCAGAGAAGCCTCTTCCCAAGCCAATGCAAAATCACGACAGACCCAGCCACAGGCTCACGCCGCCTCTTTGCAACCCACGACATCAACCGCAAACCTCTTCCCTGGTGCGCCCTCTTCAGAAACCTCCCGCCCATCGCCTCCCCACCAACCCAACAGGAGCCTCCCTTTAGACACCCCCAGTCCATGCTTCCTGATCTGCTCGTCGGTCCACCTGTCCGCTCCCACGGGCACGCGCCGCCACACCTCCCCGCCCGCGAAGTAGGCCATCCTCGACGCCACTGACCCTGGGTCCCGGGGGATCACCCTCGCGCCGCGGCCCAGCGCGGTCGACGCGACCAGGCATGCTCCCATTACCGCCAGCAGGCCTTGCAGGATTCTCGTGGATACCGCGTTCTGGATGAGGCGGAGGCGCTTGAGGTCCGTGACTGTGCCGTTGATCGGGTGGCCATCGCCGGAGAGTAGATTCTGACCAGCGGACAAGGCGGAGGAGTTGTAAGTATCGGGGACGGGCCCCCGGTAGCCCAAATGCAGGACCTGTGCGAGGTACTCTGCAAGTGCGTTCTCTAGGGCGGCGATGAGGTGGAGAGTGTTGTTACTGTCCGGGTTCGAAGGCAGCCCTACGCCAGAGCTGCCGTTGACCATGAGCGCTACAACAACCCACCAGTTCACCATCCCCAAAGCCGTCATGCTAGTCGAATCTGACAGGAACACGGCCGAGTGTCTGTCGGGTACTACGGGCTCATCGGTGACTAGCGAGAGATCCGGCAGGGTAAAATTCGCGGTCACCCACAGTGCTTCCACATAGGGCACACAGTGTAGCACAGACAGTGCCTCTAACTCGTTTCCCAGGCCAATGAAGTAGTGCTGGCGCTCGTCGCCGCAGACTTCGAAGGAGGATGCCATATTGGGCGCCTCATTGTCGGAGGGACAGTAATCACCGCGCCGACAGACCACTATAGCGTACTCATCTGCTAGTAGGCCCAGGTAGTAGATCGTATCCTGTGTACTATTAACGAACACGAAAACATCAGGTGCGAGGTAGAGATCGCGCTTGCCCGCGGTAAGATTCGACTCAGGGGTTGCATGGCAGCCCAGGGGGCGTGGGTCGACGGGGAACCATCCAATGTCGAAGTCGGATGACTGATCGCTTAGGTACGTGAGGTTAGCGTAGTGGTCAATCAAGCTACAGTTGAGATTTACGCGTGTGGCAGGCACGCGGGCCGTGAGGTAGAGAGAGGTATCGTTGCCGTCGTGGCTGTGGAGGTTGTCGGCCCCGAAACTAGCTAGGGCGTATTCCCCATGTGTCCACTTGGGATAGCAAATGTTGCAGAACTGCGTTCGGGTGAACATGGTCCACGCCTCCCCAGTATCGCCCTCTACCCAATTGAGGGCGTCCACAGCACGGCTCTCGGGTCGGAACCAGTCTTTCAGCTCCAATTTAGTGTCGTAGGCCCATGGCACGGGAGCCACCGTATATAGTCCACTGCCGATGATGGTCAGCATTGGGGCTAGGAGCCCTGGTAGTGTGGTCCAGAGAAGCGCAAAGTGGCGTTTCCATGCGGCGTAAACAACTGCCATGAGCGATACCTGGTGGGCCGGATCGTGGAGTATATCTTCAATAGTCGCTCGGCCCTTCCGCAACAGCTGGAAGGAATGTAATGTTCTTGCCGTGGAGTCAACCATTAAGAATAGCAGCCCGATCAGTACCAGTACCAGGGTGGGTAGAAAGCTCCACGTATACTTGAGATAGCCATCGAGGTTCACGTCTCCGACCCCCTTCTCCCGGTCTGAAACCTGCAACAGGACTTCTAGGGCAATCACAACCGCAAGTGTTGCTGCCATCAAGCACATCCTAAACCACCACCGTACAGATATAGGAGACCACCATTCGCGCGAGTCGCTGATGTCGACCGCAGGCGTTTCAGCCATCTCCTCTGAACCTTTTCCAGAATGGTGCAAAGCAATTGCGGGGCTTTCTGCTGGAAGATGCCGAGGAAATGATGCCAAGATGCCGGAGAGGCTGGCCCGGAGGACCTTCTTCGATGCAACTCCGTAGCCTTCCAGATGGTCCATAAGACCCGGACTCCTGGCTAGTATCATTGCATGGGCGCCGAGAGACGTAGGATCGTTGTGATACACTCCAGGGTGCAGGAAGCACAGGGCCACTATAAGAGCAAGCAGAATCATGATGTTGGCCTCAACAAGCCTCAAAGACAGATCCTGCACACAAAGCCGGCGCTGGGTTGACGTAGCCGTCCCGTTGATGGTTTCTTTTGAGGGAGATGTGTAGTCCTTCTTGATTGCATACGCCGCAAATTCCTTCCACATGCTTTGTGAGAGCTCGATGGCGACGCTTGTGTTTCTGAAGCTCCAAACGTTGCTTTGTGGTTGCCTGAAGTTCAACATGCTATACCACAAATTCCCAGTGCCCTGGACGGATTCTAAAGATACTAGGCTCAAGAATATTTTGTTTGTCATGTTGTAGGGACGTAGCCGCGTATCCAGTATCTCGACTCTTGCTCTGTTGATGCTGAGACTGTCTTGAACTCCGACATTCCGTCTGCTATTTGTCACGGCTCGGCGTGTAAGGGAGTATTTCGGCTCGCACATGAATCCTGAAACTTCCCATTCGTTGTACGAGAGCTGATATCCTAATGTGAATAGAATTCGATGGTCCTGGTCCTCAACGGACGTCGAATTTGTGCACTTGTAAATCACCTGGGTCGAATTCGAGAATGTCTGAATATATTCGTCGGCCACGGAAACATTAGGGATGTCATCCGGTGTGTAACACCATGGCCTCAGGTTGTCCCTCAACGAGTTCGGAGCGGCAAGTGACATTTCGATGTTAGTTCCTTCGTCATAATACGTGAATTTGAAGGGGTCGCAATTTTCCAGGGAAGATTCAAAGACCTGGACCTCACCCGTCAACTTATCATAGACTCCTAAGGTAAACTCAGTTTGTCGTTCGGACTACTGATTGGAGAGTTTGGGGGCGGAACTCACCCTCGTCGCTAGGGACGAAAGACTGAGCTGCAAACTGTGAGGTGGTCCCATAAGGGGAAGGCAAGCCATATTTTAGTGCATCCCAATAATTTAGAACGGTCATCCAGGGCTCTGTACTGATGTTCCTCGTGAGATCAAAGACGTCCTCAACGCTGAGGCCCTTCTCAAAGGTCAGAGACCTATATTCCAGCCCAAGCAGGCCTGAGGCAAAGATGATCGTAAGTCGTAGAATTAAGGATCCACAAATCCCGATGCTAACAAGGAAATGCTTTCTTTGAAAGGACCGAAACAAGCAACCCGGCATGGACGAAGTAACGTAGTTCAGCATGAGGCTGTCCTGGGCAGGCGCTTCCCCAAGGCTCAATAGGCACCAAGGCATTATCTGCCTGGCACGCAGCTCCAATTGGCCCCACAGCGCCGCAACAATGGTCAGGACTATGTGCCCCATCAGCAAAACGTCTCACAGTGAACCAAGCCGTGTGGATTGAAAATTACCTAGCGTTGGCCCGTACGTCCATACATAGTGCATATCCTCAGAGGCCGTCACCAGGCCCTGATTGTGCTGGGAGATATAATGACCAACTTCCAGAGCCGCAATCATCAGTACTAGGAAAACCGACAGGGATATCAGGAAGAGAGGGCGGAAGTAGAAATCCGTCCATGTTGGATGCGTATGTTCAGCTGACTGGTCCAGAGCAGGTCTCTGCGATCCGTTTCCTGGCTCATCGTCTCCTGTCTCCACTGACGCCGACGAGTCTGATATTTCAGGGTTGCTAAGAAGAGGTGTGTCGTGCTGCGGTGCGTCTGGGTTCCGAGTAGGATGGCCCTCGTCCACTGAGATGTTGATCTGCGGTGTGGGCTCGGAGCTACCTGAACCGTAACAATGGCGTCCAGCCTGATCTTGGAGTTCGAATGAATGCGTACGAGCATGGTGTATCAGACCCGGGCCCGTTTCTGCACCAATGTTGTGAGTGCACTGCTCCGTGGTCACGTCGTCCACTGTATGAAGCTGTCGATAGCCATTGGCAGCCATGATGGTAGTGGTCTCTTTGCATTGCAAGTGAGCAAAAGAAGGCAGGAACAAAAAGAAAGGAGGGAGGGGGGCATTCAGAACACCCCGAATCTGGGTTACTGCTTATATATGTGCACAACCTGAGTGATTCAGTACGTGGGGGCCAGTTTGACGCAGGCAGACAAATCGCCCCCTCTTGTAGGCGAACGTATTAAAAGCACAGCCGGCAGGGCACACGCATGGGCGGTTACACCGCGATGCACAATAATATAAATGTGAGTTCAGCTGTGGCTCCGCTGGGGGTGGCTGCACTCTGCAGTAGGAGGAAGACCTTACACCTTCTATCGCAAGGTTTAAAATGAGCTCTATGGAATAACCAGACGGGATAGTAAGGAACCTTGCGATGACCATCCAAGAATATTGAGTAGGGCGTATCAAACTTACAACGTCTTAAAGATATTACGATGAGGTGAAAGTCACACTTAGCGCATCCCCAAGGTCCCCTGCATCTTGGCCTCTTC
Source organism: Diaporthe sp. DP-2020a (assembly GCA_018137895.1). NCBI lineage: Eukaryota > Fungi > Ascomycota > Sordariomycetes > Diaporthales > Diaporthaceae > Diaporthe > Diaporthe sp. DP-2020a. Next base: position 246,340 of record JACVEP010000045.1, read on the forward strand.
GCTCAGTAGTGCAGACCAAGACATGCGTGCGTAGCGATCGACCCGCAGAAATCTCAAAAATGAAGAGAGTCTGTGTGACCGATCACGCGTTAAGAGCGCCTCTTCAAGTTTTTTCATGAAATGCGGACAGCCAGACTTCATTGCTAAGGCTGAAAAGATGTGGGAGAGTTGTCACGGCACGCATTCATTGTTATTTCGTCTACTTGTCATACTTTGCGGCTGGGATGTCGAGCTTTGGACAGAATCTTCACTCAAGACCTTGTCCAATTTCGCCGTCAAAGGTCAAGTGACTATCAACATGTCATGTTTTGTGTCAGCCGGTGTCCTCTGTTACCTAATTCTTGTCCGAAACGTGTTGAGAATCGAGAAACAATGGAGAAAGCTGAAAACCTAGTGCTGCGGGAGAAGCGAGAATGAGTTTCACGTGGGAATAGATATACAGTAATCAATATAGGATGACGTTGGGGTAGTACATGAGAAGGATAAGATTGGATATGTTTGAGTACACTAGTACAGAGACGATCAAGATCAAGATATCAGTGAAGGAGTTGCCAGTTCGAGACTGAAGAAGGCAGAAAGGATTCCCCTGCCAGTTGATTTTTGATTATTGAGACTTTCCTCTTATTTCAAATTTTGCAACATTGATACTCGTATAAGTCAGTTATGAGTTGAAACCACTGACAATGTGTCAAGGGAGTCAGCCTTATTTCCCAGCCATTTCTGTCACAGCCAATGTGTTCATGCTATCAAACGTGATCACTTCAGGCGCATTGTCTCCGCGGCATCCGAGGTTAGTATAATCTCGTCCACCCCCTAAGCTCCACCAATTCTTGGGAGTCCGATGACCATTCTATATTTTCCAGGCGCAAAAGCCTATCAGCCAGAGCAGTTCTATCCCCTGATTCGATACGGGGTTGGTCCAGCCACTCCTTGAGCCAATGCACTGGGTCCCATTGCACCGGGTCTGTCCCTTGGCCATTCACTCGGCCGAGCTGGCCGCTGCTGATCTCTTCGACCGCGTCTGTAACCGATGAATTTGGTGACTCAGTGTCTTGCCCTTTGCTCCCACCTATAGGGTCTTCGAGGAGCTTGAAAGTATCCGCGATCTCCATCCGAAGTCGAACCCCGGTTGTTTCGATAGAGATGGAATCCCCCTTTGAGATGTCGATCCTGCGTATTGTTGCCCACATTGACATATATGTGCTGTGGTTGATTCTCAGAAGATCCCTCGCCGTATCCAACCATCCTTCCTTTGCCCGCATTTCTCTTGGGGATCGGAAGCTGAGCGCCTGGTCGAGAAAGTGTGGTTTTGAGGAGAATATGAGGAAAGAGCGTGTTGATTGTGCTTATTCAAGTGCCCAGGGGCCTCGGGGCCCTCGGGTATTTTATATGCTTGGGCGCCCAGACCTTCTGAAACGCCTCTTTTCTCCACAGGTTTTGTCGTGTCCCTGGCGGTTTCACGGAGAACAAAGCGGTTGAGACCACAGTACGCCGCGTATAGTATCAGCGAGACCTGAGAAGATAAGTGATACCAAGAACGTTCATAGAGGCTGTGTGTCACGTTTGTAATCCTAGGAGTGACTAATCTTTGGACCGTGAGTTGGAAGTTGCTGGCGAGATCAGGGTCAAGGTTTTGGCGGGATGACAGGTTGAAGTTGTTGAAACAGTCACAGGGGAAATCAGATGGAATCTTGGACTTCCAGCTATGAATAGTCTCTGCCAAACAGATTATTCCGTACGGATGAGTATCCTCAAAACCTGGAAATGAATCGAGCAACGCACGACGACCTTCTTCGTTCTGCAGCAAGTAGTCCCGCGCGGTTCTGTGACAAAATCGAACCTTCAGCCTCAAGAAAGGCATGGAGATCTCGGTCTCGTCTCTCCAGACTTCGAGGAATCCTCTGGCAAGCCTGTTGATCTGCTTTGTGACGTGATGGAGCCGCCTGAAGGTTTCAGCATCAGAGTATGGTTCTATCCTACCGACTGGTGGGAAATCTGGGTTTATCAGGCCTGTCCGGTCACATCCCTGTTCCTCCAGCCAGGAGAAGGCTATAGCTGTCACACCATGGTCCCAAGGGCAGTGTTCCGCGAGTAGAAGCATTCGGTTCCATGTCACCCGCTGAATGTTGTTGGTTTCGAAAGGCTCCCTCAACTTCGTATAGAGTTTGTCGATGTCGGATGGCAGTGCTTTGAGCTGAGCCTCGAGCACCGCATCGGGATCTTCCTGTCGGAATCCCTCTAGCAAGACGTCAATGACAAGGTGAACCCACAGGAAGACGCCCTGGGCGTTCTCAACCACGGTCTCCACCAAACGTTGACATAAATCTCGCCTCTTCCGAGCGTCAATGTCGCTCTCTAAACGGTTGAGGCAGTATGCTCTGATGTCGAACTCGTTCAGCTCATACAGGTGGATAAGCCAATTCCCTACGATGTTGAACGGTCGCAGGAACTCTGCGTATGGTCGGGAGCTGACACAGATCTTGATATTATTCGGAGTGACCCAGGTCTGCAACGTGTTGGCCATGCAGACGCGCCTTCAACTCGACTACGTCATTCCTACTCTTGATACTCATCCAACTCGCCTTCAGATTTCTCCAGAATGTCCAATCGTTTCCAGGACCAGCGATCTCTCTTGAGCAAGTTCTGGAGTGTCTTGGAATCGGCGTGGCAATCTTCCGCGATTCCGGCGATCCTCCTTTCAGGCCCAGTGTCACACATAGGCTGAACCGACAGGGAATCAGCCAGGGAGTCAAGATCATCCTTCACATCGTCAAGGCGCGCATTTCCGTCCGAATTACCGTCCACTGAGCGGTATATCTCCACTGCTCCTCCGATCAGGTCCCAAGCAAATTCAACGAAAGTGAGAACAGAGGATGCTAGGCCGACAGCAGATACAGGTTCCATGCTTTGGAGGAAAAGAACAGGAGAATAGCCATGAGGCAAAGATCGGCAGTCGATCTATATACAATAGACGTCTCACTCAATAGACATGTGCTCGGGGTGTTTCGGAAGGGGTTGGGGGGCTTGAGAGTGGAGGAGCGGCAAGCCTTCTCGGATTGTTTGGAGAGGTTGGGCTTACACAGTCCAGCTGATTTTGTACAATGGGAGATCAGATGCGGCTGAGGTGCCTTCGCATCAAAGGACAGAATCTGAATGGTCGTGACAGATTTTATACTTGCCACATTAGTAGATAAGCCCTGCTTCTCATGTCCAACGAAAGGGCTACACGCGATAGCCTTTGCGATTTGCCACAGCCGAAATAAGTGCTGCAACACCTCCAGCCTTTAGAGACACTGGAGAGCTGCCTGGAGAACACCTGGGCACGTAACTTCTCGTCGCCCTCGGTGCGCGCGCCCACAGGCCGTGGATGCAATTCAACAACTCCGTATAAGAAATCCACAAGATTACGAGTGAGCGGGAGACATAATTTCCCGTATACCACGGAGCCCTCAGGCCGTGTGCTCCCATATCACTCACTGCTTGCAGAAAGGGAGTATAAGGCGACCGGATTGCTATCAATGAGTAGCCTTACTCGCTTAGATCCTCACATTTCACTGCAAACCCCTGATGTTGGCCCCAACCCTCAGAACAGCGAGGTTACAAGGCTTTCCAAGGAGATTTCGATGCGTGGCAAGTGATTGACCGGTGCGACGGCAATACCGGCACACGGCACTTGCTGACGGACGTTGGGTGTATAAGAACGCTTGATTTTTGGGAAAAGAAGCTTCAAGACGGGGTCAGGTAGGTTCATATTGAATCGTTATTATTCCCTTGCGATTACTGCAAGATCTCTGAGTGACGGTGGCTGGAGGGATCGCAAGAATTCGAGTGTCCCACTGCTTAAATCTGTTTGCCTGGGACATCGGACAGGGATCTGATTCCAATTTTCAGAACAAATTCTTCTTGAAGACGGATTCAAGGGGCACAGTTTATCCTGCAACTCTCCGCGGCCATCGGCTGGGATACGGATGATGAGCCGTCACTATTTGGTGATACCACGCCGAGGACATGTGCAAGTGGAAGTTGGGCTGATACAGCCGGTTCCACTAAGGGGAAAGCCCTAGGCCACAGTCCAGGAGCTCGAATTAGATAGCCTTGGATTCACATGAGATGCAACAAATTTGAATGCATCAGTCAAAAGGCAACCAGGTCCAAGACAGAAGTGAAGTTGTCGTCAGTTTCAAGCCGAGGGCAACCAGGAGGGATACCCCTGTCACCTGTCCCGGCCCCGGTAAGATCTGCCGAGGTCGGCCGCTGTTTCAGGCAGGCGGTCAAATATTAGGCTGGGAGCTTAGCTGGCAATTCGAAATGCCAGATCGTCGCTCAACTAAACCAAGAAACAAGGCAAGGCAACCCCCATTCAACACAAACCGACATCGTGGCGTCTGTTCTTCCACTTCCCTTGCTCTCATGATCGCATAGCATCAACGGTGTCATCATGGTGAGCTTCACAACCCCATGATATGTGTTTTTGAAGCCACAGCTAACAGTCTCCCGCAGAACACGACCTTCAACGGCGCTCTCAAGCAGAGCACCTCGATCCGCAAAGACCTAGCCAACCTCTCCAGCCACCCCTCGTCCGACCCGAATGCGCCCCCGTCGGCCGCCCAGATCAGCCCCGCCGCGCTGGGGTCCCTCGGCGCCTCCCTGACGGCCTTCCAGCGCACCATCGACGAGTACAACTCCCTCGCGAAGCAGGAGCTCAACCCGGCCAAGCAGGAGAAGGCCCTCGAGCGCATACGCAACTTCCGCACCGAGCTGTCCGAATACCGCAGGGAGTTCGAGTCGCTCAAGACCGCGCGCGACGAGGCGCTGCACTCCCAGGACCGCGGCGAGCTCCTCGGCCGCCGGCCCTACGCCGCCACGCCCGAGAACCCGTACGCCGCGAGCTCGGGCGCGGCGACGTCTAGTTCGTATGGTGGATATGGAGGTGGGGGACACGTGCGAAATACGAGCGGCGGAGCGGGCGTCGGAGGAAGTAGTAGTGGCGGTGGCGGTGGCTACGGGATGGGCAGCAACGACGCGACGCGCGAGGACCACGCGCTGCGGGAGCAGAACTTCTTCGCCAGCACCAACTCGGCGCTGGACGAGTACATCGCGCGCGGACAGGCGGTACTTGGGGACCTGGGGACCCAGCGCGAGATGCTCAAGGGCACGCAGAAGAGGCTGTACTCGGTCGCCAACACGCTCGGGGTGTCTGGGGACACGATCCGCATGATCGAGCGGCGGACGAGGGAGGACAAGTGGATCTTCTGGGCGGGCGTTGTGGTATTCTTCTTGTTCTGCTGGTTGTGTCTGCATTTCCTGCGGTGATTTGGATGGAATTGGGGCGGTCTGCCGTGGCTGGGGCTGGGCAGGTTGGTTTCCTTTGGGATTCGTGTCGTACTTCAAATTTGCATAAGCATGGCGTTTGGGTTAGGCTTGACAATAGCTGGCATCATCTATGGGAATGGAACGAGGCGACTTTCTAAATCTATTGTGTCTACGTCCCGAAAAACATGGTGCTTGGCCTCGAGTGCTTGCTTGCCTGCAGTGTAGTAGGTCGGGCATCACCTGTCCATTTGACACGTTGATACCACCCTCATCATACCATGCTCTCGAGAAATCATGCTCGGTGAGAGGCAACGATGACCAAAAAAGACAAAAGAGTTCGGTGACCAGCGCCTACATCTCTGTTAGCACCCAGAGGGCGCCCTTTGCGGTGGAGATTTCATTCCGACCACCATACTACCAGGACGGCTCGAACCTGCGAGTTTCCGTGAACCCTCGGCTAGTAGTATCCCCTGCCATTTGCTAGCCCTGGTAAATACCATTTGTCCCAAGCGGGCAGAGGGGCCGATACTTGCTTTGGGGTGGTTCGAGGGGTCTATAAGCTTGGGTGCAGGGCGGGCATAGATGGGACGAAAACGGTGCCAGTATGAATGCGGTGCATATGCGGCCGGTTGGTGACGTCGCTGTTTCTGGCTGTGCTATCTTCAGCCTGCCCGGCTACCTCTTCAGCGCGATGGTGAACAAGACGTCCCTCGTCGTCTCGACCTCGACCGCCTCCGTCTCAGGCAGCACGTGGTTGCTCGTGCTCATCTGGCCGCCAAACTCGGTCTCCCAGTCCGTCACGTCCCACTCGAGCCCCCTCAGCGTGATGGAGCTCGGCTCCTTGACGGGGACGATGCCCGCGTATTTGTCAAACACGTCGTCCTTCCTTGCTCCCTTTTCGTCCCGCTCCCGCACGTGGATCCGATGCCTCCTCCCGCCCTTGAGCAGGAACGTGATCGACTCGCCGCTCACGAGGAACAGTCGGCCCTCGGCGTAGTCTGGTGATGTCTGGAACAGGTACAGGTGGTGCAGCTGGCTCAGGCCCTGGTCCACGCGCCCGCCTAGACCGCCCATGGCCACGATGTCCGGCACCGAGGCGGTGGTATCCTCCGATGAAGGTATCGATGATGCGCGGATCCACTTGACGACTTTGCCGAAGTCAGTTGAGTACTGGTCTGGGTCGTGGATGACCCTGGCCGGCTTGGCGCGTGTGGTGAAGTGCTGCCGTGCTTGGGTTGTGAGGGAGTCCAGGTCTCCTATTATGGCATCCAGGTTGTCCTGCATGTTGTGAGTACTTCAATGAGACATCTCATCGTGGGTGAAGCTGGGGGGTTCTCACGAAGAATTTGCCATCGTCGTCATTTTCACACACGTTCAGGAGACGGTTTGCGCCGCCATCTGCTGCGACTTTCAAGGATGCTGACAGTGTATCAGCAGGGGTTGAAGGCCGGCATGCAAGGTTTCAAGGGCAGGGGCCTTATGTTCACAGTTCTTCCATAGCTTCTTCAGGGTTGACACGTCCCTGAGTGGCTGGTTGAGGATGATCAGGGCAAACGAGTTGGGGCTGCCCGGGGTGTTGGGCCCGTCCTCTCCCTCGGCCCGGGCCTGGAGGATGCGGGCCGGGTACCACTCTATCGGGTCGGCCATGGCGCTTCATGCATGCACGGATCTGCGCGTGATCGTGGACGAGGTTGGCGGGATGGCGAGACTGGGGAGACGAGATCGGGAAATGGGCCGGGGCCAGAGATGAGGGGTATAGGTGGGGATGTATGGACATCCAGAATCGTGGGCTCATGACTAAGGCAGGAGCTTCAGTCAGGCTCAGGCAGGGGGTGACTTGGCCTGGTTCTTGATGACACTATTCCCGAGTCAGTGTCCTAGAAGCCATGTGGCTTGCCCTTTGAAGATATTTTATCAAGCATGTGGTACAGAACGGTGTTTACATGCGGATTTCGCTGCTAGCTGCGCACTTCGTTGCGTCTTGGCCGGAGAACACTCCAAATGGCGAGGTCGTCTGTCGGTGGCTAAAATGGGATGAATCGGAGGCTCCGTCTCAAATGCTAACACAGACTCGGTAAGTACATAAACAAGGCCATGACATACCACCCACGTCCACCCTCTTCTCCCATAATTACGGGGCCCTGTACTTAGAGACCCAAAGTCAAGAGTCTGTCGTCTTTGCTGTCTTCTTGACAGAATTTTGATCCATACTACCAGCGATGTCGAGCAAAACATCAAGTCCGAACACGAATGCAAAGACAGCCGGTCCCGCCTTCGGCTCCGGCTCCGGCTCCGGCTCCAGCCCGGCTCAGCCTAGGGTTGATCCTAAGCTGATGCAGGAATCTGTGCTGCCAGTACTGTGACTTCGTCGTCCACCTTCCAGCCACGATCCAAATACAGGATTGTCAACGGTAGCTGGGGCAGCTGCACCAAATTCCAGGGCTCCCACGGGCTGAAAATGAGTCCCCATGATCTCGAAGAGGGCAATCTCATTCTCGAAGGCCATCAAGAGTGGTGAGCGCGTGGAGCGGCAGGTTGAACAGGAGCAGCGGACTTCACCGGGGAGACAGGCACTCTTCTTCTAGACCCTTCCAGGGCTTTGGCCTGTTTTCTGACCTGAGGCCCGAGGTGATATGAGTGCATATGCAACCTGCAATGCGTGGCGGAAATTGTCGACATGCCTTTGGGGGTCTCGTGTCATAATTTCATGCTAAATTCTCTGTTCGCTTAATTCCCTTCGTGCTCCCTAATTGAGCGTAGCATGAATTGAATATGAATGGGCGTCCATTGCCAACATCACCTCCGTACATCTCCGTGCGATGACTTTGGCTTGACCACTAGTGACCTGCACGCTCAGGCGCTGCCCTACAGAAGGCACGATTGCTTGCTCCGTCATTGCCTGTACATCTGTATCTATCAGCCAATCATCCTGGTTTGCGGGCAGCAGCATCGGCTCCAGCCGATCAGTCGAAGACTTGAGACTCAGACAAGATTGCAGTCTGCCTCGCCTCAGTGTTGAGTGCTCGCAGTCACAAGCAGAGAAAAGCAATGTTGACAAATCGGGCCAAACATCAGCCAGTCTCGAAGGTGTTCTGTCTCAGACTTTGCCCTTTGCTATCGCCAACTTGTGTTCGTTTACCGGTGTACTCAGGCCTGAGATAATACCAGTGACACCCAAACGTTCATGAGGGTCGCTTCCCCGAGCATGGAACAAGTCCAGACTCGTCATTTTCTAGAAGACGTTCTTTGAGACTACCTGCCCAATAAGCCAACCCGGGAAAAGACCGGAGTTTGCACGCATCCAAGTTACCCCATCCGGATTCAACTGCGGAAATGACCATTGACTCTACCTACTTGTGCCTGGAACAGTGAGCATGATACCAAACTTGCTAATGTTGAAGGATCTCCACCCGATCAAGACCAGTCGAAACTTTGACGCCGTCTTGCCTAGTCTAACTGCGACCTCACACTCTAGAGGCCTGATCCGTCCGGAGGGGACTCGACCGTTCAAGGGGGATTTGCTCAAGTGGGTCTCACACAGGGGGGTTCCATCCGTTTGAGGGGGCTCATCCGTTTATATTCACCGGGCGTTACGAACGCCGTCCGAACCGTCCCAGGGGGAGAATACTGTGGCCACCCCATGAAATAGAACCTCCCTATCATATTTAAGAAAAAAATAGAGCGAAAAGGTACGTATCTATATGGGCCCTACTGTATTGCTTGCAATGAGTAGTAGGGGAAAGGTACTTGGCTTAAAAGCGGGCTACAAGCTGCACAGACCGTGAGTATAAAGCAGGGGGGTTTTATTTATGCCTCCAACCACACGACCTGACGGACCTGGGGGAACACCCCTAGCTCGCCCCTCCCCCTGATCAGAATCCTCTTCATCTAACCCAAAATGGTACCGATCGCCCACAAGCCCCGCCACTGCCAAGGTGGCGCAGATGGTCGGTACATCCCGAGAACATCTGCAATGTATATGCGCGCTTATTGTAAGATGATCTGGCGCGACTCGCGCCCTCTATGCTATGGCGTAGGAGCTGGCCTGCGCCATGGGCGCGGCTCCCGGGTCCACACCCAATTCGCGTGCGCCTGGTAAGACGCACATACAATTTAAGGTGTGCGCCGTGGTCACGCAGGTTACTGCTATGTACCGCACGCCTTGGCAGTGTGGCGCACGCAGAATGCCAAGGGAATACTGACCAGGGGGGGGCGGACTACGGGGCCTATTCCCTCAGGTCGCCAACCACACTGGCAGGATGCACAGAAAACCGACCGGGACCCCAAAACCCCACCTAAACCACCAAAACCCTTCATATTAGAATTCAAATTGCTTAACAACAAAAGGGTATATGCTTGACTCCAATTATCATGAGATGCTAAGAATTAGATTCTGATTCTAATGATATTAAAAATTTAGATGGAACTTAAGGTTATGGGGGGTAAACGAATGAAAGTACTGCAAGGCATTAATTCTGGTACTGAGGTACGGTCGGTATATTTTGCATCCTGCCAGCCACAGCAGAGTCGCAGGGGTCAACGGCGGACTTGGTGGATCGCCTGGGCGAGCCGCCGCCAATGGGGGAGTCCCCCTCCCAGAGTAGACTAGTGAGGCCCCCCCCCCCAGTCCCGGGAGGCCACTGCGCGGTATGCTGGCGAAGGGAAGTAAGAGTCTTGATTTCATATAACATCTCTAGACGCGGTTCCTCACACACGCCGATATATGACTCCGAGAAGGACGTTGATTACAATCAGCTGGTGTTGAGACATAAGCTGAACATACACGGCGCATCATTATCGCTGCGGAAGGGGCTGTTGTGACAGCCGCCCAGGTCCGGCGTTTCCTCGATCGACTTTGTATTCAAGTGCTGTGGTATGTAAAGATATCTTGAAAGGGCGAGGATTTAGGTAGGGTCTGTTCAAGAAGTGTCCTAAATTTGCCGGTTATCGGACAGGAAACCCATAAGGAATCTGCAACCGACCTGCGGAGAATCGAAACAGGACATAAGACGTATTGCGCCAATCATCCACAGGTCCGTTTAGATAGTGTCGTGGAGTAGCACAGGACATAAGACGTATTGCGCCAATCATCCACAGGTCCGTTTGGACGGTGTCGTGGAGTAGCACAGGGATGATGCGAAGGGTATAAGGAAGCTTCTGGCATGACAGGGTAGCCCCCTTGAGATAGCCCACGGTGTCATGCAAGAGTAAGGCCAGCTGGTGTGGCTGGCCTCCCAGGCTTACTTGGAGTATCCGTCAGAAAGTAGGAAACCGCAGCGGGTAGGCTTGGCAAAGAACATGCAGATCTCCAGCGTCGCACAGACGGTTTATAACCGGCAGAGCTAGAGATAGAGGTCAACCGTGCCAAACAGTTAATTCTTCATAAGAAGCGCCAGCCAACCTCTCGGTGATCGCCTCTCCTTTCCTCGTTCCTCCTTCAAGCACCCGCATTTGATCCCAACGACTTTGCCCTACACATATCGCTTCACCTTCTCGCTCTCGCTCACTGCTACTTAGATACTATCCTCGATCTCTTCTCCTCTAATTAGCTCCCAGGAAGCTGACTTGGTATCTCCTTCGAAGCTCCCAGCGACTGCTCGCCTTACAGCGCCACTCGATCATACTACCCACAACGCATCTCAGTACCACAGTTCGAACGCATCAACAGGCTCACGCGATGGAAGCGCTTTCGCTCAACCCATTCGAGCTACCATTCATGGTTGATCCTGACTCGGTGTGTCTTGTGCAGTTCAGTCGCGCCGCATGCCCTTCGACCCTTGACCTCGAACTTCACCGTGGCGAGGGATCGTGTGTTAGCAGCTCCGCTGGCAGCGACTCTGGAAGCTTGGACACCACCGATTCCATCGCCAGCCATGATGGCCCTTCTCGGATTACGCAGCAGACCGGAGTCACAACTTTTGACGACAATGACGACAACGACGACATCCATGGAGGCTTTTTCCGCGACCCCATGCTCGGTTGCCACAAGCTAGACCAAGACCTGTACGATGTGCATTCGCGTAAGGGATCTTACGATGGCCCATCAAACATGGCTTTGGACATCCTTTTCAACGAGCAGTCGTTCACTGGTGACGAGGTTGTTGATACCACGACTGGTTTTACCGAGGCCGGCGCCGACAATGCTCCACTTCCCATTAAGCTCGAGCAAAGCGTCGGGCCGGGCCGCCACTACCACAATTTCAGGGCCAATGGTGACGAAACGCATGGACCCGGCCAGGTGGTATCCAGTGGCACCCAACCCAATGGGGATTTGATCTCGAACATGAAATCCGGATTGCTCCAAGGCCCAGCCACGGGAAGACATCACCAGGGATTCAACACTCTTATGCATTGCACAAGGACTGCACCAGCATCTGGCCCTTTCATTTCCACCTTGGGCAAGCTGACGGCCGTCATGAGCATGATCTTGGCCGACATGCACGAGGCAAAGCCTGCCGCCATCGGTATGCTAATTGCCGCCATGGACGAGGATGAGCTAGCCGTCATCGGTCCGCTGTTGGCGGCTAGGGACGAGGTGGAGACTGCCGCACAACTCGGTATCACCAAAGACAAGTCTCCACCAACAGAAGCATACTGGAAACCCTCGCCATCGTCATCCAGTACCACGAGGCAGACCCGCATGAATGAAATCCCCACAGGCGTGATCCAGCGCCTGATGCCACGAGACGGTAAGATCTACTTCGGCATGGACATCGACAGCTTCGCGCGCGCAAAAATCGATCCCGACGTTACAGATTGCATCAGAGGCGCCGCGATCAAGGCAGCCAAGAACTTCAGCGAGCAGAACCTGGGGATCGCCTTCGCCTACGATCCAAGCCGTGAGGTCTTCAGCATCCGCTACGACCCAGGACTCGACTGCGCCACCCTCGCGGATGCTTTCTTCCCCAGCGACCCGCCCGCGAGGTGGCAGGTGCGCGTTTCTTCCCTTGCGGACAACCGTTGGGTCTTTGAAGACCACCGCAAGTCCATGCACAGGATCTTCGGCCACGAATTCGCGCACATCCTGGGGCTGCGCCACCACGACGCCGGGTCGAACCCGAGAGAGCTGCAAGAGCCGTCCGCGCTGTGGCTTGGCACGCGTGACGGGGACTGCGACACCATCATGCGCACGGGAGTGCACTCGAGTGGATTGCGGCTCTCCGAGGAGGACTTCCGGGTCATCCGGGAGTTTTACTCGAAGAGAAATGGAGCGCTGGTGGGTGGTGTTCGCATCGTCGATGTTGACCCGGACGAGAGGCTCCGGGATTTCTTACAGTCTCAGGTCCGTCTCCTCAATGGTCTAATCCGCGCTCGGAGGAGACAAGCGCAGAATTGATTTCCTTTCCCTGTAGATAGATACATTCATGGATGGAGCGAGAGCATACAGTTAGATATAATGACTATTTGTGAGTTGGAGAAAGGTTGTCTTGCCTTGCTGTGATAAATCCCTGCCTTGTCATCGGGGAGATGCGTGTGTCTCGCTAATGAGTTTGACAATACTACGAGGCTTCATAGAGCGGGGCACCATTCCGTGACACTTCAAGATAGCACGGGCAGCTACACAGTTTTTGGCACACCTGGAAATTACTAAATGAATGAATAGATTTAGAGTTGCCCCTCTGTCGAGCTTTGGCGTCTCGAGTGGCCGCTATGGGAGTTTGTTCCGATTACCCAAACCATCTCGGATTAATTAAAATTACTGCTGGAATGATGAGACATCCAGCTACGAATGGTAGGCTCCCCACACCCTGATATCCTTGCTTTGTCCCGTCCATCGACCACATAGTCGCCTGTGAGGAGGCTCTTGGTAACACTGGGGTGTATTTCAGGTGGAATATCCGGGAGATCACTCCAGGTAGTAGGCGGCTGCCGCAAGGACATCGGTCAGGTCCTTCTTGTAAGCGCCGTAGCTGCCATATTTGCCGTAGCCTCCGTTCTTGGAGCCGTACGACCCGTAGCCAGCCTTCGGCGGCGGCGGCGGGGGAGGAGGGGGAGGAGGAGGGGCCCCGTAACTTCCGCTATATTCACTCTTGTATTAGCAGGCAGACTCTGTGCGAAGGAGGGATGTGTGCCTATAGCGCCAGGGAGGAGAAGGCGGTGCGTTGTCATCAGGGCATTCGAACATGTGATGGACAGAAAGGAAGAGAAATAACTCACTAGGATCCGTAGCCACCGTTCTTGTCACCGTACGAGCTGTACTTTTGACGAGCCTCGATGTCGGCGACGGCCTCTGGCTCCGCAATCGGGACCGCGATGGCCAGAGGCAGGATGGAGAGGAGTAGAGTGGAGGGCTTCATGGTGATGAAGTGCTTGCTTCTTGGCTGTGTATTGTTCTAGGGTAGGGGATCGGTTGATGGTCTTCTGATCTCAGGAGCTGGATGGGAGGTGGGCACAAGTGAGGCCTTATATAGAGCTCAGAGCTCACAGATAATCGCTCACAACCATCCAGCTACTGGGAGAAAGCTTGACCAGTTCTCTGCTTCTTTCAAATCACCAGTCGGCAACGAGCTGGATGTTTGGATAACGTATGTGGCGGCCCCTCTTGGTCATCGCGTCATGTAGCGATGGTTGCCAAGTTCTTTGTCTGCTTGGGGCTGAGGCCTACCTAGGCAAGGTGCTATCTCACATGGGAATAATGCTCGTCGGGTTGCGAGTAAGGCCTCATTAGGTACGTGAATGATACAATTTCCGCAGCTTGTTCAGTGTGGGCTTATGGCTTGCTTCTGGTGTGTGATGTTTTCCGAGAGGTCAGAGCTGAATGAAGTTGAGCCCCTGTCAGTATTCAATGTTGGGTGGGATATAGGTAGGCCAAGCTGTCATGCTAAGCTTAACGTCACTTACATTGAGTCTAGCTCAGATATAGTCTATAGGTTAGTGTGGCAACCTTATTTACTAGGTCTCTCGTCAGTCCAGTCAGATTGTCTTTGTGTTGTTGAGGCGTTTGCCCGTCGTCGGTCAAAAAGCTAAATCCTGCGCTATCTATGTCCCCCCAACTGCCAATCGTTCCTGGCTAGGGCCTTTTATAGTCCAATCTATTAGTAATTGGCATCTTCAGTTCCATAGCTCTAGTTCTAACACCTTTCCGGGTATTGGGGATCCATAGCTGCCACGAACATGAAAACGCCAGCCAAGCCATACCACGAGAGATGGTCAGTTCCGAAAACTTGCAGTATGGCTGGTATTAGATAGACCAGCGCCAGCAGTAGTTCCGCAACCACCAACTCGTCCCCGAGTGGCCCGATTGGCCAAACACATTGGCTATTACTCAAAATTTGGTAGCCTAACTGAGGTGATAGTTGTGCGCTGCTGCCTTTTGGGTTGCTCAAAACGGCAGCGCTCTGTCATGACCTCGTATTGATATTCGAAGGTTGGTCATGTGCTCTACAGAACAGCACGACAAGTTGAGAAATTGATTTCGCTGTCAGACGTTTCACGTGTCAGGAAATTCCCCTGCACAAACACCAATACCGCCGTTTCAAGAAAGATACGTGCACATCATTATCAGTGCATCTTTTGAATGAGCAACGCACAGAACACAGGCATTATCCAGGTCCCGAAAGCGGGCCGATCTCACCACAATAGCACATGCACATCACCGTACAAGGGCCGTGCGCCGTGGTCAGAAAGAGTCTAATAGCTTGCTCTTAGAGCTTCCCAAGCTCCATGAGAAACCAAGCTTGCCATTGGTCAAAGCTCGCTAGCCACAAGACATGATGCAATCACAGCTTCCCATCCCTTTGTCCCACCACGACTAATACCCCAGGCTTGGCGTGCGGCTGAAGGGAGCGACCTGGGCGGGAGGGAATGTTTCTCGTATCGACTAGAGCATCTGACCGTATCTACCAAGCTTCCGATGGCCGAATGCAGCCTCTCTCGGCAGGACTCGGCAGTGTCGTCCTCATGAAGAATTAATTGGTATTTCTCTCACTCAAGAGGCTGGCTCTGGGAGCTATCTGACTGACCCCCATTCGGCTTCGGTCAGGAATCACCCCTCCCTTGGTAAAATCAGCAACACAGTCAACTGCGCTTCCTGCTGCTGACACTCCCCTACCCTACGGCCTTCACCGTCCTCACTATCTTCACCATGGATCGAAAGAGTCGAGAATACGTGCATGAGGACTATCCACATGAGTCGCAGCCCCTAACGAAACGTAGGTACAGCAACTGCTCCGAGGCCGATGTCGACGACTTTGTGCCTCCTAAGGACTGTTCCAGGTCTCGCGCAGCATCGTGGAAGTGCACCGCCATTGCAGTGCTCTTGGCTTTAGCGTGCAACATCGCCAGCGGCTGTTTTGGCTTCTACTACGGCAAGCGGAACCTTGACACAGTCTGTTCCACTTATACAACGCAATACTGTGAGTCCAGTCTTGAATAATGACATATTTTGCGGACAGATGATTCTAACACAGACATCGCAGCCCCCCTGCTCAAGGAAGTGGGCATCAAGTACGGCGTTGTCCACTACAACGGCTCGTTCCTGGAGGAGACCATCTACAGACAGAGGGGATCTCCTGAGGTCGACGACGCCTGGGACGCACTCGGTGTCAACTGTACGATATATCGCCCATAATCCTCACTTGGCAGAGATGGCTAACACTTGTTTTCGCACAGCTCGAGCTGGCATTATTTCCAGAGAGCAAGGACTCAAAAGTGGGCTGACCGATGCTCACGTCCAGCGGGCGGACAAGTACGGCGGTGGCTTCTTCGTGAATGTAGAAGGCATGCATCACTTGCACTGTTTGGTAAGACTATGCCCTGTTTGCGTGAGAAGAGAAGGGCGTATCAAATTTAGAAGGCTAATATTCCGATAGAACCTCGTTCGCCAAGGTTTGTACTTCAATTATGAATACTACAAGGAGATGGGCACGGGTGCATTCGTGAATGACGACATGATCGTCGAGAAACACATCTGTATGTTCCCTAGCACTGTGTATCTAGCAACCATACTGAACTTTTCTTGCAGCGCATTGCTTGGACACGATCCGCCAGACGTTGATGTGTAACGCCGACACCGGGGTTCTCGGCCAAGTCTGGTTCGACCAGGACAGCCCCACGGCCTTCCCAGATTTCAACACCAAGCACAAGTGCAAGAACTTTGATGAGATTAGCAAATGGGCAGTGGAACATCAGGTAAGAACTGACTTCTACGATCTACGTCTGTGTACCATGGTCGGTGAATCCATGGCTGATATTATCGTGCACACGTAGGAGCCAATCCCAGATGAGTTGCCAGATGACTACATGAAGGAACCGAGACCGGAGTACATAGGAGAGAATACTCCTTGATTTACCTTTATTTTGCTAGCTATAGGAAGAGGATAAGGCTCTCAGTTTCAATACGTTTACATGCCTAGGTGGCTCTGGCGCCCCGACTTGACTCATTTCATGAGTTTTCACTCTCCGTTATTCCTGATCTATAATGCAGGAAAAAAGGGAAAAAGAAACATGTAGAGTTTGCGGGCAAATTTTTAAATTCATAACTTTCTGAAGGTGAGGGTACACGGTTGTCATACTGCACTGCATTCTCCAGAGTGTTTTGAACCATGGTGACCTTTTGGTGCTTTATATCTATCGCTAAGTTGTAGCGCCGCGGCGTGAGGCGCTGTCTGACTGATGGCTCTTTCATGACACTATGTGGCCTGTCTAGGAGACTTATTCAGCAATTCATTATTTTTCCTTCACGAAAGTTATAATTTTAACTTCAGCTTGCTGAGTGGGTGTGTTTGCCGCTGCTGTGCTTTGTTCGTGTTGATGCCGCATGCGGCGGCATTGTGTGTAACCAATTGATCCAACAACTTTCTGTACTCAGGAGATGGATACTCTTTGGAACATTTCATTCATTCATCTGAATGGGCCCCATGAACCGTCGTGGGGTGGTACAGTACACTGTCAAAATAACTAGAGACCACAGCAGGACTTTTACTATACCACTGACCTCAAAGACGGCGAAGCAGCTCATTTGGTCGAGAACCAATTGGTTACAATCTGTATCGCTGTCCTCGCAAGCGCAAATTGGTCACCACACTAAATCAATTCATCAACTCCTTCCACCTGTATTGACCCAAGGACTCATGCTTTGATACTCCAATTCCGTCTGACCATGGCCGCCGCTCCAGGGGGCACTGACAGATGGGCCCTCTTCCTTCGCGAGCGGCGGATGATGGACAAGCTGCGGAGGCTCAGGAACGACTTCAAGGGTTGCTACTGCCCTCCCGGGTGCCGAGGCGGTCCGCAAAATCATGTCGGCGTCGACCCTGCGTCGGTGCCCGCCCCGGCCCGCCCCGGCCCGTACGTGCGCGCAGACAGCGACATGCCCATGACGCGCTACAGGCCCCAGGAGCGAAGACATGCCCAATGTGAGGTCCGCGCCGAGGCGCGGGGCACGTCGGACATACTGCTCTACCGGTCAGGGGAAAGGGCTACCCTGCGCATGTCGCTGCAGGTGCACACGGATGTGAGTTCCGGGGGCCGGGTGGGCCACTACGCCGAGATGTTCCTGACGCGGCACGGGCACCCGGAGGAGTTCATCGGCCTCATCGAGTCGTGGCTCGTGGACCGGACGTCGGACGAGTGGGAGGATACCTACTTGGGGGAATACGGCGGCTGGACTGGCAGCGTGTCATCAATGCGCGTGTTTATGCAGCAGATCTACGGTCAGCTAGAAAGCCCCGAGGACGGGTCTGAAAGCCCCGAGCAGACCCGTCCTCGGGACGAGAATGGACGTCTCCTTCCCCTATCGGACGAGGGAGTCCGGGACGACTTTTCCGCGCCTTGGGCGATGCTCAGTGAGGACACTGACATTCTCTACATAAATACAATTTGGATCAGTACCAACGTTCGTGCTAGCCCATTCAATCTACACACCCTCGTCCCACCCTCATCTCCCAGCTATCACCAGGTCACATATCCAGTCTTCTAACAGTCTCCGGGACCCAGTTTACGCGCCAGCGCATCGTCGACCAGGCTTTCGAGTTGTTTTACAGACTGATGACTGGCGGGACCTTACCGTATAGTAAGTTTGATAGATACAGAACCTTAACTGGAGCCTACTATGACCCAGACCACTGCTAACCAACGCCCCGCGCGGACAGTACACAACGTCGACCGCCCACTGACGGTCCTGTTGGAGCCCGGCCTGCTCAAGGCGCAGTTCGAGAACGAGTGGCGCGATCCCAGTGGCAGTGAAATGAACATGGTGGATCAGATCAACGCCATAGTCCGCGCATATGTGAGGAACGGGTTCATGCGGCTTTCATTTGAGTTGCTGCACATGGGCCGCAGGGTCGAGCCGGGGGACCACCCCGCCGCCCCCGGCGACGTGAACATCGACCCGCCCGCCCCGCCCGACACGGACCTCTCCACGCCGTCACCTCTGCGGGACCCTACAGCAGTCAGTTCACAATCTCCGGAGTCACCGTCGCAGCGTCGGCGGCGTCGGGAGCGTCTACCGGATTTCATCCTGCGCCAGAGGGAGGAGAGGGAGGGGGAGTAGGGTGGCTTCGAAAGTTGCCAGCAGCTCATGATATCTGAGGATACCCCCAGTAGTGTTTCTTGGAGATGGTTGTCGCTCTCGGAAAACGCTACGTGCGAAGGCGCGCGGAGGCACACAATCGGGTTTGATGTTGGTTGTTCATTGTTGTTCTTTGGATATTGCGGCTTCGCGTGAGGAAAGTGGTCTCGTTTTTAATCTGTATACATATGCCTCTTAAGCAGTATGCATCAGTCCCTTCATACAGTAATAAACGCTTAAACACCT
>JACVEP010000045.1:265427-342433 GCA_018137895.1 Diaporthe sp. DP-2020a
AGGTTTCGAACACAATTGTAGCCGCGTGAGGAAAGCCAGTGGTTTCGAGTTATTCTAACGCAGAGTATTGTGTGCGGATGTGAATACAGCTGGTGCTTTTCATTTCTCGACTGGTGGCATGAGGCTGACACCTTGATTGGCAAAGTCTGTTGAAATGGAGGGGAGTTGCAGTCTAGCCAAGAGCTGCAAATTCCCACTGCTCTGAAAATCCATCCGGGGCTCGTCTATACTTGTTAGTTCTTTGTTGGGGGTTTGAATCCCATGAGTGTAGTCAGCCCATCTAGTAAAACGATATGATGTTGCCAAACTCCAGATCCGAGTCCCCTTCTACATCGAAGATGACTTCAACTCCATTGTCCTCCAATATGGTCTTTGCATCATTCAACGCGGTGACACGGGGCACAATGTCATCATTTGCTACCGACCTCGGATCCACGTCGTACCCAAATGGCCAGAAACCTTGACCACGTAATTGTCTCAGCTGCTGAAACCTGCCATTCTCTTTTCTGTCCGAAGCCAGTCTGCTGACATGGGCTTCGACCTCGAACCCATAGGCTCCAGCATTGGAGCCCATACCGAACAGGGCAACCTCCTCGATCGACTCGGGCAAGAGAGTGGTGAACAGCATGTCTGGGCTGGGCGGGGAATCCGTGTCGTTCCCCGCCCGCCAGTCCCAGACACAAATCAGATCAATGTACAAGACCTTGAGGGCAACGAACTGTTCCAGGGTCGGGATCCTCAGCCGCCGGGGACCAGCCCAACGGCGGAGATCCATACCTAGGACCTCGAGGCTGCTGTGGGCTGGCTCGAGGGCCTCGATGATATCGCACGCCGTGGCCCCGCCGGCGCAGACGAATTTCCGAAGACGTCTGCAGCGTTGGAGGAGATGGCGAAGCTCGGGCCGGACGAAGTGGCAGTTTATGAGATTAACCTCTAGCAGGTTCTCGAACGGAAAGGCCAGATACGGGCCAGAGCTGCCGAGGAAGAACAGCCTTTCCAGCTTTCTTCCACTGCGGAGTAATGGTAGAACGCGACTCAACGAGGAGCGGAAAGAAGCAGAAGACGGCTGCCGAGAATTTGTGGGGTCGGCGGTGCTGCAAGGCTTCAAGTGCATGTTTTTAACTGCAAGCTTCATTAATTGTTCATGTCTTGGAGAGGGCAGGGTAAAGCAAAGATCAGAGTTTCCCAGACCCGGGACAGCACGAAGGCAAAATTATGTGAGACGTTGCTTACGCAATTGTGTCCAAGGCCAGCCGCCGCGCGGCTCTGGCATGCGGGCTATTGTGTGAGTATCATACCAGGCGAGGTTCAGTGTGTCCATCATGGGGAGTTGGGCCAAGACAAGAGCGACAAGGTCAAATCCTACATTCCCACCGTGCCTGGTTGTATAGACCTCATGGTATTTGAATTCCATGCCTAGCTCGGCCGCCTTGTTGATTAGAACTGATGCCATGGGATGACCAGGGTCGTCTGTCGCCATCACTCGTGGCTCTGGGAACATAAGTATCACAGACTCCACGTATGTTTACGTGCCGAACCAGGGAGGCCAGGTGGGGATTCGTACAGACTGTCCATGCGAACTTGACCACACTGAAAAGATGCCACATGTCGGTAAAGACATGGGATTCGAATTTGCAGTAGAGTCTGGGACGGGCCAGGTCGCGGAACAAGGTGCATGAACAGCAGATACTGGCCATGGTGGAGTGGTCGTAGGTGCTCCAGAAGTTTCCGTGTACGTCAAACTCGCCAACAGAGAAGATAAGCCGCCATATTTCAGCAGGGAGACTCGGGCATTCTGACATTGTCGAGCTGCGCTCAGGGGGCTGCAAGCCGGTGAGAGACTCCATAAGAGAATTCATCTCACAGACTTGAGGTTATTCTTGGACCCAAGGAGCATTCATCTAGAGATGAGGCCGTCTGCTAACATGGACAGTCACTATCGTGGGAGACGAAGGTGATGTTATGGATGTGAAGGTGCATGACGGTGAGTTCAAGGGACGAGTGAACCGTAGGGATAATTGGAGTGACTGTCACGGTTGAGTTCGGGATGGGGACGTGGGGACGAAATGCAGGGGCCAATCAGGCTGCACAAACAAGCGGGCGGACCTCCCCAGATCCCTGTCAGGTACGTAACTGCGCGTAGTGTCGATCTTCCAGAATTTTTGGGCCGTTGAGCTTCCGGCGCGGATTACCAATTCAGTGACGGCGACTCTTCAACTTCAAGTCCTGCAGCTCCGATCTGCCACCACATTGTCGCCCGCTACTTCTCACCCTCCTCCTCTTGGCGCCACCCATTATCCCCCCGTCCCCGATCTCACCACGACCTCCACAATGTTCCGCGCAGCAGTACGGTCGACGCCTCGGGCGTTGCGACAGTCGTCTACGATCGCCTCCGCCGGCCGAAGATTCGCAAGCACAGCTCCCGCAGACAAGAGGTACACATGGAAGGGCACGGCGGCAAGATGGGGCCTGGCAGTAGGTGCCCTGTACTGGTACAACACAAGTCCCATGTTCGCGGACGAGCTGCCTTGTACGTCACACTCTTCTCCCTTCTTAGGTGAACTGTCGCAACCAGGCCTCGCGGTCACTGAAGCCCGTCATAGCTCGCCTGTCGAATGAACCACCCCAATTCGCCGAGTCAGACCTCCAGACCGTGGACGCGATCGTCGAGGAGAAGCGAAAACAACTGGACGCGAAGCTGCAGGCCAGGGAAGCAAAAGCCACCAAGCAGGCCGAGGCAGCCAACAACGCGACACCACAGCAGACACCACCACCCACCGACAGGTCCGCCGCCACCGCCGCCGGCTCGCCCGAGGAGGCCGAGAAGACACCGGAGCAGCTCGAGGAGGAGGCCGGCCAGCAGGGCGCCTTCAACCCGGAGACGGGCGAGATCAACTTCGACTGCCCCTGCCTGGGCGGCATGGCCCACGGGCCCTGCGGGGAGGAGTTCAAGGCCGCTTTCAGCTGCTTCGTTTACTCGGACCAGGAGCCCAAGGGAATAGAATGCGTTGATAAGTTCCAGTACGTCGCAGGCACACCATCTCCAGCGCAGCAATAGTACCACCTGGGCCAGGCAAAGAGCTAACATTAGGACCCAAAACAGGCACATGCAGGACTGCTTCCGCAAGTACCCGGACGTCTACGGCGCCGAGATAGCAGACGAGGAGGCCGCCGAGCACGAGGCCGAGCAGCTCGCCCTCGACACGCCCACCCCGCCCGCGGACGCACCCGCGCCAAAGACGGAGCGGAATATGGCGGCGACCCCAGCCGACACCTACGAGAAGCCCGTCGCCCCCGCGGCTGCGACCAAGACGGAGCCGTCCCACCATGAGGCGCCCAGCGACAATAAGTCGCCTGCTGCTGCACCTGCTGCATCATCGTCTGTTGCTCAGACTGACAAGAAGAGTGACGCGGACGCTGCGGTGGGGCCTATCAGTCCGGTGCGTGGTGTGCCGGAGAAGGCATTCGACGCGACCGGCGCCAACCACACGAAGTAAAGAGCCCGCATATCATCCATGGTGTCTAGATTGGGGTGGGCTCTGTAATATGTTGCATTTACTGGACGCACTGGGGGGATCTAGATTTACTAGATTTTGCCGGCACCCGTGTATATCCCGGCTGGTTGTTTCGCCACATCTGGGCTGTGTATACTATCAAACTGAGACAGTGGTCGAGACTATCGAATCTTCTCATCTCAGTCGACTGAAATATGCGTCTCCATTTCTCATGCTCTTGCGCTCGTTGAGGTTTCCTGACAGCCCCTACCATCTTCCGCTCATCTCTGTCTGCACAAAAGCGTTTTGGGTAAACACTTCCACCAGACCAAAAAGTGACCACATTGCACATATATCACAATATTTTGCTGTCGAATTACTACACTTTATACATTATGTAACATGCCGGTAGTTCTCCGACGCCGCATGAACAAGACACGTGCTTGGTATGCTTCATCTATGCCATATGTGCGGATTCTCAAGACTCGGAGAGGCCCAGCCTCTTCCAACCCGAGTCCCCGGTGCGAGCCGGCTGCCCCCCCCACGATCTCAGGCCAAGCCGAGAAGTCATGGTCAATCCGCCGATCATCCTATTAGCCCTGAGAACACGCACCTGATCCCTTGGCTCTCGGTCAGCTCCTTGAGGGCTTCCTTTTTCCCCTCGTCGTCCCAGTACTCGTACGACGCACTACTGTTCTCCCACACGTCCAGCACGAACTCCTCAAGCCGCGGGGTGGCGGTCTTGCAGGGGCCGGCGACGAAGGCCATCAGCAGCGACCCGACGTGCTCGCCCTCCCAGGTCCAAAACGCATCATAGTTCCAGAGGTCGTCGTTGATGGTCAGGCGCTTCAGGTTCGGGGGCAGGACGTCGGCGAGCGGGGCCGCGGTCTGCGGCGTGACCTGGCCCAACAGCAACATCAGGGGGACGTTGATGTCTTCCAGGGCGGTCATGGAGCCGAGGGGCCCGAGGCTGCCCCGTAGCACCGCCGCCAGGTTCGTAGGGTCGAGGCCCTCGTCGGCGAAGATGTCAAACCTGACCACGAGGTGCGCGAGGGTATCGCGCACGTGTTCCAGCCCCTGCCGCAGGGCAATCAAGTCCAGAGGCGAGCTCGACGACGGCAGGTTGCAGACGTAGACCAGCGACTGGAGGTTGGGCGTGTGTCTCAGCAGGAACTCCACGGCGCCGGGACGGGCCTTGGTGTCGTTGAGCTTCAACGTGGTGAGGCTGGCAGCCAGCGGAGGGTGTGCGAGGGGCCAGGCCGGGCCGCGGTGGCTGGCAGAAGTGGGATCCCACGGCTCTCTTTCCGGGTCAAGCAGGGCATTCTCGAAACAGAGGGTGGCGATACTGGGCAGGTAGAAGGAGAGAAGAAAGGTTTCCGTTGGGAGGTCGAAATCAGGGCTGTTGAGATTCGACACGGTGAGGTGGGTCAGCTTTTGGAATCTCGACAGGCGGGTTGCTCCCTTTGGCAATGATACTGCACTCCTGATCATGTCAGGAAACCAAAAGTTGAGAGGCTGGAGGAAATCGACGTCGACGGTGAGGCTCTCAAGGTGAGTGCAGAGGGCCAGGATGAGTGCGATGGTAGCTCCCAGATTGGGCTCCTCGGCCACGGACACGAGCCATCCTTGGTACTCTAGTTCCGGTAGACAGAGCTCCTCGATCACATCTCTGACTAGTGAAGTCTCCTCGGAACTCAATAATGGTGGCGGGGTGCCCTCGCGGGACAGGCCGCATGCATAGTCGAGGCAGGGGCCGTACTTAACCTTGCGGATGTTCACCGTCTTGATGTACCTGGCATATGAAGGGTGGTTCAGGATGAACAGAAGGAGAGAGGTGAAATTGGGCGGTTCGTCCGGTCTTGCCGACCTGTCCCATACTATGGTAATATGGCGGAAAAGAAGCGGATGGGCGGCAGAGGAGAGGCCCTTGCATGACCTGCAAAGGCTGAGGATATCGCCAGTGCCTAGGTCAGAGCAGATCAGTCCCAAGAGCTCGACTGGGATTTCCACCAAGGACGCCATGATGGTGATGGCATGGCACGGCACACCAATCCTGCTAGATACCTGTAGTGTATGCCGAGTGAGAGAGAAGATCGTACCAGGGACCCCCTGCCGGAGGGTGGATCGGTGGAGGGGCTTCTTGATCCAGAAGTCTCCAGCAGGTGGGAGGCCTAGAGTTGAAAACGTACATACACGAGTCCATTTTCGAAAATGGAGAGTCGAGGCTTTTTCCCAGAGCTCCAGCCGCATACGTCATACCTAGGTAGACTGACAGGGGGGACACCCCCCAAGCTCTATCGTCACTGGGAAGAGTCACTAGCACATCATGAACCCGGTTTCTCCCTCACATCACATGTCCCAAGGTCCTCATTCTGCAGAAGCACACACATCATCCCACCTTGTCCCTCCCAATCCTCCTCCCTCACAGCCAACAAACAATCGCAAGCCATTCGACAGCTTTCAGCCACTTGCCGCGTTCCTGAAGATCACCCCATCTTGAAACACCACTTTTACTACCCAGTGTTGTTGTCGTCGCAAGCAATCAAGAGTATGGCCACGATCCCTTCATGGCCTTTGCCCGGTCTCCTACTCGATTGATAAACCACTGACAGAAAGTCAATAGTGTCTTCCTATGCCGATGTTGCCGCTTCTGGCCCCAAGCAGTCTCCTGAGGAAGTATGTTGCATCTCCTTCGCAATTCTTCTCCCCTCCTTGCCCTTGCCCTTCCCCTCAACCACCAAAACACCGGATCTGGCAGATTTCGCAACAAGTCAACACCTCTACGACCCTACCACAGCTCTGCCTCTATGTGGCAGTCGCACCTGCTAGCATGGAAACCACAAGCTAACCATCACCCACAGGCCGCCGCCCCCCAGCCCCCGCAGATCATCCCCAACGAGTCCGTGACCACCTCGACGAGCAGCCTCGTGGACGTCGACTCGCAGTCCGTGCGCACCGTGCCCTCCGACTTCATGGAGCAGGAGGTCCAGACCGACACGCAGCAGGCGCGCATCGAGCGCGAGCGCGAGGCAGAGTCCGCCCGCGACAAGGCCCGCCAGAAGAAGGAGGCCGCCAAGAAGAGGGCCGCCCGCGCCGACAACTGGCTGCTGTCGCGCATCTCTGCGCTGTCCGACGGCCAGGCCAACGCCCTCGTCGGCGCCAACGTCGCTGTTGTCGTCGGCCTGAGCGCCGTGCTGGGGTACAAGGCCCTGGGCCTGCATGAGCGCGGGCAGCTTAGCTGGAAGACTACTGGTATCGGGGCGGGCATCGTTGGTGTTGTTGGCGTCGTTGAGAGCGTGTTTGCCCGGTAGGTTTTCCTCCCCTCTGTCTACAGTCCCACCCGTCCCGACCTGCTGGGAATGATATGCTGACTTGTTCTCCCACCTCTGCAGATACTTCACCAAGGCCCGCGGATCGAAGAGCTCGTAAAGAGGTTGATCGCCTGCGCCGTTCTCCTTTCCCCACCCACAGGGTCGAATCATGTTGGGTACGCGTGACGATATGACGCAGACGGACGGATACGAGAGCCATTTCACCCTTGGAGTTGACGCGAGGAGTTTCCGACTCTTTTCTTATTTCCTAGCTCTTTTTCAGTCCGGAATGGTGCTGCATTGCCCATGTTCGTCAGACACGGTTGGGGAAGACGCCATTTTCCATTCAAGACACTCCACACGATACCAGCAGCACTCAAGTCATAGGGACGAATCACCACTTTTTTTTCTTGCGAAGTTTTAATGACGTTTGGCTGTCCATGAATTGTGTGTTTTTGTCATATATGTCCGTAGCAGGTGTTCACTGGAATGAAGCTATCAGTCAGCAATTCGACTACTGCATGTGTGCCTTTTTGATGTTGGTAATAGGCAACGAGTGTGATCATTAAATGTATGTTCCATCGGCAGACTACTCTTTTTGATTCAGAAAACCACCGAAGCCTTAGATGCAGTGTCGGGATACAGATAGCCGACCATTTCTTAGTGGTGGTGATTGTGTACTTTGATCATCAGCCGTACGAAGAAGGTAGGGGGGCTAGCAGCAGTTGTGCCTCCACCATCACGCCTTTGAAAACACCCAGGCCGTCCCTTTGTGGACTTGTTTCGAAAGCAACACAACGCAAAAACACATGGCAGGCCACATGAGAATGAGAACAGAAACGCCAGCCCGCCCGCCGCCCACCTGCCGTGCCGTTTTTCTCCTGTGCGCAGAACCCGCCTCCCCGTGAAAATGAAGGAAAGAACCCAAAACCCAGCCAAGCTAAACTCCCGTCGAAACCAGTTTCCAGAGCCTATGGATGTAAGTTGCAAATGTTGTTTCAGTCGTTGGAAGAAGAAAAAAAGATGGGGAAACATCTCAGCCGATCTGGCTGCCGTTCCGCATCATCGGGTTCTGGTTCCCCATGGGACCACCCATCTGCATCCCCGGCCCGCCGACGACAGCCATCATGCCCCCGCCGCCGCCCCCGCCGGGCACGGGGCCCGGCACATTGATATCGCCCCTCGACGAGCCCCCGTTGAGGTTGTGCAGCTCGCGCAGCCGCTTGACCCAGTGCCGGCGCAGGTCCTCGGGCATCATGCAGAACATCATGGCCTTGTTGTTGTCGCACAGCACCTTCTCGCCGATCTTGATCTGCAGGTCCATCTCCTCGTCGCCAAAGTCCCGGAAGAACACCTCCATCGCCTGCTGCGGCCAGTTGGGCGCCGCCGGCTGCGCGGGGACGAGCCGCTGGGCGCGGATCTGCTCGGCGATGACGATCATCGCGTCCTGGAAGTGCTGCGTGCGGTTCGGGGCGCCCGGGTTGTTACTGCCGCTGCTGCCGCCGACGCCGTTTGTCGCCGTGGCGGTGGTCGCGTTGTGAAGATTTTGCTGGGCGAGCTGTTGGTTGTTGTTATTACTGCTGGTGCTGTTACTGGCGCCGTTATTATTAGTGCTGTTGACGTGGCCGTTGGTGGTCGGGGCAGCGCCGTTGCTGCCAAGCTGGAACGGGTTGTCCGAGTTGGACAGCTGTGCCGAGTGAGTCAAGTCGATATAATTGTTGTTGCCGGTGCGGCGCCGCTTATCGCCAGTATTGGACGGACCAGCGCCGTTGTTGGATCCGAGGTAGCGCTTGCGCGAATTTGCAGTCTGGGCGGGCTCGACAGGCACCTCGTCCGGTGGGGTCAGCGCACTCGAAGAGGCGATCGAGGTGCGCGCCGGCAAGGTGGTGGAGGTTGGTCGGACGGTGCCGTTGGATGGCACCGTTGGCGGCTGGATCGGTGTCTGGATGGGCGTGGATTGGAACAAGGAGGTGTCCGCGCCCAGGAGGTTCAAGACGTTGGTTCCAGGGGTGTCGTCAATCTCGTCTCCCTCGATCATCGAGTCTGTCCCCTTGCGTCGCGGCTTCGTAATCCGCTTCGGTGCTCCCCCGGACCCTACCACGTCTGGGAAGAGGATCTCCATGTACTCCTCATGCTCGAACGGACGGTTGCGCAATGATTTTGAAAGGGGTTCTCTCTGTAGTTGTGCAGATATCGTCAGCGCTTGTCTCGCAATGGACTAGATTTGATCCCCTCTCCCATCAGTAACCCCAAGCAAGCCCGCCTTCGACCCCGATGGAGAGAACGGGTTCAATGACGGGTAGCTGCAGCGAGCTTATAAAGGTCCCTCGGGCCCAATCTCGTTTGGATCCTTGCCGAGTCCACACCACCATGCATTGTCGCATGCAGATAGGGGTAATATGAGGAGCGTCGACTCACCTCGATGTGCGCCCTCCAGGCCTCCTCGCTTGCAGTCACCGTCCTCGCATTAGGATTGTATAGGAAATCCGGGTCCTCCCTCAGGCCCCTCCACAGGCGGAACTTCTTGCGCGCATTGTCGCTCTTGTTGATCAGATGCCCTTTATTAGGGTAGGCAGCGTGTCGCTCGGCGAGGGCCTGCACGGCGCGATCCCATGCCTCCTGTTTGAAGCTGTGGTTGTCCTTGAGGCCCATCTTGACACTCTCGCAGAGCGACCGGAAGAAGGTGTTCTCGTATGCCGGGGTCCAGCTGAAGCGCGGGCCCTTGCGATGCGAGGGTGTGTGCTGGCGTCCATTGCTGGCGCCATTGGGCTGGATGGCTTCGGGGGAGCCGTAGTCCTCGCCGTCGGACATTGTCGCGGAGGGCAGCACGCCGAGTACTGGAGGTCGGGGATGCGGTCGAGGGATGGCTAGGTCAGCAAGCGAGCTGGTGCTGCCGCCTGTGCTGCCGTTGCTGCCGACGCTGCCGCCAGTGTCGTTGCGGACACGCGGCCGGTAATCGAGAGCCGGGCCAGCTGGGCGAGTCGGGCAAGCAGGCTGTTGCGCCTACCGAGGGCCCGCGACTCGACTGTCCAAGAGCGGTGTCCTTGAGGCGACCGAAGGGAATTCGGCCGGGCCAGACCACCGCGAGGACGAGGACGATGGTGGCAAATGATCAAAAGACCAAGGGGCAGGGGAAAGAGACCCTGATCCGGAGAATAAAGCCAATACGTGACTTGATATCGGATCACGATGGGTCGGAGGGGTGTACCGTTTTGTGGCACCGGCAGTCGCTCCGTGAGAAGACGACGGCAGCTGGGGTTCTCGGGACGAGTGGTGGGTGGGCGATGGGGTGACCGTTGGTTGAGGAGAGCTGATTTGGGCTGGGCGAGAGGGGGCCCTTGGCCGGACGGAGCCCAACCCAATGACAATGATACGGCAAAGTGGAGCTGGCCGGCTGAAACGGAAGACAGCTTGAGCCGAGCTCGCACGTGACCAGCCTGAACCACCGTACCGTACCGTACCTCTCTCTCTGTGCCTTGTCTAGCCGTACCTGACCTGGCCTGGGAACTACCACCCCAAGAGGAGAGGACAGGACCAGAAGAGATACTGCCTCAACTGTTGCTGTCTAGGCTGATGGAACTCGATGGTGCTTCATCCGCATTTCCATTCTGCATCATTGGTGCGAGCGGTTCCGACCCTTAAAACCGCCCTCGGCCCCCTTTACGATGGGAAGCCACCATCTCTGTCCTGCTGGTCATCTTTGACTCCCTCACAATGATGCCCAAACCAAGCCATCCATCCATCTCAGTCGACAGAGCTCAGCGCAGGTGTCCTTCGCCTTGGTGTGCAAAGAGAAGTTGACGGAGGACAGCAAACCTGCCTTTCATCTGAGGTTTGCTGCTTGTCCGGCTCGCGCCAGACGAAGGGGTCGCCCTTCATGCGGCCTTTGGATGCCAAGGCAAACACTGGTTCATCAAAGAAAGTTTGGCTCGCCTGGACTGGGCAGGGCCATGGATTTTGAGATGAAAGGCTGCGAATGTGGATCGTATTGTAGCATACACAACTCCGAACTGCACGATCTCATTAGGCTGGCCTAGGCAGTCTGACGACAACGCCGCATTGAGGCGCCCACTTTCTTGACCCGGAATTGAAGCTTTCTTCATCTCCATCTAGTGGATATTACTCCGCTTTGTTGGGAAGAAAGACGATGGGTGCGCTGGTCTTTTCCTCATCGGTGGCCCATTGAGTCTTGTACGTAGTGCAGAGTAGGCGCGAGGAGGGTAGCGAGTGTCAAAATTGGCCCTTGTCGTCTCAGCTTGCGCGGCCCACAACCACTGAAGGAGCGCACATGCAGGCGCTCTCGTTGTTCCTCCAGGTTACGAGCCTGGCCCGTCTTGCCGTAGCCGAGAAAGAAAACATGAAGAGGCCTTGAGATCCGTGCAAGATCTACCCGGTCTTTGTTGCTGGTTCAGTTCAGCAATGGACCTGTTGATTAGATACGAGGCATAGACTTGTCCAGAGACTGTGTACTGGGGTGGTCGACCGCCTGGACCGAGAAGAAAGGCGGTGGTTCGATTGTGTGCCCCCTTTCTGGCTTCAACCTGGCAGCTTGATGGTATTTTTGGCTGGCCATGGTAGAGTGATACCAACGAACCCGTCTGATGAGGCTGATGTCTAATCTTTCTGGCCCACAAACTGTATCATCCATTGCCTGCAAGCAA
Organism: Diaporthe sp. DP-2020a; assembly: GCA_018137895.1. NCBI lineage: Eukaryota > Fungi > Ascomycota > Sordariomycetes > Diaporthales > Diaporthaceae > Diaporthe > Diaporthe sp. DP-2020a. The sequence continues at coordinate 276,894 of JACVEP010000045.1, forward strand.
GGGTCTTGGAACTGGGATCGGGGGCGGGGTGGGGAGTTTCAAGATCCCAAGACTAGGAGAGACCCACTGTCGGAGTACCAAGCTTTTGAATCGGTTGTGATGTGGATCTGCAAATAGCCAAAAACATCATGTGGGCCGGGGAAGGGGGTTCGCTGACATCATACAACGCCCATTGCGAGAAAGAATGCTCTCCTTCTACAGTCCCTTTTGCATCCGCTTAACGCTTCGCCTACTCGCCAGACCAGGAGGCTAGAAGGTGTATTCAGCACTACTGTCGCATGCGTGATCTACGATTTGCTTGACGGTCAGAAGGCCTGCCAAGGGCATGTACACGGCCTTGCTTTCCACAAGCACCAAATTACCGTATGCCTCGGTTCTTCCGGGATGAAAAGACAATTTAAGAAATCAGACTCGAGCGTTTATTGTAGATGACTGGCTAGAGACTGCCACGGCGGCGACTGTGGGCACAATGCCTTTTTTGTCCGTAGCCATTCTAGGTTATATTTTCCTTTCTTTGATATTATTGTAGTGACTCGCAATACAGGGCAGACAACATCACCCAGCCGTGACTCCGTGATGCATTATTTCACAGGAACTTCTCGTCTGAGAACAGAATTTTATTTTTATAGTTAATTGTTTGACTGAGTCAATTTTCCGGAATACACCTGGTTCTATAGGCTCTTTTGAAAACAATCTCACCTGAGCCTTCCAAAGGTCTCAAAACACACACCCGTCAACTGGTTTCCATACTTACCTGACTTACCCAGTACTAAACTCGCTGCCACTCTCGTCACAACGCGTCGTATCTCCCTGAGAGACGTAATTTGCCTTGCAAACGTCAAGAAGTTGCAGCGCACCCGGTTCCATGGTCTGACCGCAGAGAAAGATGCTCCGCATGGCCACAAGGTCGTAGTCAGTAATAAGTTCCTTTCTTCCGAGTCCGGATCGACTCAAAGCGAAACCCATGAGAACGCCGTACCCTTCGTTGACCTGTTTGAGCTCGACACCGCCCCAGACGGATCCCGGCCAGCACTGGGTTGGCTGTGGCGTGGCCGGGGATATAGCAATGTTTGTCGTGCTGGCAGTGACGGTGGTGATCTCTATTGCTGGTAGCAAATTGGTCGCGACTGCACTACTAGAACTAGTGGTTATGGTAGGTGTGGGGAGAGAGTTGGTCGTAGTATATTGCAAGGTGTGGTGCACCGTCACGGTGGTCGTCGTGACGACGGGTTCCACCGGATCATGACGATGTCGCAGGAGCTTACCATAGAGAACAGCGAGAGTAACGGTCGAGGTCAGCAAGCAGACTGCGACAGCTCCTAGCACAATGTTGATCAGTCGCCTTTTTTCGAGTAGACGCTGGCGGTTCCGAAAGACGTCGTGCCCAATGGCCAGCGATGGTTCGCTGTTCTCATCAACCTGTCCAGACTGCGCAGGCCCGACCAAATCGGCTGCCTCAACATCCTGAGGTTCCCGTGGCTGCTGAGTGGACATTCTTTCCCTCGCTGTTGCTACTGGATACTACTAGGTGTGCAGTTTGGACTTACCAGATTGGCGTCTGTTTGATGGAACAGTACTGGTGTCAATTTGGCTGAGATCAAGATGGCAATGCAAGTTAAATAGTCTCATTTGCTCTTTCACAAACGTTCAATTGATTAAGATCTAACAATCACTGTTGTCTTTGTGATCGCAAGTACAAGACAAAGCACATTGCTTACAATGCAGTGTATTGCTTATAGTTCGGAATCAAATGCCTTTGTATTTATTATTCATCCCGAATGTTCGGTCTTTCAATGGTGGTGATGACGCTGTTTGAGTGCCTGGGCGGTTCACCGGCCAGGGGTGGCCCACTCTAATTTCTGAGCAGTGCCTCACTCAATGCCTGTCAGCCTCTCTGGCCCGTCTCATCGACCCCGGCGAACGGTACGAGGTAGATGGAGCCCAATCTATCTGGCGGTGTCAATTATGAGTTCTGTAGTAAGGTTAAATCCTGCCCCTGTTCTCCAGGGTACCGAGGTACAGTGTCTTTGGCTGCCCCAGCCTCTCATTCGAAGTTGGCGGCTCGATCCGCACCTTCCCAGGTTCTTGCCCACCTGTCTGGGGTGCTGTAGCGCCTTGGCATTGAACCGATCTCCCTGACTCGCAGCTTCCTTCCTTCCTTCTCCTGCAACCTGCGATGCGCGCCTGTGGATCACACTGCCTCCTGGGGAAACAGCGTAAACGATCTTCGCGAGGGTGAATCGTAGCTGCCAAGTGCTGACAGGAAAGAAGCTCTCGCCCAGGCCTTGTGGTGCTTGGCGACCAAGACAAGCATTCAGTTGCTGCTTTTCTGGCTTGGTCTCCATTTTCACTGCTGTGTGCTTCTCTTCTCCTGCCCCGTACGAGTTCCTTCAATCCAGAGCGAAACACCAAAAAAAACAGTACAGCATGCGTGCATCTCAATTCTGGAAGAATGCGCCCTCTCTTGGGTCTCTTGAGCCTCATTGGGTCAAGGTGCGACTGGCCATTGGCTATTGCGTATGACGACTGTGTTCGACCGGCTCGGTGTCTTTGTCGAAGCTCGGATTCCGAGTGGGTCAGCGTCGAAACAACCCCTCAGCGTCCGAAGATCCTGAAACCACCTCCAAACCATCCTCCACAGAACAAGCCATCCAACCGCAACCAAGCATCTGCCTCTCGCTCGCACCGATTTCCAATCGCGCCTTCAATCCCAGTACATGTTTCGAGCCTGGACTCTGCAGCAACCTGCCCTCAGATCATCCGCCACTCACGATCGTCGCCAGCCGGATGCACGCGACCAGAAGGGGGCCAGCCTGCTTACCAAGGTACCCAGGGCCTGTCATGCGAGCATTCTCGCTTGTCGTCGTCTCCAAGTCGTATTCCAGTCTTCCTAATGTCCACTGCTCTCCTGCTGCCTCCGTCGCTCCTAGGCACGCCTCTCAGCCGCCTCTGATGGGCAACACGAGGTTACAGCAGTCGACAGTCAATTAATGCACATTGCCATGCGATTCCGTGTTCGTGTCTTGAGAAAGGGCCAAGGCAGCTCCCGGAACACTGCTCTGTTTCTGCTTCATCTGAATGTACCTCCAAGGCATCGCGACTGGCTCGGTGCATGGCGTCCGGGTGTGAGTTGCCATTTGCCTAGAACTCGGGAGGATCATTTGGCAGATCACTGGTGATCACCCATCCATGCGCCACGCCACAAGCAGCAGACAAGCCTCGCCGCCCTAGGCAGATCGGCGAATCCTGGCCAGGGAATGGTGCTACTACGCCCCTGAAACGGCCACTGAACGAGTCTTGAGCCGCTATTCCGCCAAGAGCCAAGAGCCAAGATCTAAGGCAAGGCCCAGCTCAGAATTGGCTACGAACGATCCGAAGAAACATTGCAAACGAAACTAAAGTCCTCCACGGGCTGGGAATGTAGACTCCCGGTGGGCTGTGCAGCTGAAAAGTGGCAGGTTGATGGATGGGGACGGGCTGCACCAGCCTCATCTTCATCCAGTCTCTCGGTTTCCGACACCCAAGGAGTCGTACAACAATTTGTCAATCTCGTCCTCGACCCGTCAGTGCCGTGCTCGTCCCATCCACAACCCATGGATCAGGGAGACATACGCAGAACAGGTCTATTCGGGGAATTCAACCTGCCTGGGGCCGGTTATCAGGCTCCCGAGAACGGCCTCGTCCAACCGCCAATAATTCGCATGAAAGCTTGTCCAGTGCGGGCATCCTAGGTAGCCGCAGTCAACCGATCATTCTTCTGATGTCGACAAATCTTCCTACGCTGTCAACGTTTGAACTCGGTACGCGAAACGGGATCAGCCCCAAGCCGGGCCTCGAAAGTCTTGTTCTCATCAAGCGACATCAAGCCCATCACTGGCGATATTGGGGGGAGGGGGCGGTTTGCCAAGCTGGCTGATCAGATGTCAGGTCATCATCTACCCGCGTATAAGCCCAGTCGACAGGCCCCGCGCAGGCTCTCGCAGGCCGGCATTAGCACCACCCTCGAGCCAGGCACCAAGTTCCTCTCTGCAAGGGACGGAAATACGGCCTGCCTGCTTTCGACAGGCTTTGGCAGACCTGTCATTGATTATTTGCGCCGGCCTCATTTCACATGACACAGGAGGCAAGACTGCAAGTCGTCGGCTCCAGTGCAGAGCCTGCCGTTCTTGCCGCTGGCCCTAGGCCGCTGAATCGTGCGTGACAAAGGTGCGGTACGAGCTACAGAAACCTTCTCAAACAAGCCACTGGCGGCCCGATTGGGGAAAGCCGCAGCTGGACGTTGACTTGGACGACCCCAACGTTGCAGAACAATGCTTGAGGCTCCAGTCAATCCCTGCAGATGCGGCTCCTGGATCGCCGCACCACCTTGATCCACACGCATGGGTTCCCCCGGAGCTTGCTGGGGTCTGCCTCACTGCTTCTCCACCGGCATGCCACAGACGCCGTCTTGGATCGGCCTCGAATTGCAACTGTGCGTGTTTGGCACGCTGCCACACGCAAGCTGAGCTTTCGCCAATGATGCTTGTCGATGCTTACCTCTGTGCCAAGGGGCGCCAGCGGGTACGTAACCTCCTGTTTCCAGGGTGGCTGTTCCTGACATGGCCTCACTGCCGTTTCCCGTAATCGCCAGCCCGACCGCAGAACAACAGAACAACCTGGACCATGCCGCGGGTCTGAGCTCCTATCCTTTCAACCCTTCTTAAGGTTCGTCCTTCTCGGGACTACTGTGCCGTTCTTCCTCCTTCGTCAGCAGAGCTCGACTGGTTTATCTACTCTGATATCCCTTCTTCTTTTCCTCCATACCTTTCTCTTACTTCACATCCTTTCTTTGCCAAGTCCGTTACACATTCTTTGTTCGAGGTATCGAGCAGGAGTAGGAAGTACGTGGGTTTGAGCTGTCTCATTCCCTCCTCCCCTGCGTTTATTTCTATCTATCCACCTGGTGTGGCTTTTTTAATTTTATTCCTCCTTCCTCACAACAAACGGCAAGATGCAGTCATTCATCAGAGCCTTTCTCTTCCTCGGCCTCCTCGCCGCCCTGGTCGCGGCCGCGCCGTCTCCCAAGATCCAGAAGCGAGGAGTTTTCAAGGTCGAGCGTGTAGCAAACCCCAACTTCAAGGGGCACAATGGACCAAAACAGTTGCTCAAGTCGCTGAGGAAATACCGCATGAACATCCCACCAGCACTGATGGACTCGATCCGTAACCAAGGCTCAGCAACCACCGCCATCGAGGACAAGCTCACCAACAGCGCCGCCGTCAGCGCCGGCCCAGCCCCAGCCAAGCTTGCGCCCATGGTCAATGTTAACGCCGCCAACACTACCTCCAACGCTGCGAATGGCACTGCTGGTGTTGGTCTCGTGACAGCCACCCCCGAGCAGGGCGATGTCGAGTACCTGTCACCGGTCAACATCGGTGGCCAGACGCTGAACCTCGACTTCGACTCGGGCTCGTCCGACCTGTGGGTCTTCAACACCCAGCTCCCCGCCGCTTCCACCACCGGTCACACCCTGTACGACCCGACGAAGTCCACGAGCCTGAAGATGGTCCAGGGTGCTTCCTTCTCTATCAGCTATGGTGATGGCTCCGGAGCGGCAGGCAACGTTGGAACTGATACCGTCAACATCGGTGGTGCCACCGTGACCGACCAGGCCATTGAGATGGCCACCGCCGTGTCCCAGTCCTTCACCGAGGATGCCAACAACAACGGTCTCGTCGGTCTGGCCTTCAGCAAGCTCAACACTGTCAAGCCCCAGCAGCAAAAGACCTTCTTCGACAACGTCATGCCCTCGCTCGCGGAGCCCGTCTTCACCGCTGACCTTCGTAAGGCTGCCGTGGGTGCCTACGAGTTCGGCCGGGTCGACGCTACCAAGTTCAACGGTACCATGACCTGGGTCCCAGTCAACACCACCCAGGGCTTCTGGCAGTTCCCGTCCCAGATGTTCGCAGTCGGTACTGGTGCGCCAACAATGGGCCAGCCCGGCTTCCAGGCCATCGCTGACACCGGCACCACCTTGATCATCACCAACCCCACTGTTGTCCAGGGCTACTACTCCCAAGTTCAGGGTGCTGTCAACGATGCTCAAGTCGGAGGTGTCACCGTGCCTTGCGACGCCCAGCTGCCAGATCTGATGATGGCAGTCGGTGACAATTTCATGGCTCGTGTCAAGGGCTCCGACATCAACTTCGCCAAGGTCCAGGGTAACAGTAAGTAGTCATCCTAAAGCATTTTTACACCTCGGGACAAATTGCTAACAATGAATTGATAGCTTGCTTCGGTGGTGTCCAGGCCTCCCAAGGCAACCTCGGCATCTACGGTGACATTTTCTTCAAGTCCCAGTTCGTCGCCTTCAACGGCGGGAACAACTCCCTCGGCCTGGCTGAGCACCAGTAAATAATGGAGGACAGGGATGGTGCAACATGTGTTGTAAGAAGATGAGCGCATCATTGTGGGGGCTGTTCATACCGAGCGTCGAGGTTATTTCCTAGTTTTTCGCTGCAATCATATCATACCATTTCATCCTTTGTATATAACTGGCCATACAGTTACAGGATGAGAAAGAAGGGGGCTCTACGACAGTGGCACGAGCGGTACTCGTTGCCTGATCAGCACAGTACGAGACCAGTCAATAGAACCAGAATCACCAATTACTCAGATCTCAAAAAATGTGCTCGGGATGCCTACACGACTGCTCGGTGAGACGATGGGGCGAATGTAGAGTCTCCTTGATCGACTTGCCACAATGAGGCTTTACTATTTGACAGTGCGATGGACAAATTTGAAACATGTGCGCTAATTCTTCTAGAACCGGGGATCGTTGGTGCAGCAGAAACTCCAACGAGATGGGTTGAAACGGCGAGCGGTCTGGGATTCATCCCGACTCTGACGGCGGCTTGCTTTCGCCCGCCGCCGCCGCCGCCTTCGCCGTCATCCGTGGCTATGGGCGTCGATCCATTACTTGTTCCTATCGAAGACGATTTAATCTAGGCAAGCTTTGATGCCTCTGGTTATTTTTGGGATTTCGGTGCACGCGGGGGATGTCTTCAGTGCAAGCCGATGCACGTGTGGCGGTGCATTTGCTCTGGTTTCTGGCGATGGAGCTCTCCGTAATGTTTAGTTAGGCACGGACCGCTCAGTTTTCTTTTCTGTCTCTGTTGCTTCCATATCTTTATACCCATCCATACTTTTGAGAGAGTCAGCCGGCCCGCGGAGGGGTCTACTCTTATTGGATATACTGTAAACATCGTGTAAAGTCTACTAGTGTTATGCTTATTTCGGCAGCAAGGAGAGTAATTAGCTTTGCATGCGTGTTGATCATGGAAGCTTTCAAAACCTTGTGCTTCTGACAGCGTGCCCTGTTCGGTTCTGAAAGTCAACGTGCGGCTTATGCCGCAGGGTTGTATGCATTGTCGGGCCCATCTCATCGAACGCTGGGGGACGAGTTTGACTGCTGCGTGGTTGGTGCTCGGCGTGAAGCCAGCCACGCGGCAATGTATGAGGTGAAGCATTCAGTAAGGGGTCAACTGGTGAGATGTATTGCGAGCAAAGTATACTTATCTCCTATTGCTCCAACTTCGCATCCCTTGCGTTTCTGCCCTTGTCTTTTTTCTTGCTTGCTGCACCTCATTGGTTGAAGTCAAATTCCCTTGGATTGAGATTCATTCACCTCAACCCAATGAATTTGTAGTACGGCCGGCATGTGGAATATCTGTAAACTTTCCCAGGCAGCCAAAAAACCCCACTCTTCAGACATAGTAAACATCGACCAGCAGGACCTGGTCATTGTAACCAAAAGGCTGGAACCCGTATGCAAGCTCGAGTCGCTACAGCTCAACTTGTCACTCTTCAAAATGCTTTCATGCTTCAATTGACCTGGCACACCGTAATACCATGTATGACACATTCCTCGACATGAAGTCTTCACTGCTCTACGTCAGATGCAAATGCAAGCGCCCATACTTGCCCTCAAATTCTATCTATCATTGTGTGAAATGTATTTATCTTATTTATCTAGACACCGTATCCGGAAGAATTGATACTATTCTGTCCTCTCACGGTGAGGTAGAACTAGCTTTGAGACCAACCTAGTCCGGCTTACATTAATTTCGGAATCCCTGGACTGTGTAATCAATGTACAAAACGATCTCACAAACATGGAATGATATCTGTCTTTTCCTCAGCCACGGTCGCACAAACTCTTAGGCCCTTGAAGCCTGTTTGGGATCTTAACTTCTTCTCCGAATGCTGTATCGCTCTATGAATCTAGACGAATATTTTGCAAGACTCAACCATTGCTGTGTCTTGGGATCCCGGATATCCCGGCAACATGAGCAATAGGATGAGGCTACTTGTGTATGTTGTGGGCGAGCAAGTCACGTCCGGATCAAATGGCACTTTGCCCGGTCTACGACAAAACATGACGAGTCTGTCTATGTCACAATTTTGATGTTCCCGTATCCATCGTAGAACCATCCCGAAATAGCAAAGCAGACAGTTCTGTCAAGTTGGATCGATGCCTTCTATTGTTGTTTCCGTCGCGGTTTTCTTTTTTGATCGGTGTGGCGCGACACCAAGCATGCAACCCTTCCTTGTCAAGTTTTATCAACACGCTCTCAGCAGACGCACCCGGATGCAAACTTTAGAAAGACCCAATGTCGTCCGTCCTTTGTTATTCTATAGCTGTTCCTATAATTGTGCAAGGTACAACAGTGAGAATTGGTTACGGGTAGTTCCACTATGTCCGCGAAATCAAGGCTGAGGTAGTATCAGAGCGCGGACCTGGGGAACGGACAAGGTATATGGTTCGTCAGCCAAGACGCCTATAATTAGGTCGAGCAGTCCCCACAGACCGGCTGACCTGTACACGATAAATTGCTATTGGTTCTGTTAGAGTATGCCCCCAGCTAGCGCAGAAATTCCACCGTTAAGCATCCATAAGCCCGACTGATGTCGTCGTAATATTGCCCGCACGGCACTTTGACGCCGGAAGGCCAAGACTTTGCTCGTGTATTCTCCACGCCGCGGTCCCCACGTTTCCCCGCAAGAATCTAATTGACTCGGGGCGTGATGCGGCGAATAGGCAGGTGCTATGAACTGTCGTCTTGTGAACTCGGCTGACAATCATGCATGACCGAAAGAGTCCACCAAGATGCAGCGATCCGCATATGCGCCCTAATAGCGTGAACTTATATGGAGCCGCCTGTTCGTGAGCCTGTGCATATAAGTTCAGGGCACCCGCTTTCGGGCGCATGCGATGCGAATGTTCTCACTGCAGGCCTCACATAGCTCAAGATTCCACCAAGATGCGACCCACAGGCTCGTTCCTGGCCTTGGCCTCTGCTTTCGCTGTCCAGACCGTTGCGGCCTTGGACCCGTACGAAGGCTATGTCTTCGCGTACTTTACTGGGAACTCCAAGGCTGGCGAAAACATCTTTCTGGCAGCAAGCAATGGCAACAATGCCCTGTCGTGGCAAGAGCTGAACGGCGGCCAGCCGATTCTCACATCTTCCCAGGGGACCACAGGTCTACGCGATCCCTTCCTCATCCGATCACCACAAGGCGACAAATTCTTCCTCATCGCCACTGACCTCTCAATCGGGTCGGGCACTTCATGGTCGGATGCGGTACGGTTTGGAAGCCGGTATCTCGAGGTTTGGGAGTCCAGCGATTTGAAAACGTGGTCGAGTCAGCGCCATGTCCAGGTCTCCCCACCAGAGGCTGGCAACACCTGGGCACCGGAGGCATACTACGACGAGGATATCAGCGCCTATGTTGTTTTCTGGGCATCATCGCTCTACGACGCAGCCGACACGAACCGCACAGGGGCAACCTACCACCGGATGCTGTACGCAACCACCCAGGACTTCATCACGTTCTCCGAGACAAAGATCTGGCAGGATGCGGGCATGTCTCGAATCGACTCAACCGTCCTGAAGTCGGACAGTGTCTACTACCGCTTCACCAAGGACGAGGGCGCCAGCGGGACCGGCTGCAGCGACATCATCCAGGAGCGATCCGACTCGCTCCTCGCAACGCTGGAGTCATGGACGACCGTCACCAGCTGCATCGGCAAGAACGCGGGGACGAGCGCAGTCGAAGGCCCCACGGCCTTCAGGGCAAACACTGGCGATGTCAACGGCGACAAGTTCTACCTGTTCGTGGACGAGTACGGCGGTCGTGGATACATCCCGCTCGAGACCGCGGACATCGCGAACCCGCAGTGGGCTGTTTCGAGCTCCTATGAACTCCCTTCGAGCCCCAGGCATGGAACGGTCATCCCGGTCACGGCAGCAGAGCTTTCCTCCTTGACGGCCAGCTCCGCGAAGCCTAGGTCGGCCGGCGCTGACGGCCTTGCCACGGCAAGAAAAGAGCGCAAGAACAGGATCATGCTGCGCGATAGCCCCGTCTTGGCTGGTCTGAACGCTGACCCGAACATTGCGGCATTCGGAGAGACATACTACATCTACGCCACGAGTGATGGCTTCGCGGGGTGGGGTGGCCAGACGTTCTACGCCTGGTCGTCCCAGGACCTCAGTACGTGGTCTCGGTCGGAAGAGCCCTTCCTGGTCCTCAACGGCACATCGGGCAATGTTCCATGGGCGAGCGGTAACGCCTGGGCCCCGACCATCATCGAGAGGGACGGGAAGTTCTACTTCTACTTCAGCGGCCACAACCCGACATACAACCGCAAGACTATTGGCGCCGCCGTTGCAAGCTCGCCAGACGGCCCGTTCACGGCAGAGTCGACCGCGATGATCCTCAACAATGAGAAGTTGACCTCGGGCCAGGCTATCGACCCGGCGACCTTCAAAGACCCGGAGACGGGGATTTATTGGCTGCTGTGGGGCAACGGCCGGCCATTGATTGCCCAGTTCAACGACGACATGGTCTCCATTAACTGGGACACCGTCCAGAACATCACTGGTCTCGTCGACTTCAGAGAGGGCCTCTTCCTGGTATATCGTGAAGGAGTCTACCACCTCACCTACTCGATCGACGACACTGGGTCCGAGAACTACCGGGTTGGCTACGCGACCTCCGACTCCGTCACCGGCCCTTGGACGTACCAGGGTGTTGTGCTCCAGAAGGACACGAGCCAGGGTATCTTGGGCACAGGGCACAACTCTATCCTCAACGTCCCGGGCACGGATGTTTGGTACATCGCGTATCATCGGTTCCATATCCCTGATGGTGACGGGACTCACCGTGAGACTACGATCGACAAGCTGACGTTCGATCCGGAGACGGGGTTGATTGAGACGGTGGTGCCGACTCTGACGAGCGTTGACCCCTTCCCTATCCCAGCTCAGTAATCTGGGGATACAGGTTGAAGTCCATGAAACTCGAGAGAGATTTGACTCTGTATATACGTATCAAGAAATTAATTGAGTGGACTGTTTAAAGTGCACAGACAATATCACTTGGCTGTTTCCAACCATACCGCGCTTTGGTATATCTGAGAAAGGGTTACTATGGCCCTCGCACGCTTCGTTGCCCATTTTGCCCCCTTAAAGCCCCCTCTTCTAGCCCAAAATAATTATTATAAAAACCTTTTTAATTAGATCTTCAATTTACTTTAAGTTATTAAGCCTATATAAATTTCTAATAAATTAAAATTACTTCTAAAAGCTAAAAATAATTATAAAATAATAATAAATTAAAGATAAAGGATAAATTTAATAAGAAAGTAAGCCTTTTAAAAGGAAGGTACCCTTTTTTAAATAAAATCCCTCTTAATTTATATAGAAATAAAGCTCTTACTTTAGGATAAAGGCTAATTAAAATAAAATCTTTTATTTTATTTCCTAATAATATTTCCTTTTAAATTTTAAGCTTTTAATAAGTTATAAATTAAATAAAACCCTTTACTTTAATTAATTTAATTAATTTTCTTCTAGCTAAAGGAGAGAAAATAAATAGGGAATTAAAATTATTAAAATTAAAAGAAGGAATAGCTAAATATTAAGTAAATAAATATTTTAATATATATTATAAATATTAATAAAAATAAATACCTGGTTATTAGCTTCTATGGCTAATTTTCAGCTTTATGATTGTTTTTTTATTCTAAGGCTATTTACCCTTTGCGATTATTTTACTTTAAAAAGATACTGAATAGCTATTTGAACCCTTTTGAAGGAAGGAGATAATTAAAGTATAATTACCATTAGATAGACTCGCAGGGATAGGAACCTAGTAGGTAAATGAAGGCTATAATGACCCTCTTTCAAACACGCCAAGGCGCGGAATGGAACTCGTAAAAAATGGTGGATTTACGTACAGCAATTGAATGCACCGCGAGAAATGTAACTGACTGAATTGTACACCTCAGAACTCGGAGATGAAACTGAAAGACACCAAAAACTATTTACATTTTTACAATACACATCTAAGTTCTTCCATATATTTCCACAAACTCAGGTCTGCAGGAGGACGAGCCCGAGTTCGTGCAATCTATGCAGGTAGGCGGCGCAAGTCGTGCAGCTTACTAAGCACGGAGGTCCCTCCCAGAAGTTTTGATTAAGCGAGAAAGTTAATTGTGGAGCCCTGGCCCCTGTAACAGCTACTGGCAGGGCAACCAACCCTTATGCACCCCCTTCCTAAGGGGTACTCAGGGGGGGTGGCTCTGGGTTGCACCCTAACCCCCTCCCTCTATGGAAGGGGGCCGCGGGGGTGTGACCAGGCGTAAACCCTAACACCCCCATCATTACTACCCTCCCAACAGGGGGGGTGCATTTGTAACCCTGAGATTAAACTTTCTCGCTTAATCAAAACATTTGGGAGGGGCCTCCGTATTGTCTCCACTTCGCGAGCGGGGGTTCCCTGTCAAACATCAGCCTCTGTTTCTGTTCGTTCTCTGTTGAGTCTGCGACATCGTTTCCTCTCGTCGAAGATTGACAGCGCCTTCAGCCTGGATCCTAAAATGCGCTTCAAGGACCTGGTTCAGCGTGGCAAGCGACCTTGGCCTCCGGGTCTCAAAGGCGGAGACCGAACGACGATCGATTCTCAATCACAAAGAGACGATGATGCCACTTCACTCTCCGGCACGCACATGGGAAACACCAATGGAGCATCACAAGAGCTCGGCGAGGCAGGACTTCCCAGCCTCCTAAGCGATGAGCAAATCCATGAGTCCCCCGAGAGTATGGAGCAGGCCGGGCAGCCGTCTGGCTGGGGGAGTCTCTGGGCCGAGGCTTATGGGACTGTCAAAGACGACCCAGAGTATTCCCACCTCATGGAAACGTTTGAAAAATATCTGTGCACGGCAGAGCATGGTATGTATCTTGGAAAACATATGTAATTCATAGACTTTCACCATAATGGAGAGGCTGACGCAAAATAGATGCAGTTGAGGAGAATTTGGCAGCTGCTTCCACCTCCTCTGAGGGCGTAGAACGATTTGAGGAGATCCAAAAACTGGCCAAGATGAAACTTGAGAAGCTTCCAGAAGCTCGAACCGCCTTTTCAATCTGCGGAAGGCGAGTTGTTGTTCGAGAAGTTGTCCAGAGGGCCGTTCGAACGGTGACAACATTCAAGTCCGCCATCAACGAAGCTGTTTCAGCTGAACCGCATGCTGCCTTGGCTTGGGGTTGCGTTCTCACCATTCTACCCGTAAGTTCCATGCATTCCGATCTCTTGTCTTGGGCTTTACCACTTGGTGCTAAATCAGTCTTCGTAGATGCTGGAGAACTTATACCAGCAAGACGAAAACGCAGCGAATGGCCTCAACAACATTCTATTCATTCTAGTTCGATACCAGGAACTCCAGGAAACAGTCTTGTCTAATGAATTCGAAGCCCGGAGGTAAGTCTCAATTTCAAAGAGAAGTAGCGGCGTACACTGGGAGGAAATACTAACTCTCTCAGCCAAACCGAAACCACTCGCCAACTCCTCTCAAACATCAGAATCAAACTTGTCAGCGTCTATGCACAAGTATACGTGTACCAGCCATCTCGTTGACCAAGGTATCCAAGACCGGGTTGGTACCCGAACGTTGGAGACATGGAAAGCGGTAAATGATATCAAGGCGCTGACTGAGGAGATCAAAGATCTGCAAATGTCCACACTGGAGGTGAGTAAACCTAGTTCCAAAGACGACTTACTCCGCTGACACGTTGAATCCTTCCACTGGAACGCAGACGGAGCTCTTGTTGTCCTTGCCATTTGCTGGAAATGCCACGTTTGATTCAGCTGAGGTCCTAGGGGCCGAAGTGCCCTGTTTGGAAGGGACCCAGCGCCGTATCCTGAGCGACATCCAAGACTGGGCAGAGAATCCTGCAGGAGAAGTCATATTCTGGCTACATGGTATGGCTGGCACGGGAAAGACAAGCGTGGCTTTGACCGTCGCCAATGCTTTGAACCAGAGAAAACCATTCACAAAGGGGATAAGTGCCCCAGCAACGGCATTTCTCGGCGCCAGCTTCTTTTTCAAGCAGGGCGATGCAACTAGGAACAACACCAAAGCTTTCTTCCCTACTCTTGCTAGATGCCTGGCAGACGTATTTCTGGATTTCAAGTCGGTCATTGCCAGTGTAATCAAGGAGAACCTGGGAATCGGGACAAAAGCCCCTCCGCAGCAGCTCGAATATCTCATTACCAGGCCCCTCTCCTCTCTCGATGACCAAACCTTCCTTCCCATACGACTGGTGGTTGTGGTAGACGCCCTCGACGAGTGCATCAAGCGAACAGAAGCCGAAGAGCTGCTTAGCATGATGGCAAGCTTGGAACATCTCCACCAGGTGCAACTGCGGCTCCTGATCACCAGCAGAACCGAGAAGCACATACTCGGAAGCTTCGAAAATTTACCACCAGTCTTACATCGCTCGGTGTTTCTGGACAAGATCAAACCACACGCGGAGGGGGAGAGCGCAAAGGACGACATCACATTCTATCTCTCACACACACTGGCTGAAATAGCCAAGAAGCATGGCGCCGCGCAAGACTGTATCGATCAAGCCATCATCAACAACCTCAGCAAGAAGGCTGACGGCCTGTTCATTTACGCGGCGACTGCCTGTCGTTTCCTGGACGCTGAAGACTTCCCTGACGAGGAGGCTAGGCAAGAGCGTCTGGACCAGATATTCCAGGACTATTCAGAAACCGAGGACTCGGAGACCCAGGACTCGGAGACCGATGAATGGGGGGCCGATGCTCCGCAGCAGAAAGTAGACCAGATTTATCTCACGGTTCTGTCATTTCCAGATCGCGAAAAGATGTCCCCAAAGACAAGACAAAGGACCTACGACGGTATGCGCATGACTCTCGGCTTTCTTGCAGTTCTCTTCGAGCCTGTCGCTACTTCTGCGCTTGAGAATTTGCTCCCGCCCTTACCGGTGAGCCTGGCTCAATTGCTCAAGAAACTTCATGCCATAGTCGGCGTTCCCCGGGACGAGAGATGTTCCCTCGATTTGGTCCACTTATCATTTCGCGATTTCATCCTGAGCAAGAAGCGATCGAAGCAACTCAAGTTTCGGGTTGAAGAGACTGAAATGCACAAAGAGGTACTTGGTCGTTGTCTTGAAATCATGTCCTCGAAGCTTTGCCAGGACATCTGCAAACTTGTCATGCCAGGAAAGGCGGCTGCGGAGGTACCAAACAGTCGAATCGAAGAGAACATCCCGCAGCATTTGCGGTACGCATGCCGGTACTGGGTTGATCATCTTGCCAAATTGGACAGCAGCCATCTTAGAGAAGTTGGGTTAATGGATGGTGGAAAGATCCATGCGTTTCTCCAGGAATGCTTCTTGTATTGGCTCGAGGCGATGAGCCTTATCAAGGAGACACCGACAGCCATACTTACTGTCAATCAGCTGCAGACTCTCGTCGTGGTAAGTCTTTCTCTCTTACGAGACTGATTCCACTGTCTAACAGATCTCCAGAACTCGGAACATCCTGATTTATCTGCTCTGATTTACGATGCCAAACGCTTCCTACTCGCGAACAGATGGATAATCGACCATGCACCATTGCAAATCTATGCCTCTGCGCTCGTCTTCAGTCCAAAGGCTAGCAAGATACGGTCTCTATCTCAACATTATATGCCTCGTTGGATCACACAAAGGCCCGTGGCTGAGCAAGATTGGACTTCCGAACTTTCCGTCCTCGAGGGGCACACTGATGGCATCAAGTCTGTCGCCTTCTCCCCCACCGACAACCTCGTCGTCTCCACATCAGACGATAAAACAGCAAGGCTGTGGGACTACATCACAGGCACCGAGCGTTTCAGGTTTGACAAGCGAAAACGCTACCTCTGCGCAGCCTTTTCGCCGGACGGGAAATCAGTTGCACTAGGATCGGATGACGGGCTCATCAGCGTAAGGGAGATTGGCACGGGGAATGTAATCGACTTGGAAGGCCACAACAAGGGTGTTTCACACGTGGTCTTTTCGCCAAAAAGCAATAAGACTTTAGTATCGGTGTCCCACGATGACAACGCCGTCTGGATATGGAACGTCGACGAGAGAAAGACAATTCACACTTGCTCTCCCCCAGAACCTCTTACAGATGTGGCGGAATTTACGCCGGACCGGACGGCCGGTATCTGATAGTAGGGGGATTTTATGGCAGCACGACAATGTGGAATGCGGACAATGGAGAATGCGTCAGGACGTTTGACGATTTCGACACGACTTACGTCCAGACAGTCGCAATATTCAAGGACGGAAAGAAGGCCGCATTAATCCGAGGGTGGAGAGAGGTTTGTCTATTTGACCTCTCGCCAGCAAAACAACAATTCGAAGCCTCCTACGACGATTCCATCACATCGATCTCGCTGCAGCCACCAGACGAGAATTTCATACTCATTGGAACCACCAGTGGCAGTATTGAGCTTCGTGATGTGAAGACCTGGTCGATAGTGAGGCGGTTCCACATTCCTCCCACCGCCACATGCTTTGCACTTTCCGGAGACGGCGAGTTGCTAGCATCGGGAGGCCATGACCACACCATTAGACTCTGGGATATCAATTTGATGCGCTCGAGTGCGGTCGAGAATAAAGCACCTGATAGAGGCTTTGATCAGATTTATCACCTCCGATTCTCATCCGATGGCAGTTTGATAATCAGCAGCAGTATGGAAAAGCCTCCACAAATATGGGATGTGGCCGATGGCCGTATGAACTTGCTGCCGATCGATCATGTTAGGGGGGTGGGTTCCTCCCCGGACGGAAGATATGTAGTGCTGGAGTTAGACGGAGGAATTCGCCAGCTCTGGAACAAGAGCATGACAACCCAAATCTTGGAATCCAACCGACTGAGAAACATTGTCTTCTCGCCAGACAGCAATTATATGGTCCTGGTTTCGACCGACCGTGGAGTTCGAATAGTCAACAGCACGACCTTTCAGGAGATGATCACATGGGAGGCATTCGATTTTGATGAAATAAAATTTTCACCAAACAGTCAGATTGTCGGCCTTTCCAAACGCGACTTTGACACCTTTGAGTATACATTCGAGTTGTGGGACCTGCCATATAGGAAGCGACTTTTGCTGACAAGTTTGCGGGATTCTGAGAACCATGTGTTTTCAAAGCATGTCGAATTCTCACCCAATGGTCAAGTGGTTGCGTTCTCATCTCAGTACGAGTTGTCATTGAAACTCTTGGAACTAGTGACATGGAAGGAAAAATTTGTTCCTGGGGACCGCGATCTGGTGTTCCACCCTGATAGCCACCTCATTGCGATTGCAAGGCGACACTCTGATGATGATTCAAATGCAGCCGACCTCTACATCACTACTTATGCGACTGATTCCTTGGAATCGAAGCACATGCTCAAAATTCCTGGGCCTGTTGAACAGTGGTGCATTCTCTGGAGCATGGCAATCCCAATAACAGGAAAGCTTGTAACTGCATCATCGGGAGAGGATCCTCGCAAGCAGACTGTCAAGTTGTGGGACAGTATAACCCGCTTGGAGATTGGTAGGTATGTCATCGATGGAAGGATCACAGATCTATCTTTTTTTGACGACCGATACCCGGTGTGCGACCAAGGTCGACTACCTGTCCCGTTTGCGCTTCCCGATCAGAACAAGACGGACTCAGAAGAGAAACAGGAAGATGCACAAGATTGTCTCTTTGTGGGATCCCAGTGGGTCTATCAGGGACTCGAGAGAATTCTCTGGCTCCCCCCAGCATATCGATCACGTGATTCAAAAATGAGAGGCGAGACACTTGCTCTTGTACACGAGACTGGCGTGGTCAGGATTGTCAAGTTCGACCTCACCAAAACGCCAGTATCCACTGTTCAATAGCCGAGGGTGGGGTTTTCATACTTTTACTTGTTCGTGGTTACAGGATCAACCATGTCAGTTTTTCTTCCTTCATAGTCTCAGTTAAATATTATTTCTACACACAGGTCCATGTACCCCCCCCCCAAACGCACATAAGACGAGATGTTATAGGTAGTCTGAAAGCTTCGGTCAGCTTATACAACTTGAACCGGATACATCGAATCCGCGAGATGAGTAAAGAAATTTCGACCTCTTGGAGTTGATCAAGACTTGATCATACCTCAAACCTCTTGCTGCTTTCCACCTTTTTAGTAGGAATAGAGAGATTCGTACCGGTCAAATCGGCAGTTGCACCGGGCACAGACCACCCGCATAGACCACCAAACGCTTTATATAGCTTCTTATAGCTTTTATTTTTATTAAACTTAATAAAATTACTTTATATTAATATTATATAATATTTTATTAATTATATATTAATATTAAAAATATTAATATAAATTATAAATTATTCTATTAAATATAAATTTATATAAAATAATATAAAATTAAGTTTAATTATAAATATATTATTATTTTAATATTATAATTTTTAAAAATATTTTTTTAAAATTAAAAGGTATTTAATTATATTTAATTATATTTAATTTTCTTTAATAATAGCATTATATAATATTTATTTAATTTATATAAGTTTTTTTTTATTATATATATTATTAATATAATTCTTAATAGTTAAAGATATTTATTTTATTATTATCTTTTTATATAAAATAATTTATAATTTATATTATAAATGTATATATTAAAAGTAATAAAAGTTATAATAAGAAAGGTTATATAAAGCGTTAATAGTTGCAGCTATATAGAGAGGGTGGTCCGTGCGGGTGGTCCGTGCCCGGTGAAACCGCCGATTTGACCGGTACGAATCTCTCTATTCTTTAGTAGATGGTCTCGAGGATGCAGTATGAATCATCTCGCATCAGAATAACATTGATATGCTCAGTAATCTCTCAAGCAGTATCGACCATGAAATTGCCATCAACGCCTCCCTCGCCCTACAGAAGTATTGCGTGGTTTATCAGGAACCGCACCAGCATCTTCAAGGATATTGACAATATCCAACCTGCCTCGATTCTGCGCCATCTCGGCCGCATTCAACTTTTTCGCCCCATATGTTCGTTTATTCACGTCTGCCCCCGCCTTTATCAACGCCGTGACAACGTCGAGGTTGTCGTCGCCCCCGAACGCCACAGAGAGCATAAGATTCGTGTAGCCAAACTCCTTCTCAGACCCCTCCCCGGCCCAAGATAAGCTGTCTACGTCCGCGCCAGCATCGATGAGCATCTGGACCAGAGGAAGTGATCCCCACCGACACGCTGCTGCGAGGGGCGTGATCTCACTCGGCCCCTTGGCATCGAGTGACGCCCCGGCTTCGAGCAGCAGCCGCATGACCTCGACCCGGTCCGCGACCGTGCGATGCGCATCGGTGGGCCAGAGCAAAAGGTGTAGGGGCGTGTTGTCGTGGTTCCCCACGTTGACCTCAGAGCCGGCCTCGAGCAGCAGGCGGACGCATTCCGGGTGTGCGTGGTGGCTCGCCTCGGCCAGCGGGGACCAGCCGGCCGGCCCATGGTCTGACCTCCTACGGGGGCTCAGCAGCTCACGCCCCTTCATCCGGTCCAGAATCATCTTGACTACCTTGGTTTTTCCGGCCATCGATGCCAGCCCCAGCGGTGTGTAACCTGCGTTGTTCTTTGGCGCCGGGTCAGCACCCCGTTCGAGGAGCAGGGCGATCACCTCGTCCCGGCCGTCGCGCTCGGCGGCCTCGAGCAGGGGCGTGCCGCCAAAGTGGTTCTGGTAGTTGATGGGCAGGCCTCTGTCGAGTAGAAATTCCATGAAGTCCGCTGGCCCACGATGGGCTGCCATGTGAATCACGCCGTTGCCCATGTCCCTGTAGACGTCGGTGTCCGCGCCGTGCTCGATGAGGACGCGGGCTGCATCCCAGGATCCCCGTAAGGTGGCCACTATGAGGGCGACGAAGCCTCTCTCATCCCTGACCTCCTTGTCGGCCCCGGCCTCTATGAGAGCCTTGACTATGTCTGCCTTGTCGGCCTCTACGGCGCGGAGCAGGGCGGTCGAGGTCCCGTAGCGGAGCATCGACTCTGCCGGAGGACAGCCATTGGCATGGGCCATGGGCGTCTTGCCCTCGTCATCGCGGGTGTCAGTCCTCGCGTTGTGGGTGAGCAGGAGCCAGACCACGTCGAGTCGGCGCTCGGCCACGGCCCTGTGCAGGGGCGTGCAGCCCTCTGCATCTTCTATGTCGATGACGGCACCGGCGTTGATGAGTTTCTCCGCGATGAGTGAGTTGGATGCATAGTGCAGGGCGGTTCTGTCCTCGTCATCGAGCTCGTTGACATCCAATTCGGAGCCCGAGCGGAGCGTTTTTCTCAGGCTGCGGATATCCCCATGTTTGGAAGCTTCGTGCAGCAACGGTCCAGGGGAGCTTTTTGCCGTCTCCTCCGAGGCTGTCTCAGAAAGAGGTTGCTGGATCCTCATTTCGTGGCTGACGAGGTGTATGGCGGCCTTGCACATGCAGGGAGACTTCTTGCTGGTGTGCTGTCAGATTCCACGGACGAGCTGGTCCAGGCAGATATGTCGGCAGGTGGGTCGTCAGCACGGTAGTGGGCCTTGGCCGAATCCTGCAATGTTGTGCAACCCCTGGTTCTGTTCCTTGCAGCTTACTTGGTCCTTCAAAGTATTACTAACAGAGAACACATCGGCCAAATTATGATGGCAACGTGGTCTTGTAGAAAGACATCTGGAAACTTTCGGTCCAGCGATCCTACCATTGGCTGGGAAGTTACGAAACTAAGACTGCCTATTCTCTAGTCGATTGATCAAGTTGTCAAATGATAAGTGGCACGTAGAACCAGTTGAATCATATCCCATCGGAATTGAAGACGACCGCTGAGCGAAGCGGGTCTTATTCTGTCGAGGCGCTTACTGACGGTTACATCCAAGGGAATGATTTGCTTATTTAGGGGCGAGGGCTCAATTCATCTGAGACTAGAATACAAGCAATTAACTCAGTCTACTGTTAGCTGCTCGTGATTGTGTTGCTTTGATTGTCAGCACAAAGCAGTTGCAGCCGTGGCCCGAGATGTCTGATTCGAGATTAACGCTTGCGGTAGCACAACTTGAACGGCATGAGGTGTCATCATTCCGTTGAAAGTGCCCAAGAGAGCTGTAGAGAAGCAAACTTGACTATGTTGAGTGTTCCATGTGCCGGATGGTAGCACACGGAATCAGATGATTCCCGGTGTTTGTAGCTCGCATCGGCCTGCTGCGTAGAAGCTGAATAGTCCCCCTAGCCAGTGTCTCAGCCGCGGTGCAACAGAGCTGACTCATGCTCCTATACCTAGGTGTGGGATCACTCTTCCGTTCAAGCCTCATCGTATGTCTCTTGAAATGAATGTGGTGATCTATGTTTCTTGTAAGCGACGACGATGGCTCATAGTGACACATACGCGCCTTGATCACCGGAGCCTTGCCTCCCAAGCTATCAAAGAAAGTATAAAAGTTTGTCGGATCCGATTCAGAGAAGATGGGTTAGTTCTCAATCTCCAAAATCAATCAATTCGCCAATTTCTTAACAATGTTATTCACAACGAGACTCACGTTTGGCCTGTGTGCCCTGCTCGGTAGCCAGCTCAAGCCGGCCTGTGCCCTCCCAACATCAACTCCCGGCATCGTCGCAAGGGATCCTCCATTGGATGTACGGAGCCCTGGTAGCGATCTGGATTCAGATCTCCTACACTCACGGGCAGCGAAGCCCTTCTACGCCATAGCCCACCGAGTCCTCACTGTCCAGGGCATCAAAGACGCCCTCAGCCACGGCGCCAACGCAGTCGAGATAGACTTCCAGCCCTGGAGCAAGACCGGCTGGTGGGCAGACCACGACGGGGAGCAGAACAGCGCCGGCGGCACGGCACGAGACGTGCTCCAGGCGGTCGCCGACCAGCGCAGGGCCGGCAAGCCCGTGACGTTCGTGTGGTTCGACATCAAGAACGCCGACTGGTGCAACCCCGACGACCCCAAGTGGGCGCACTGCTCCGTCACCGCCCTGCGGGACCTGGCCCGCGAGATCCTGCAGCCGGTCGGCGTGAGGGCCCTGTACGGCTTCTACGGGACCAACTACAAGTACAACACGTACTCCCGGATCGCCAACAGCCTCAACAGCAACGAGGCGGTCAACCTCGACGGGAACCTCGCGTGGGCCCAGCAGGGCTTTGATAGCGCCGGCCCGGGTGATAAGAGCCGGCGTGTCTACTCCTGGGGTGATCCCACCATCAGGAACGGGTTCGCGGACAGGGTTGCCGACTTAACGGCGGCTGCCTCGTCGGGGAAGTTTGCCAAGGTCTTCTCGTGGACTACCGCGGCGGGAGACTCCGCGTATGTCAAGCAGCTGGTGGACTCGATAAAGGTCGACGGGATCATCTACGGCTATTCTGGCGCCAACTATGACAACAGCGCCGCCGTCCAGACTGCTTTCAAGGACGTGAATAGCGCCGTCAAGGCGGCTTCGGGGCAGTATCATCTCGCTACCACCAACGACAATCCGTGGTAAAACGTGCACTCATAGTCATTGAATGGTCGTCCTTTTCTCACTCTTTTGACTGGCTTTCGTTCCTCAAGGGCTTTGCATGTTTGCTTGGTGGTAGTCACACGATATCGTGCACAGTCTCACACTCATTAATCCGTCGCTGTTCTGCCCCCTTCCCAAACCATTCATTCCATAACGCTCAGAATACTGTCTGTCGATGGGAACATCTGATAGGTTTGAATCAATACGTTTTCATATTGATCTCATTTCATCACAGTAGTGATTCGAAAATTCACGGATTATGGTTACAATCAGTGCAGCGTTGTGGGGCTTGGGATTGAGATTGTTCTGATATATGTCCTCTCTTCACATTGAAAATAAGTATCTGGTAGATTGCTGCTAAGCTCACAAGGTCATACCTCCCATTGGCCATTGAGATGTAAAGTGAGTTTGCCCGGTACATGGTGAGCACCTAGCGATATACGAATTGGTCATCGAATGTGTCTCAATCTCGGATATTTATATGCAGCAGCAAAAAGGAACAACACCGCGACTTGTATTCAATGGAATAGGTCATGACCCATTCATGTCTTGTAGCATAATCGCACTAGTTCTTCACAGGTCTGAAATTATTGGAAGCTATTCAAAAATTGGACTTGCCCTGGAAGCGTACCAAGCGTCTTTAGTTCCACTTACTTTCAATTACCACATTGTGAGCTAGACCGCGCTATGAACACACACATACAACGACACTTAGAATCACGATAGTATCTACGTCTCACTATCTTAGGCGCGGATGGTTGAGTGACTTCGCTGTCCACCGAAATGAGTGGCATAGCTCCGGAGTCCAATGGTCTCCAGATGCTGACTTTGTGTGCTCTTGAAAAAAGACAAAAGAAATCTTGCCTAGAAACTCCTAGCAACTGATAGCTGTCATTATGCTGACCTTAGGCTTACCAAAGCGATGGGTGACGTTTCGGTCATGTTCCGCTCCTGATGCGGGGGACACTTGAGTACGTGCTTTACTGTAGGGACTTTAATGGGTACTAGTATCTTATTAATTTACTGACGACTGTCCAGCGCACTAACCTTGAAAAGAGGAGCTTGCATACCTCCAGTATTCACCCCATGGGCATTGGGATGGTTCGAGAACACTACTCCAGATTCCCCGGGCGGAGGACCTCGTGCTAATTTTCCCAGGCGACGTCGTTGTTGGCCGAAGCCGACGCCGATCCCACATGGACCCACAATGGGGCCGAGAACCAATGCCGATCGTCCCGACCTGCCCCATAGGAAATCCCAGTGTCTCTCGCGTTCCGACTGTATGGCTACGCGGACTGTGGAGAACGAGATAATGCTCCTGGCCTGCTGGCATGGCTTACCAGAGCAGAGCCGCGGAGCTTCCAAGGTTCGCGGATGCCGCGTCGGGTACTTCACCAAGCTTCTGCCAAGGGCTATCAAGCATCGACGGCTTGTCTTGGCTGGTCAGCAATCACATCCTGATATTTTTATCACACTATCTTAAACCCGGGCTGTGAATGTCGCATAAATGATAGATACGTTGATATTCTGGAAACTCCCACCCCTTACAACCAAGTTACTGGACGGCGTTGACGGCGTGGGCTCAACATGTTAGACGAGTCATCAATCGCGGATCAACTTCTTTCCACCCACAGATCTAAACACGGGACCCAAATCTGCACGACGAATGCTGAGGAACCCTGCCGAAGCTGTGGACTGTGGTTCTTATTGTTCTCATGCATTGCATTGTCTGAGATCCTCCTTCCTGCTTCTGGCCAATCTTCGTCATTCCCGATCCTCCGGGACCAGTCCCTCCTAGCCCCAGAATATCACCGCGAGTACGGCCGAGTTCAGGTCCTCAACCCCAGAGAAGCCTCCTGGGTTCATAGTGGGCTCGCCTGGAGACGACTCAGGGGTCAGTCAGCCAGGGAAACATCCTTCCTGCCTTTCCCCAGGACTTCACGCAACACAGGCCTCCGCCGAGAGTGGACTTGTGTGGATGCCAGCCACAACGCTACAGATTTCCTACTTGGTGCATGAAGGGTGAATGCCACCCGCTACATGTGGCCTGCAATTGGATACGACAGCAGAGCCTCCCTTCAGCCAAAAGCGGTCTACGGGGTCGGTCGTATTCCGGCCCATCTTGTACAAACTTCAAGATTGGGGATCCTGCGCCGCGAATCATGCCTCCTTGCCGAGCAGCTGATTGGTTTCGATAATGCGGAGAGGCTGTGGTTCGGGGTCCTGCATGACCCTTGAGATGATCGTGGACAACACGGATCGGAGATAACGTAGCGGCGCTCGAAAGATACGAAGTTGTGGAGGGCCAGATGGTCAGTGAGAGAGAACGGGCATAGGAACTGGACCAAGGAAGGTTGTAGATAAAAGGGAAACGCTTGTCCTGCTACCTTCGAGCACATCGGGTCCCCCTTTATCGTCACTCCTATACTTCGTTGCAACTCCCAACCCTCCCACAACCTCCGATCACAAGACACACACAAGATGGTCGCAGGAGGAGCCGTGACCAGCCAGTCGGCCGTCGGCCGCGCGGCCGCCGACAAGGAGCACGGCATCGTGGGCATGCTCAAGAACCCCTACGTCTTCATGACCTGCGCCTTCGCCAGCATCGGCTGCTGCATGTACGGCTACGACCAGGGCGTCATGTCCTCCATCCTGGTCATGGAGAACTTCCAGGCCCAGTTCCCCGACCTCATGGGCTCGACCATCCAGGGCTGGCTCGTCGCCGCCCTCGAGCTCGGCGCCTGGGCCGGTGCCCTCTTCTGCGGGTGGCTGGCTGATGCCATCTCCCGCAAGTACGCCATGATGGTTGCTGTCATCATCTTCACTGCCGGAACCTGCCTGCAGTTTGCTGCCACCAAGTCCGACCACCTCTTCGCGGGCCGTGTCATTGGGGGTTTCGGCATCGGCATGTTCTCCATGGTCGTCCCCCTCTACCAGGCCGAGATCGCGCCCCCTGAGCTCCGTGGTGGCCTCGTCTCTCTGCAGCAGCTTTCCATTACCATCGGCACCGCCATCGCTTTCTGGTTGGACTACGGCATGCACTTCGTCGGTGGCAGCGAGTGCAAGCCCTATGGAGTCCCCGAGGCCGACTGGTACCTCGAGGATGGCTCCTTCAACTACAACGCCGCCCACGGTCACCTGTGCTCTGGCGAGAAGGACATTTCGTGGAGGTTCCCCCTGGCTCTCCAGCTAATCTTCGCCTGGACCTTGTTTGTCGGCATGTTTTTCTTGCCCTTTAGCCCTCGATGGCTCGCCATGAAGCACCGCGATGAAGACTGCCTGTCCGCGTTGTCGAAGCTCCGACGGCTTACACCCGAGGACCCAGTCCTGAAGGCCGAGTTCCTGGAGATCAAGGCTGCAGTCATGTTCGACGATGAGGTTGAGGGAGAGCTCGCCCAAAATGGCCGTCTTGGCACCTGGAAGCCAATGTTCCAGATGAACATGCTGAAGCGTGTCGCGATTGGTGTCTGGATCATGATCTTCCAGCAATTCGTAAGTTGAGATAAACACATAAATAACCATGTGCAGTAAAGTGAGGCTAATTGGATTGTTCACAGACTGGTATCAACTCCGTTCTCTACTACGCACCTCAAATATTCGCAACGTTTGGATTCACCGACACCACGACCACCCTTCTGGCTACCGGAGTCACTGGAATTTTGCAAGTCTTGTTCACCTTCCCCGCCGTCCTCTACCTCGACAGATTTGGTCGAAAGACTTTCCTCATGGCGGGTGCCCTTGGAATGATGGCCTGCCACATCGTCGTCGCCGCGGTCGAAGGCTCCTTCGAGGACGACTGGCCCTCCCACCGCGCCGGCGGCTGGGTCGCCATCGTCTTCATCTGGCTATTTGCAGTGAACTTCGCGTACTCGTGGGGGCCGGTCTCGTGGGTCCTGGCCCAGGAGATCTTCCCCAACTCGCTCCGGTCTCGGGGTGTCTCCATTGTTGCGTCCACCAACTGGATGTTCAACTTTGTCATCGGCCTTACGACCAAGGACATGCTCGCGTCGATGAAGTACGGGACCTACATCTTCTTCGCGTGCTTCTGTGCCATGGGCACCGTGTTTGTGTGGAAGATGGTTCCCGAGACCAAGGACAAGACGCTGGAGGAGCTGGACATCTACTTTGGAGGCGATGACACTACCATTGCTCAGGAAGACAAGGCTAGGATGGACCGTATCTATGCGCAGCTTGGGTTGTCTGGTGTGGAGAGGCCGGAAGACCTGATGGAGAAGGATGTTGCTGGTGTACAGCACCTCGATACTGACTCCGTAACGATTCCAAACAAGGCCTGAGACGCGTTAATAGCTGCACTAGGCAGTGTGTGGCCAGCGTGGCATATATTGGTGGAAAACGCCAACACACTTGCTCAAAAATAAATAAAACCAATTGTCCATCTGCAACTAAGTGCAATCACCTCCAAAAGAAGTTCCCAAGTTCTATCTGTAATTTATCTCCCCTGGCAGTAGCTTGACACAGTCTCATAGTTCTCAAGAATTCTTAGTTTTAATTGTTCCACACGGCTGAAGACGCAGCACTTGGGCACGGGAAAAGCCCGAGTGGAGCTCTGACAACAGGCTTCATGAAAGGTCCTGCGCTCAACATGCGATTATGCGAGACACGAGACACGGGTCTCTCCTTGGTCGAAACCTCTGTCAAATTGGCCCGAACTAGTCTTCTAGGCCGCGGGCTGAATGCTTATGGATTGCTTGCCAATTCCGAGTCTCCTCCCCTCTTTGTCTGGTAGGTAGTCGGGCACGCTGAACAGGAGCGACTCCAGCAATTTCTTTATCGATCCAACCGACGTGACGCTCGAGTAACCGAGCGACTGTAAAAGAAGCCAGATCACTCGCATGGGTCCTCCCCATACATGACCGTCAGCTCTGGATACTCTCGCCTCAGTGCCGTGTAGGCAACGCCTGCACATCCCCTCCAGCTCGTGAAGGCCCATTCAATTGTGACCGAGTTGGGCCCCTCTGCGCCGTCCATCACACTGCATCTGTCGTGCTTCGTATCGAAGGACTGCATCTTGGAGCCGAAGAAGTCGCCCATAGCGCTGGCCGTCATCAATTTGTGGTCCCTGGGGCCCTCGATGACCAAGACGCGCGTGCCCTCGGGCGGAGGGGGCCGCAAGCTCTTCTCTGACACGGGCATGAGTTTGCAGTGCCACACCTGCTTGCGCAGGACATGAAAGCGGCCGCGGGAAGCGCGGAGGCCAAAGTCTTGGGCCTGGCCGTCGTTGGCAAATTCGACGATTGCTGCGCGGTCTGTGCTGATGTTATTCGGCTTCATCAGCCTTGCCTTGATGACCCGCCCGACCGGGGCGAGTTCAGCGATGGCCCTGACGAGGTCGACGTCCGTGGCCTGGGGTGGAAGGCCGATGACGTGGACGATACAGTAATTTCGAATAGGTGACCCGTCTTCGAAGGTTGTGGGGTGGTCCAGCCTCAAGTTTGAGGCTATGGCCCCTTTTACGTCAACACCTTGTGCTGCACGCCGCTCTGCCGCGAGTTGGATAGCTGCCTGCAGGATGTCGTTGTACGTAGCATCGTACGGTTTCCTCTTTGTTGGCTCTAGAAGGATCTCCTTCGCATCCTTGATCTTTATCAAGACGCATCGATTGTCGGTTAGAAAGGCGTCCCTTGTGTATGAGAGGTCACCGTAGACGATGTACTTACTTGGATGAACTGAGGCCGGTCGGGGTTGTCCCGATACTCCTTGCTATCTACATTGCGCATCATGTCTGGATGGAATCTCTTGCAGAGCGAGTTATATGCCTTTTTGATGTCCTCATCTGTGGCATCGTTGCCCAAACCAAGGATTGCATAGTAGTTGGTGAAGGCAGCAATCTCCGCGGGCGTGTAGTGCTTCCGTCGGGCACATAGCTTCGAGGACTGTGAGAACCACTTATTGGGATACTGAGGACGAGGGTAGAAGTGTGAGATCGAGGAACGTTGGTGCATTCCAATGAGTGGCCTGGAAGCCGCTAGTCCACGGAAGATGCACCGCATCGCGAAGTTGCTGGCTGATGTGGGAAACTGTGGTCTGTTGACGGCTGACCAATGTTATGGTTGTGGAGCAGTTGGTGTCCAGCAGCTTGCATATTGCAAGTGTGAACATACCGCCTCAGTAAGCATATATCCCATACAAACGAGGATGCATAGTTGCGGACTTGTCTGGTCCGAGTCACTCCCAAGCAATGCAGACAAAATAAGCCATTGAGGTTCACACCTCAGACACTCCCCAAATTCGCCGCCCAAAAGTGTTCTGTTTCTAACAGATACTCGTTTCCAAGTTCGGAGTGATTGGAGATGAGGCGAGCATAGGAGCCCTGACAAGACATGATACTGCTTTACTAAATACCATGCATCTATCCATATATCTCGGCTGGTGCACACACGACCTCCGGTGATGCGGGGAAATGGCCCCCGAGGTGCCTGTGTAACCAGCGCATAGGTCCCCAAAGTGAACCTACCGGTTGGACTCAAAACATTTGATTTATGCAAGTCGACGTTTGCACTCACTCGAGATGCCCTTGCAAAATTTCGTGCGACCGCACACTGGTTTCACCCTAGCGACCCCTGACGACGATCTTGTCGAGTTCGCCAGCGGCCCCAATGACCCTGTTGAGTTACAAAGCTCCGTCATCGTCGTGGATGAGCGCGACCATGAAGGCGTACACATCGCAGCGAGAAACCTAGCTGAGGATTTCGCCCGGGTTACGAAGGGGCCGCCGAGGCCAATTATCAGGAGCAACGGCGCCCATATTGATGTACCTGGGTCTGTTGCCATTGTGGTTGGGAGCATCGATTCCAGTCCTCTTCTGCAGCGATTGGAGAGCAATGGAAAGGTCGATTTTTCTGGGATCCGTGGCAAGTGGGAGTCGTTCCAAACGAGTCTCGTCCACGAGCCTTTCGACAGCTGCAGTTGGGCACTAGTCATTGCTGGTAGTAACAAAAGGGGCACGATATATGGTGTCTATACCCTGTCAGAGCAGATAGGAGTTTCGCCGTAAGGTTGCCCCTCCCCATCTACACCGCTTTGATTCTTCCTTTTTTCATTCACACGTCAATTTTGAGCTACATCCATGAACTGATCAATCAATTCAAGCTGGTATTGGTGGGCCGATGTACCGCCACAACACCACCCTCAGATCTTCGCTACTCACAAGACCAGCATCCGCGGTCCTCCTAGCATCAAGTACCGCGGCATCTTCATCAATGATGAAGCCCCCGCGCTCACGGGCTGGGTGCGAGAGAAGTTCGGCGGGTACAGCGTCCAGTTCTATGAAAAGATCTTTGAGCTTCTACTCCGGCTGAAGGCGAACTTCCTGTGGCCTGCCATGTGGCCGGGCTACCCGAATCCGGGAGCAAGTTTCTTCACGGATGACAAGGACAACCAGAGAGCTGCTGATATGCATGGAATCGTGATGTCGACGTCCCACCACGAGCCGATGCAGCGACTGAGCAACGAGTGGCTGGCTGAGGGCAATCCCTTGGGGACGTGGGACTGGATCAGCAATAAAGACAAAATCACCGAATTTTTCAAGAAAGGTGTTGAGAGGGCAAAGGGTTATGAGAGTTACTTCACAATGGGCATGAGAGGCGAGTACGACACGACGATGAAAGGGGATGATCCAGCGGCTGTTGTCAAGGACGTCCTGCATACTCAGAGGTCACTTATACGGGAGGTTCACGGAAGCGGAGATGCAGTGCCGCAACTACTAGCGTTGTACAAGGAGGTGCAGATGCAGTACGAGAGTGGGAGGCTCGACGTGCCCGACGACGTGACGCTGCTATTTGCGGATGACAACTTTGGGACCATCCGCCGGCTCCCGCATGGAGACGAGTCCACGAGGAAAGGAGGCGCTGGACTATATTACCACCTCGAGTACGTCGGGACGCCGAGGAGCTACAAGTGGATCAACAGCAACTCGTTGGGCAAGACATTGCACCAGCTGCAGCAGGCCCATAGTCGAGGGGCGAGGCAGATCTGGGTGTTCAACGTGGGAGATATCAAGCCGCTTGAGGTCCCCTTGACATTTGCCATGTCTCTGGCGTGGGATATCAACTCAGTCAAGCCAGACGGCATCCCCCAATTTTTTTCAGGCCTCGCGGCACGACAGTTCGGCCTCGACCTCAGCCAGGACATGGCCAAGGCCTGGCGCGGGTACGACACGCTCGTGACCCTACGCCGCCACGAGCATATTGAACCAACTACGTTCTCTCTTCTTCACCACAACGAGGCTGAAACGATCTGCGGGCAGTGGGAGACACTCTTGGAGCTCGCACAGTCCATCTACGACCGTTCCACCGACGAGCAAAAGCCAGCCATCTTCCAGCTGGTGCTGCACCCTATCAAGGCCAGTGCCATCTTTGTTCGCCTACAGGTCAACCTTGCGCGGAACCAGATGTACGCACGCCAGAGGCGGAACTCTGCGAATCTCGTGGCGAAGAGGGTCCTGGAGCTCTTCGATGCCGACTTTGATCTGTCAGAGGAGTACCACACCCTGCTCGGGGGAAAGTGGAACAATATCCTCTCTCAGCCACATTATGGCTTCCGGGATACCTGGCACGCCCCGAGTCGGGATATGATCAGTGGGCTCTGTTATGTGCAGCGAAGGCAGAAGTCAAACCCCATTGTCGGCAACGTGGGCGTCATGGTTGAAGGCCATGAGGGGGTGAGGCCGGGCTTGACCAACGAGAACAGTGACTTCACCCACCCAAGCCGTGGTGACTTGGTGCCGGGCCTTACGCTAGGCCTGATATCCCGGTACGGCTCCAAGACGAGATGGTTCGAGCTATTCACCCGTGGGCCTGTGCCGGTCCATTGGACGCTGAAGGCGCCCTATCCTTGGGTGACATTCTCGAAAGATTTTGGAACCTTGGTGCCTGGAGAGGACGACCAACGGATCGAGATTCAAATCCAAATGGACAAAGTACCGGGAGACTTTGATCAAGTGGTCGTCATCGACGTGCATTCTGAGGAGGGCGATTTCGAACAAATACATCTCCCAGTCACAGGCCGTCTGCTACCTCGTGGATTTGTGGACGGTCATGTGGAGACGGATGGACACATTTCCATTCCAGCACCGGCAGGACGGAACTTAGGAACCTCATATCGCTTCCTCCCCGACACGGGCCGATCACCACGTGGATCGATTGCGCTCCGCTCAGACAGCGGACACGCAGCGCCCAGCTTTGTGGACTATAAATTCTATGTCTTTTCAGACATGCAAACCACCAGCCCACCAGCTCTCATCCTGTATTTCAACATGACCCTCGATTTCGACCCGTCTGATCCGATGGTATACGAGTACTGCATCGATGACGGGAGCATCTGTCGGGAACGGCTTCTCGAGCCTGAACCGGCCAGAGACCCGGAGCTGCCTTCTCCGGAGGGGTGGCTCACGGCGGTGCAGGACTGCGCGTGGAAGAAGCGGCATGAGCTGAAACCAGATGCAGTTGCTGAGGGCGAACACGTACTCCGTGTCCGGCTGCTGCATACGAATCTGATATTGGAGAACGTCGCCATCGACCTGGGTGGCCTCAAGGATAGCTATCTAGGGCCGCAGCCGAGCTTCTACGTGGGAAGCTGATGCCTGTTCTGATGGATTCGGGGGCTCCCTAGCAGTGCTCGTCTCAACATGCATATGTGGCGCATGGATTAAACTCAATGGCCGCATGTACCACCCGGTCTCCATTCACCAGTGCTGTCATTATCCGGTCTTGATTGAGATTCGAGCTGGCATGACATACCGTTTGCGAGGTATTCTAGATAGAGACTGGCATTTTCAAGGTCGTCAGTATGTTTGACTAGATAACCTATATTGCGCTAGATGCACAGAATTGGTGTGCCTGTATCCATGGATGTCACCTGGGCAGTTCAGGCTAGTCATCATCAGCTGCTGGTGCTTGCGACGCGGACACGGTTCACAGTATAGCCTACGTGTGCCGTGGTTTCCCTCCTAGGTATGCTGTCATATGCAAGCTACCCAAGCCCAACTTCGGGTCGTCATATGCTCAATGTCCTCAAAAGAATGGAATGAAAATGCATTCTCTCACATAAATACCAAGTGATACTCTTCGCTAAATCAGATCCGCAGGAATATATTTTGACCAGTCTCCGTAGACCTTGAGAAACTCCAGAAGCTCCATGTGCTCGACACTCCCGCCATACGGACGGCTCACGGAGTACCCAAGAAACAGCTGCACCGGCGTCGAGAACGCGCTCAGGAGAATGCTGCGCTGAAGTACAAAAGTGCATTCAAACACTCTATATAGCCAGTTTTGCATTTTCATATCTTGATTTCGAACAAGGTCTGAACACTTATCAAGTAGGTTTGCTGAAATCTGGTCCAGGGGTCTGTCCAGTTCGGCGTGGGCAAAGTAAATTTCTTGAGACCTTTTCTGGTGCCATTTATTTTTTGTTGAACATGAGACATTTAGATCTAACCCTATCATACAACATTCAGAACCTCTTTTTAAACCTCGCTTGTGCCTCTGACTTCGGCCAGCCCAACAGCATCGATACCGCGGTCCATCGAGGGCCCGGATGACTTCCAGCCCTCTTGGTTGTTTTTAGGCGTCCTGACGAAACCCACTTCCAATACCAAAGCAATTATCCCCAGAGCGGCCGCGAACCGCAGCGCTGCACGAAAGCTCATAACCTCCCCGGCACTCTTGGCCACCTGTGCCTTAACTGTCCCAGCAAAGCCCCACCCAAGGCTGTTGCCGTACAGATTCAGCGTGTCAATCAGGCTCCCCGCCACCCCCTGCCCCCGCTTCCTAACACTGTTGCTGACAATGATCTGGGCGGCGATGTAGACGAAGTCGGCGCAGAAGCTGCCGAGGGACGTGGCGGGGAACACCTGCGCCCAGTAGGTCTGCTGCTCCGGCATGCACGACAGGAGGACCAGGGTGATTATCAACACCAGGCAGCCGCTGACCAGGATTTACTGCGCCTCCCACCGCGTGATAAGCCACGCGGCCAGGCCCACGGTCATGGAGGCCCCGATGGCGTAGGGCGCCCAGCCGAAGGCGACCTGGAGCACCGTCCAGCCACGGATGATCTGCTGCCAGGCGATCATGTACCAGAGGCAGATGCCCACGGACATGTAGATGAACAGCACTGCGACCGCCAGGGCGCCGAAGCTCGGGGCTTTGAAGAGGTCAAGCGGCATGACGGGGTCCTACGCGAATCGGCTCTCCCAGGCCACGAACACAGCCATGAGTATGAGTGACACCACCAGGAGCACAATTACGTAGGGAGTTCCCCATCCAAGTGATGGTGCTTGTCTATTGAGACTTGTCAGCATTTCCCGCTGCATTAGCCCCGGTGAGCTGACTTACTTTCATGACAGGTTGAAGAGTAGGAGGCCACCCAGGCCAACGACCACGCCGACATAGTCAATGCCGCCCCCCTTGTCGACGGGCTCTTCGCGAGGCAGGGCCACGAACAGCCCACCAAAAACAAGTGTACCGAAGCATGCACTGCGTGACGTTTAGTACGATCGCAGCTCAATTCTCAAGTCTCGCCCAGCCATGCTTACAGGAAGATAAAGTGCCATTTCCACTGCGAATACTGAAGGAACGCTCCTGCAATCATCGCTCCGATCCAAGCCCCAATGGGCGGTGAAGCTGCAAATATAGGGACCATAATGGTCAGGGTGGCCACAGCGTTGGGCACCAGTATGCCTCCTCCGACCCCGGTGAGAGCTCGTACGGCAACGAAAGAGTCGTATGTCGGGCAGAAGGCATTGGCTATGTAGAACAAGACGATGATGGCTCCTCCCAGGAGCATTAGCCTTTGGTGTCCGTATATGGCGCCGAGCCGGCCACTGATGAGGACGAAGGCACTCTGCGTAAGGCTGGATTCCCGAGAATAGATTAGCTTGTGTGGCCCAATGGTAAAGAAAAGCCAGGAAAACTTCCAGGCGCTAAATATGAAATGTCTGATACGGAACAACTGACGAATACGCTGAGGCCATCCGGTTCGCCTGGCCTGGGCCGACCGGTCGTCCAAGTTGTCTACTGAACTCGAACCCGCCTGCAACCGTCGAGAACATGGAGATGAATTTTTTTGTGGCAAATTTCAGTTAGCCATCGTTGTTACCAGGAGTAGGTGGTAACAGGCCTAGTGTCGGGGCTACGTACCTGGGTCAGATTGCAGAGAAGAATGAGGAAAGTGATGATATATCTCTTTTTCTTGCCCAGCGTCACCTCCGTCCCAGCAGGCCCCAGAATATCGACGGGCAGCGGATGGGCATCGGAGGTGACTACACGGTTGAGGACCGGTTCGATGGAGGGCTCCATGTCCCTTACTTCTGTGGTGGTCATGTCTGGCGAGTTGCCCATAATTCCGTCTCTTTATTCGGGGGTTGTCACAGGACCTGTAAATCTGTTCAATACCGCACAACACTTTCCTCATCATTAAGCAAATCCATAGAAGCATGAACTAGGACTATAAGAAGTGGTAAAAAGGAGGGGTTCGGACAGTGGCATACCAGTGTGGGTCGAATCGAACTGGATTGGGACAAAGTTGCCGCGGCTATGCGTGCAACCAACACCATAGGCCACACGCTCGATTCGGCTGCACACTTAAGTCCTTGAATTTTCATTGATTCCCGCTGTCAAAAACTTAAGTGCGCATCATTTACACATCACTTCGAAGAAGACTAAATCTTCTGCGATATGACTCGAAGATAGTGTAGAGAGACATTGAGAAGCAATTATTTGAAGTCTTGCATGGCGAGTCTCACTATTGCTTCCAATAAGACATAGCATTGTCTCTTGTCCTTACAGGACACTCATTGCCATTTGGCTTAGTAGAGGAACTCAAACAATACACAAACGCACATTACACATTCAAGGGGTCGAAGAAATACGGTGGCCGCCCTCGCTTCCTCTCGTCTGGCTGCACCTCGGCCATCTCCCTCTCCGAGAACATATCCCAATACCTTGACGTGGGTGTGATGACCTGAGCCAGTCGTTTTCGCGCACCTTCTTCGTCACAGGGCTCTGCGGCCTCTTTCTTGCGCCGTTGTTCCTTGAGAATATCGTGCTCGGCCATTTCCGGCCAGTCTCTCGGGTGAATCTATATCCGTTTGGGTCAGCTTCTATAATCATACCCCAGACCTTCGTACGAAGAACTCCGGTGGCGGGAAAGGTGGACAGTCTCAAGTGCTTTTCATGAGCTTTGTGGAACGACGCTTGAAACAGAAAAGGAGCTTACCACGCAATGTGTCCTCCGTCGTGTATCCGGAATCTCCTGACGGAACTTGAATATATGGTGTTGGGTCATTGCTTCGTATGTGCGCCACCGCCACTTATTCTCCATGGTGACCTCTATGGGGAGGGGGCACTGTGCCGTGAGATCCGGACTTGGTGATATCAAAAATGCTACCAGGTCATTGAATTGCTTCTCCGTCGGCGGTGCAAGCGTCGTCGGTGCGGTTTTGTGGAGGTATATGCCGTTGCACTAATGGCACTCCTATGATAAGCATGTGTTCACTCCTTGTAGGCTACAGAGTAGACTCCCGTTCTTCATCTTTTGCCCATAGGCTAACACCGTCTCCTCTATTCTGCCAGGAAGGTCAGGTACGGTGACTGCTTACCTGATCTTCAGTCTGCCCACGGTCGAAAAGAACTACACCGCCAAAGATCTGGTACTCGGCCCAGTATCCAACAACATCCGCCAGGCCGTTGCGAAATCGATCTGGGTCCATATACAAAGTAGCATAGAACGGTATAGGCGGCCCACACTTGGTACGTTCCCGCCCGCGTGCATTTTCTGGAAGGCTTGCAAGTTTCCTAGCACGCCAGTTCGTCCACTCCGCGTGTTTGTGGATGCCATCATCTAGCTGATAGAGGTAGACCGCGATTTCGTGGCATGCAATAACGCATAACTCCAAGAGCCGGAGTTTCCAGGCTGCAGAGCCTACTCTAGTACCTTGATATGCTTGAAGTGTCTGGAAAGTTGATCATTAGCTGAGACAGATGTATCAGTCCGAGCTGAAAGGGGCATTTTACCTCAGGCTGCAAGTTCAGAGATAGAATGTCGAACTCCGAACGGAAACGTTGTGTTTTCTCAAGAACACCAGGACACAGTTCTTCATGTTCCATTACTGGAAGACCGTCACGGAACCAATGGTCATCCGCATAAACACTAGCGAGGGGCATTCCATCGACAATTTGGGCATATGTTAACTCGGCCACCTGAGTGGAAAGGAGGTTTACTAGGCATTGTCCCAAGGACTCAAAATGCTCCGCATCCAAGGTTTTCAGTAGCATCCTAAAAAGCGACAAGACAAGAAGGTCAATGTGTGTTTAAGGAGACTACAATGAAGGTGCAGTGAAGAGTCGTAAGTTGTGAGGAGGGAGAGACAACCTCAGACGTGGGTTGGAGGTTTTTGAAGTTGCAAATTAGTATCTCTGTCTCTACTGAGAATTAAACGGGACTAATAATTTTTCGATGGTGTTACCGGTCCCATCTGGGCCATCAAAGATTCAAGCGACTGTCGGAGTCCAACATAAACAGACAAGGGCTGACCCTCTTCGAACCGTGGCTAGGCGCGCTTACCGTGACCTGCATGAGGAAAGCGCGTACTACACTCGACCAACATTAATATTGTTAGCTCGACATGAGAATCCACCTGTCCTTGCTATCAAGTTGGATTGGATCGCCTGCCTGCTTGACCCTCTGAAATACCCTCTTTTCCTCGGTTATTTACGGAGAATAAGTAGCAGGACTTCTCTTTCCATAGAATTTGAGTGCAAGTTGATGTTCTCTACTTCTCCACGTATCTCCACTTCATGTCGAGCTAACAATATTAATGTTGGTCGAGTGTAGGCACCTGGGTAAGGCAAGCGGAGCAATAGCTCCCCGCCTTACTTCCTGGGCCACGAATCACGCGGCAGGATACAATGACATCATGTTGCCAAGTGGGGCTGACGTCTCCCAGACAGCCCACTCCAGCCCACCAGAGCAGCTCACACCGGGGTTTGTGTTGCCGTTTCGACTTCGCCTTCGTACAAAGACAAACACGACCGCCTCTCTCTGACCCAAATTCTTGTTCCCCGCAACTCTCCACCCGCCCGAAAACCTACATAACAATCTAATCAACCATCAACAACTCGTCGAGACAATACCACCCTGGGCCTTTACGACAACAGCACCGACTGCATCATGTATCAGCACGTCTACACATTCCTCCTCCAGCTCTGCCTGGCCGCCCTCGCCTTTGCCGCCCCCGTCGCACAGGAGATCTCCACCAGCAGCATCAACAACAGCTGGCAGTATGGAACCGGTGGTGGCATCATTGGCTTCATTGTCCTGGTTTTGGACATCATCGTCTTCAGTACGTTCACGCCCATGGATTGCTCTGTTCAAGTCCCCCTGCTAACCCATCGGTCCCCCTCCCACAGTCGAGGTCCTGAAGTCCAACCGCCCTCCCATCCACAAGCTGCTCTGGTGCCTGGGCGTCTGCGTGTTCCCCATCGTCGGCCTCATCGTTTACTTCTTCTTCTCCAACCGCGCCCACCACAACAGCGGCGGCTCCTACGAGCCACTGCCCTAGACATAGACACATGGGCATCATATGGACACCCGTACAAGACGCCATCGGCTCCAGTGGTGCGAAGGCAAGAAGAGCCGTGAAGCCGCTGGGTCGGGTGACCATGCATGCGACGCTGGCGGGACAGGAAGTGATCATGGGCTGAATGCTCTTGTGCTTCGGTTATAGCAGAGGCGTTTAACGGATGGACTGGAATACACGCAAACAGCGAACGGGATCAACGAGGCCAATGAATGCTTTACAGAATAAGACAATTATGATTTACGACTGCGAATGCATTTTGAACAACGCTCCCAGGCCCCCGTGCCCCCTTTCCTGACGCTGAAAACAGCTGGTCCCAGCGACAAGTCACGCGTGCGGACGGTGAAGATTTTCCAACCAGAAATCTCCACAGCTCGGCGTTTCCTTAGGATTTGAAGTTCAATTAAATCGGCTCACAAAATCAATGAATATGCAGTCCGCCTCCGTTCCGCGATAGTACACCTGACTGAGCTTTAGCTAGGTACTGATTCTTCCTGCTCCCGAAGTCTTTTGCGAAGGTATTCTAACTCCTGTTTAAGCTCTTCTCTGTCTTCCATGAGCACATCGATGTCGCCCTCCAGGACCTCTACCTCGCGCTTCATCTCTTCATTGTGATGTCGCAGCTTCTCGTTTTCAACCTCAAGATTGGCCTGCTGATCTGTCATGTTACTCATAGATGTTGGGGTTGTCGGCTCATTCTCCGGCTCATCGTCAGTGTCATCCACGTCGTTGTCGTAGTCTGACTCCGAATCCGACTCGGCTTGCATCACCCGCGCATAGAGAGGCGTCACTGTGATCTCCCTGGTCCATTTCTTCAACTCCGTCGCGGGCAGCCGGTTTTGTTTGGCGTCGTTCCTCCGCCGACCATTGTCACCCTGGCTCGCTGTCTCCTTTGTAAAATGATTCCTCCTCAGATGTGCAGCTGCCCGACTTCGAGCACTGTACAGTTTGCCGGAGCTGCAGGACCTGCACTTTCCTAGTGGCGCCAGAGGACGGCAGTTGCCGTTCCCTCTTGGATTGACACATTTCCATCTTTCGACGGTATTGCGATGCTTTGTGTCAATACGTCGGTCAAGTTGTAGCGACGGTAGCCTGCCAAGGTTAAGGACAATATCGGCCAGGGTGTCAGGTGCCGGTACCATGTAACACACGACATCTCCCTCAACTCCGTGGACGATGTGGCCGTAGCAACTTCCTGTGGATTCATCAATGACAGCAGAGCCGTAATCACCCGGGACGGTTGGTCCCGACAGGATGACCGCGTGCACAGTCTGAAGTTTTGATGACCCTCCAAGCCTGAACGACGCAACTTCCGGCAGCGCAGTACCTGAGACTGGGCCGTGGGGAGTGACAACGAGAACGTTGGCAGGTTCTGTACCAAGCCTGACGACGTCGAGTGCCTCTAGCTTCGGCGGTATCTGGCCATCACCTTCGAGGACAGCGTTGCTGGCTTCGCTGCTTTCGAGCTCTGACAGTTTGACGAGATTGTAGTGGGATTTCTTGCAACTGGCAGGGCTCGGCTTCGGGGAGGTCGGTGTCGTGAATGGCACGTCTTGATACTTCCACATCAACGAGTGGCCAGTGCCTCCGCCATCCACTTCTGGCGGCGGGCAGATGACTTTGTGTGGTAGAGAATGCTGTCCATAGAAGTTCGGTTTCTCATCTGGTCCTATTCCTGTCTCCAACAGGAGGCTTTTCTCGCTTGAGAAAGCTTGCTCGTAGCCCGAATCTTCTGCTTCTGACGGGCTCTTGGGTTCGTATTTCTCGGGGTGACGGGACGACTTCAACGCCCAGTTCGACTCGGTCATGTCTCCCATGGAATCGAAGGTGGTTATTTGATAGAGCTCCTCGCCGATTCTGACGATCAATCCGCCTGTGGCGTGTTGGACACGCAGTCCTTCCCCAGAAGAGATCATAAATTCAAGCCTTCTGCCCATTCTCGGCC
Source organism: Diaporthe sp. DP-2020a (assembly GCA_018137895.1). Lineage (NCBI taxonomy): Eukaryota > Fungi > Ascomycota > Sordariomycetes > Diaporthales > Diaporthaceae > Diaporthe > Diaporthe sp. DP-2020a. Next base: position 317,308 of record JACVEP010000045.1, read on the forward strand.
CTGATATAACACCCGCATCAGGGGTCGACGCCTTCGACGCAATTTTGTTGACCGTGGAGGTGTTTGGCCCTCTAGGTCGTCGTTCATTGTCAAACAAGGGTCTAGGGACCAAAGAGGCATCGAGCGGAAGGGCACAGGAGCTTAATTGGATCCCCGGATACCGATCAAGAATGCCGCTGTGTCTCACTGATGCTTCGAATAACTTGCTCGCCTCTCGACTGGCACAGCAGACCACTATCGTCGGATTGGTCTTCTCCCCTTTCCGGCCGATCATGCACAATCTGATAAACAATGACGGACCATTCGGGCTCTTTATATGGTTCAGCCATCTCTCGATTTCGCGTCGAATCTTCGAATTGTACTTCCCCATGGCTTGCCCTGCAGGACATCGAACGCTGGGGTTGCCCATATTGCTCGCGGGTATTTAGCTTCAACTTGGAGAGTTTTCGAATTTGGCCAGAATGGTGTGCCTCCGGAATGCTGCGTCGAGGCTTGTGATTCATTAGTCGTATGAAACCATTCAAAGAAAAGAAGATAGAAGCTCTGATCACCACGTCTCGCTTACTGGTCTGTCTGGAATAGAAGCATGGAATCGAATGCCTCATCTTACCGGTCAGGTCTCCGGACCGCCAGCCTTCTTTATCGGGACCGACCAGCAATCGGAATACGTCAGAATTTCGGCCTGCTCACGAGACCAATGAGAGCTGACAAGATGGGTGCACCCTCTTCTGAGAGAATTGGGTTCAAGGCGGTACAGCTGAAAGGCGGCCAACTGCTTAGGCGCTGACTTGGTGGTGTGCCTCTAGTCCTCCAAGCTCGACTAAGAGCCGCCGGTCCGACTTGTGAGAGGAGGAAACCACCGTATCCCGGCATCATGGTGGCTTACATGCTTGCATTATCCCACACCGAGTCTTATCCATCGGAACGCCACTAGGCTCAGCCTGCATGCTTTTTGCGGTGGTCTCTGCACCTCGGACTAGAACCACTCAACCTCTCAAGCTTCCCCACACACCCTTTCTGCGTGCCTCGGCTCCGACCTGTAATCCCCAGAATTCCTCATTCGTCCACCACCTCTGGTGCTTGACTATGGCATGTTGTGCGACTATAAGCAACCGTAGTTTGTGGCTTTAACTGCATCCAGAGAAAGACAACCGACTTCGACATGGCTGGGAAATTGCGGTGAGATGTGCACAAATTGGACACGCATGGTGCTGCATATGCGGGATAATCTTTCTTGCAGCAATCAATGACACTACATCGCACGTTATCGCTGAAATCGACGGTTTGCGGTGGTGATACTGGAGTTCCAGTTGTGACAATCGATTTGCCACTGTGCCTTGAGACTCGAGTCACCTGGAACTTGTCGACTGCTGTCACTACATAGCTCAAGGCTGAGATCTGAATTCTCTGTTTTGTTCCCTTCATGTTACAGTCTTGACTAAAATGCGCACAAAATATGAAAGCCTGCTATCGCAGAGCCAAAGTTCAATGCCACGGAATGTCACGGGCGGCAATACCGCAAAAGGCAATCATTTTTCAGCTTTGCTGCACGAAGGTTACACAACGTGTCTATCATGTAGTACGTGGCAGAGACCCACCACGCGAATTTTTCCTAGGAGAGAGGGGTAGCACTGACTTCGGACCTCGTCTTTTGACTCTGGATGTATTCTTGTTTCACCTCAACTCATGTTCTCCAAGATTGGAAAGTCTGTTCACGATGTCCGAAGATCTCATGTCAGATAAACATCAGGGGACTGCGTCTACTAGCGACAATTCATCACATTCAGGCCTTATAGATCCGTCTGACCCGTCCTCAGTTACTCCCTCTAATGCCACGAGATCCACAGATGCAGTCAACAACATAGGCCTTCTCTGCGATGCGGAAAGCCTGTCTTTTACCGTCCAAGATATACTAGGCGAGCTCAGACAATTGACCCATGCACTGAAAGCTTCGGGGCGTGTTTGCGGTTGCCAAGACTCGGGAAATACAAAGGAAGTGTCCGCAGCTGCCGCTGCGAATGTAAAAGTGCAACATGGTGGCAACAGAGAAAGATTCCAGACCGAATTTCGTCTGCTGGACGAGACCTACCGGGATATAACGCAAACGCAAGAAGCCAAAGAGGAGTTTTTAAAATTACTCAAAGAGTCCGTCAAAATTCAGTGGCTGGAACAAGAGCTCTTGGCTAAATTCCAGCCCGAGCCAGCGCCGAGTGAAGAAACAAGGCGCTGGTTCGATGATGCATGGTCAAGGGGCCTAAAGAAGTGTCTACAACATGGCGGAGAGCAGGGCGGCCCAATGAAATGGTACCCCGAAAATGCACGGTTATTTGCTCTAGATACTGCAGTGAGTCTAGAAATTTATTATACTGGAGTCAATCTGGTCTGAAATGGCCGCTGAGAAAATTAGGGACGTGAGGAAACCGCCGAGGCACTTCGAAAGTGGTCCTCCCCTCCCGGGAACGTTTGGTAAGCTCATGGTTCCCCTCTTGTTGACTACCTAGGTAGGTTGTTCTAACCGCTCGTAGGTGGATAACGGACAGCAATACTCTATTCAACAGCGTCGAACAGGGCAAAATTAGTCCGATGACAAGGGATATCTCTATGATTGCATTTCTTATTCAATGCTTCATTACCCTAGATTCCGAGCGCGAAATTCATGGCGGTTTTGGTCACTTCATGCGTGCATTCTCTGACTTTTTCTATTACAAGACACGAAGGTCACTGACCAAATCTTTCTGGTTTCCACGACGATCTGATCGCAGCTTCGTTCTGCAATACCACTTGCGCTTCTACTCGCCGCTTGGGTCCAAAGAGCCTCGAGCTCCGCCAGCAGAAAGCAGCCTATCCGAATACTTCATCCGTAAGCGGCAGCTTGCATGGATCTGGCCCACGGCGCAAGCAACTGGCGAGAAAGATCCCGCCTTCGGCTATTTCAAAGAGCGCGCATTATCGACATCGCTCATTATGTACGCCCCGCGTGGAGCCTTCAAACTCGTCGTTCTCTGTGATGAAGCAGCTGGGGTAGGCGAAGGTCAATTGGAAGTTCCGGAAGAACTTGAACCGGCACCCGGTCTCGGCATATTTTACGACGCAATGCGACGGCTGCTAGAAACGTGGCACCGAGGCTGGAACGAAACATTGACAGTCATCGACCAAATCGTCAGCTTCAAAGTAGGTTTTGTTTTTTAAGCCCTATATCCTTTTCACTCAATTTGCAGAAAGCTGCTCTGAGACTTCGCTGACGAGATGACTAGATGGATCACAACAAAGACGATCACGGGCTGGACAGCCTTATGTTCGATGATACGGGCTTCATGAACTTATCCAAAGTGTACTTCACAGTGCTTCAATTATTGCGGATCGCTACGCAGTGGATCGATGAGAACTCTGCCGAGTGGGAGAAGTTTTGCAATGCTGGGTTAGATCCTATGCCGCATCATCTGCCCTCTTTTTTGCATCTTATGGGATGCAACGATAGGACAGTGGAATCTTGGGATAATCGGCGAGATGAGCTAACGCACCTTTTGAAATCCTACACTCAACAGCTCAGAGACCGGATTGACAGGAAAAGCGAGGAAGTCAAGTCACTGCGAGATGGAGTAAGAATCGTTCACGACCCTCAGCCTCCTAATTCCTTACTCCAGTTGCGGAGCACGGTGAACTAATCGGGTCCTTACAGTTATTCAGCGCGACCTCTCTCAGAGAGGCGTCTAAAGGAATGGCTCTCAACCGTGCAATCTACGTATTCACTGCCGTTACTGTAATATACACTCCGCTGGGGTTTATAACTGCAAGTAAAACCCTACTTGGCGAACAAGGACAGTGCTGACAATTTTTTATGCAGGCGCTCTGGGCATTGCCCATCCTAAATACGACAGAAAATGGCGAAGACACACGCCCAAATCTACCAGCCTTTGTAGCGACATTTGTCATCATACCGACTCTAACGTATGTCATCTGCGGGTGCCTGGCTTGGTATTACACCTCGACAAAATTCGAACTTTTTGTCCACAGAATTTGGGACTTCGTCAGAGACCTTGCTCAGGATATTTTCGGTCGTGGAACACGGAAAAGCGTAGGCATCTCAGAAGTATGACTCTTTTGGGCACAATATGATTGCATCAGACTCAAGTTTACAAGACCGGGCAGCCGCTATGGTCAAAGTAAATTTCGTATGAGCCGTAGCCCTTAAATTTTATTTAGCATTTATCACTGTATGAAGGGACTGAATGCATATTGCTTAAGAAGCACATGTGTACAGATCAAAATCGAGACCACTTACGATATCAGAATTTGAGCTTGGTCTATTTTGGCTTGCAGTGGAAGATCCCACTCTGAGAGGACCACGCGTTGATGGCGGCTACATTGAGCGTGACCGAATTACTTTCCTACAGTCGATTACCAGGGCAGTACCTAGGTACTCAGCAAAAGTCCACTCAGGGTAAGAAAGCACTGGTATTGGCTTATACTGCCTGAGAACTTGGGCAGCAGGGAATGTCAGCTAGAATGTTTGAAGCGGCTATTAAGTGGTATCAAACAATCAGGAGATTATATGTCACTCTAAATACGCTAGTGCAGCTATAGCGGGCATTAAACTTGTTTTCCAATGATTCTAGCCAATTAAAGTTGCGCAATGACTTCAGTTGTTGCGTGCAAGATTCCTACCAGCTCCCATACTAGTCTTGTGAACCATGGAGGTAAAGCAGAATACTACTAGTAGCATTCTATACGCTAGTTGTAGTTAAAGTTGAATTATCAAGCTAGAGACACCAATGCTCTATCATGGCCATCAGACCAGAGAACTGAGCATATGTGACACATCAGGGCCCAAATGTGACTAACACAAATTATTCGCACTCTGCCCTCCATCAAGGTCCTCTGGCTCGAGTCTGGTGCGCTTATTTACACCTTGATGTACCAACAAACACGGCTAGTTGTATTTTTGTCAGTAACTTTCCTCGGGGCTTAGAGCCTAGTTCTCATTGTAAATTGCTTGAAAACAAATAAGTTCCCATGCCATGGTATAAAACAAAGTCTCCACCACAGCCCTCTCTGTTATTATTCCCTCTCCTCCACTTACACTTTCACAGATCTCATGTACAAGATCGTCAGCTTCAACTCATACCAACCACTCAAAACATTTCTCAAAGCTTTCTCGGCTGTCAAAGGCTACCTGTCCCATCACTTCTAATCTTAAGAAAAAATTCACCACTCAACTCCAACCCCCCAAACAAAATGGATGCCCCCAAGGTTTCCGGCCATCACTACACCAGCTGGGATACAGACTCCAACCACGAGGTGCAGCACAAGCTCCTCGACAACCCCACCACCTACGGGATTGTCTTGGTGATAGCCATCATTTCCTTCGCCGTTTTGATAGTGTGCGTCACTGACTACCTCCGACCCTGTATCGCACCTGACGACGTTCGCTGGGAGGAGGAAGAGGACGAAGAGGCGCAGCCCTGGAACCTCACGCTCACGGAGGACGGTGACCTTCTTGACAATGAGTCCGGCGGCCGCTCTCGCCAGTATGGGACTTTTTATACTGACAATGTATCCTGGTTTAACGCTGACGGGTATGTTTCCTATTTGCATATTTTTCTTCTCTTCACTTCTATTCTTCTCAAAACAGACAAATACTAACTTGGTTACAGAACCGAGATGAGCTATAACCAATGGCTCGAGGCCGTCTATGATCCTCTCGACTGAAGAGTGACTGGGGGGGGCTCAGCCAATATTTGAGCCTGGGCGTTCATCTTAGCGTCGTGCAGCATGGGGACACACGAACCAGGCTGCCAAAATATTGTTTCTTTGATTAGTAAGGCGGGTGGTCGAGGCGCGACTGGGGGAGGGTGCACTACTACTAGTAGTACTCTGGAGAATGGAAAATGTGACATAAACTCCTGACGCGGCGAACCAGAAAACAAGACGAAAGAAAGCAACCACGAAACATCTTGGAGGATATCACAGGGTAGCGATAGGTTTTGGTAATACGAATTAATTCCCATCAACTTGATTCAAACACCCTCGCCTTACATATGCAACATACTCACTTTTGCACGCATTTCTAAGTGTCTGGTGTCTTGTGCGCTTTACCACTCAATTGTAAATAGTGTATCACGTTCCACGAAGTGCCTAGAAGAAAACTAGAAGCAATGAGCATATCGTCAGCGACATTGTCGCAAGTTGATACCACAGGCCATTAATGGCACAGAAGGCAGTGATGTATTAAAAAGGTATCATAAACGCCCGGTCATCTCCCAAGTAGCCATCAAGCAACAAACCCCACTACCGTCGGGAGTGCGACAACGTCTGGCACAGCATGCAGTAGTCTCGTATAAGCCCTTTGCCAAATTGGGGGATTATCCACCAATTGGCAACAGAGCCGGACCAAGGGCGCCCAAGCGGCCCGGCCACCACTACGCCTCTCCGCACGCACCGGCACCTGCAGGGTTGGCTCTTCAGGCCGAGGTATCAACAATCTTCTCCGTGACCTTTCCGTCGGCCTGAACAACCACCTTCTCGACTTGTTGAGAAGCCTTGACAGGCTTGGGCTGGTTGTATACCCACTCGAGTTGCTCGAGGGTTCGGCCTTGGGACTCGACGCTGGAGGGGTGATATGTTAGCACCAATGCAATGAGATGCTTTGGGAGAGAGGGGGGGAGACTTACCAGAAGAGGTACCACAGGACGGCCTCGACAATATCCCAACCGACGAAAATGAAGATGTACTTGTAGCCAATGGTGCCCAGTGCAATAGGCCCGCAAAACTGATTGATGAAGCCGAATATGCCGACAATGACGCCGGATGCAGCAAGACCCTTGGCACGACGGTTGGTGTCAAGAGCCTCGGCGGGAATGATACCCTGGAGAGGCGTGTAGGTGAAGGAGTAGACGACGTTGAAGAGGAAGTAGAAAGCAAGTGCGGTCTGGCCGAACGAGAGGTAGGCTGGGTTGAGCTCCTTGTCGACAGTGTGCTGGTTCACCACGGCTGAGGTTCCGCCGTTGATAGCGAGCAGGCAGGCACAAGCGAAGGTGCCGAAAATCAGGACCGGGCGGCGCATCATCTTGTCGCTAAGAGACACACCAACACCGGCGCCGATGGCCGACAGGCAGCTGTTGAGGACGTTGAAGCCGAGCTGCTGAGCCGTAGAGGTGATACCGATTCCGGCAAAGATGGTGGGGTTAAAGTAGCCGAGACCGTTTCCAGAGAACTGACCAAAGGTGCTCATCATGACGACTTGCAGGAACCTCCAGCGGCCATTGTGCTCGGAGAGCAGCGAGCGGTAGTCCCACCAGACCTTGTCGACGCCATCCTGGCGGATACCCTCCTTCATCTCCTCGATCTCGAGCATGACCAGTCGAGATGATGGGTCTCCGTTGCCGTGATATTTGACCAGGAAGGCGATGGCTTCCTCCTCCCTGCCATTGGCCATCTGGAAACGCGGGGACTCTGGCAGGAAGAAGACAGAGCAGAGCACAATGACACAGGCGAAGCACTGGAGCAGCAGGGGAATCCTCCATGACCAGTCGTTCTTGATATAACTGGTACCGAAGGTGACAAAGGCCGCGGGGATGGAGCCGCCAAACCACCCACAGTTGTAGAAGCCTGCAAGGGGAGCATGGTCAGTCAAAGATGTCCATCAGGTGGCCGGGACCAGAAGAGGCTGATGCTCACCGACGCAGCGTCCTCGCCAATGAGCGGGGGCGATTTCGATGCAGTAGGCCGGGGCGCCCACGGTCATGATTGCGATGCCAGCGCCGAGAACGAAACGGCCAACGGTGAGTTGAGCGATGGTGCTCGAGGTGCAAGCGATGATGGCGCCAATAATGATGACACAGCCCCCTGTGAACATGGCAATTCGGCGTCCAAATCGGTCGGAAATGGCGGCGGCGGCGGGAGCAGTGACAATGGAGCCCCTAAGGTACTAGTCAGCATTGCTTTGCATCTTGCATGGCCGGAAAGGCCCGATTAGTGCGGCGGCTGAGCACATACACGCTGTAAAGCGAGGTGATGATGGCAATCTTCTCGCCAGTCAACCCAGTGTTGAAGGTGTTCTGGAAGGGTTCCATGGCGATGATGGCGCCCATCAGCGAACCATCATACCCGTTGGCACAGGCACAGCAGAATGCGATGAAGACGGCGTAGTATAGCTTGAGGGAGTTCTTGCTCCATCTCTCAATCTTGGTCTCCTGAACAGCGGCGAAGAATTCGGCCTATTGGTTCCAGGCGGATTAGCTGCTGCGAGACGTGGTCTTTATGAACACACAGTTGTCGGAACTTACATTGTGCACTTCCTTGGCCTTGGCACCGTGGGCCTCGTCCAATGTCTTGCCAGTGCCCTCGGCGACAACAGGGTACTGGATATCGTGAGAGGCGCGGTTATCGTTGGAGATGTCGTGGTGCACCTCGGTGCCTTCCTTCTCGGTCGACATGATGAGCTCGGGTTCGACTTTGTCAGTCGGTTGCACTGGTATACGGAACGGCAACGAGACAGGGAAGAGGAAAATATGGCTGGGTGGCTCGTCGAGAGGGAGTGTCGTGGAGCACATTTTCTGGCATGGGAAGAAGTAGAGGATTATATAAACGACGTAGTATAGTGTAGCAGCAGGTACCCCAACAATCAAATGATACCCTGGGCTTACCCCAGATTTTGGTTCATCCAGTCTGATGGAGGGCGGAAAGACGGGCCTGATTCCCATGCGGTTGGTGGGAAATGAAAACGCGGTCGACAATGGTCATGCAACCTTCGGGGAAGCGCAGGACAGGGGTTCGGGAGCATATGCAGCAGTGATTAGGGACGTGGGCGACATGGGCCTTGGCTGCAGCAACGGGGACCCCAGGGCGAAGGAAGGCTGGGCAGGACTGGCAATGCCCATGGGCCGACGGGTCACAGGCCTGGGCTGCTCGAGGATGCACATTGTGCTGGTTAGTGGACCGCTGGCGTGATGGCTACTGCAGTACTCCGATCCAACAGCTGATCTTTCCGGTCGAGCGAGAAGAGTCCTCGAGCCGTGGTCTTCTCCACCAACAAGCCCTACACAGACAAGAGCGATCAATGAGTGGAGGTGTGCCGAGGCGGATGCTGTTGCTGTTGGAGAAGTCGGATCTGGTTGTGATGATCATGTTGAAGGCGGCTCAAACACGCCAGCATGGATCTAATTTCTCCAAACTCGTGGCTAGGTAGGAGAGGCTCCGCGACGGCCACGAGTGGATTGGGTATGGATGCCCATCTAGTCTTGTCTGCGCCGTGCATCCTGGCAGCCTGGGTGGTACAGTGGCATGCCGAGTGTGGGGTGCCTGGTCGTTCCCCATCCCCCATCCCCCCTCCCCTGTTTGCCCAGCTGCACCACAGTAGGTAGATAATCTAGGTAAGGCAGGTTGCGTGTGTAACTGCGAGCCCCTGGCTAGGCGAGGGCTGACCAGGCATTGGCCAGGCACTGGCCACAGATAGATGGGATGGGATGGCACGCCCGTTGAAAGCTCCCACACGCTTGGGTTCTGGCTGGTTGGCTTGCCGGTTCCGGTGGGCGGCCACGCCACGCCCGGTGCCATGCCATGTGCCAACCGCAGAACAGTCAGTCGATGCCGTTCCCGGCCCCGAGGCTGGAGGATGGGCCAAGGGCTAAGAAGCTTAGCTCTCCAAGTGCATCGAGGATCTGTGCTAGCCGACCAGAGGATAGCACTATGTAAGAAGACATCGTGGGCGTGACAGTTGGAGCTGGAGACGGGGAGTCGGCCCTGCTGGGGGATGGCTTGCCGCTGGGGCGTTTGGCCAGTCGGGAGGGCTGGAGGAGGATAGACGCGCTTGTGTTTCTTGGCAGGCCGTCTCGCCGTCGTGACAAAGTAGGAAATGGGGATGCTTTGCGGTGTAGGCTGCGATGGCCGTTACCAGACAGCCGGGACTCAAGTGTGATCAGGACCCAGGCAGCCTGGCAGCCCCCTTGTGGCGCTCAGGATAGCGGCGCATCGTGGAGACGGGGCGCCGGGATGTCGGGTACGGTCTGAGCACCTTCGTGATGGGCCCCTGTCGGTGAAGGGGATGGAGAATGGGATGACAATGTTGGACAGGTCAGGAGGGTGTTGGATTGGGGTTGAGCTTCGAGTTGTCCGCGCTCCTTTACAGCCTGCACCTACTGCATGTGCACTCGTTACTCCAGGCAGTGACAGCCAGGCTGGAAAGGGAAGTCGCTGCTGCCAGTGTTCACAGTCCATCCATCAATGGCCCATAGAGTGTCCATGATGGGATCGAGTGTACCACAGCAGCGTAGCAGGCAGGTACGTGCATGCACCACCCGATAAGCTGCCCATGGGGAAGAGTCAGATCAGCAGTGGGGAATGGAAACTGGAGACGGGACGGGAGACGGGTACAACGGGAAACTGGAGACGACGACTCCTTCCTCGACCTTCTCGTTCTCAACTTTCCGAGTCCTCAACTCAAACTGACCAACCAACCAGCCCGCTCTCGCCTAGCCACCCCTGCCACCACCCCTGTCCTGGACCCATCGGTTCTTGCCGAAATGGGCGACACATGCACTAACGGGACACACCCTCCGGAGATCCAGGCCCTCCCTCCTTCCTTCATGTCCATCTTTTTGCAGACAACAGTGTCTCGTGTCTGGCCATCACCCACTCAGCATACTCGCTCAATTGCAGTGATCACCAGAAGATCCAAGATCACAAGCCTCCCTACCTATCTAGGTAGTTGGTATTTGAGTAGCCTGCGCACTATCGAGGTCAAAAGTCCATCCATCCTGACACCACATTGAGGGGCTCATGAAATCAAATCAACCCCCTGTCGGTCAAAAAGGTCTTGGATCTTGTCGACAACAAGCTCCAGCCTGCAGAACCCACGTTCGCCAAGCAGCAAATGTCTGTCCGTAGCCGTTGATCTCGTCGTGTGCAAGCAGCAATGTCCTAGGATCTCGTCGATTTGTGTAGACCAGATGTCTGGTCAATGACCAGCGCACCAGAGATGAAACCAAACTTTGGACATCCAGTCGGCTGTCCTGCCGTTGAACCTGTATCTTCAATTGTGTCTATGTCTGTATTCATATCTATTCATAGACAGACAGCCGTGCATGGCCCTAAACCACGGCTCGCTAGACCGTAACTACAGGACGGACATGTACAAGACTAAGTTAAGGCCAAGCGAGATGTCAGTGTCCATCCATCGCGATCATAACCAACCAGACGGGTCGGTAACGGTATCCGGTGAAGCATTCTCAAATTCTACCATGTATGCCTCGCCTCGCCTCGCCCGGCCCGATCGAACCACTCGACTGGCTCGGCGCTGGCCCAACGACTCTCAGACAGGCCGCCATGCCCAGTAGTGTAGAAAGGCATTTAGGTAGCCTAGGTATCTAGGTAGGTAATATAGCTGTGAAAGGTAGGCTACGCTCGGGTTGCTACTCGGTATTACGATGGCCGGTCTCGGGATGTTACTCAGCTCATCCGGGCTGTCCTGGACCTGACCGGCGTCGAATTGTGTCCTCGTGACATGAGCCCCCCAAGAGGCCGCCCCCCATTTCCTCCATCGGGTATTTCGCCCCATCGTATGCCTGAGGAAATGGTTGCGAGCACTGCTGCTTCTGCTGCTTCACACCACCAATGCTCGAGCTGAGCCGGACGGATTAGTAGGCACGCGGTCGAGCCTCTGCTGATGCCGGTACTACGGGGCCGCAGGATCTCACGCCATGCCGCTTCTGGACTGAGAAGGATCGCGCGTCGCGGGTACACGGCGAGGACTCACCGTGAAGCAATCAAGCCTCTCCACGTCCTGCGCCCGCAACGCTTGCTGATGCAGCCCTGCAGCAAGCAAGCAAGCAAGCACGACTAACACCGTCGCAGTCTTTTCCTCCAATGCGGATATTCAGCAGCAGCATCTAGATCCGCCATGCCCTTCACAATCGAGAAGGCATCCCTGGCAGATGCAAAGGCCATCGCCGACATCTACCAGGACAGACCGGTCACGGCCTGGAACCGCCTCACCCACGGCACCGTCGACCCTTCGGTCTTCAACGCCGGGCTGGAGGACATGTTCGCCGAGAGCCTGCGGGACCCGGACGAGGTGCTCTTCCTCGCCCGCGACGAGGACCACCCGGACCGCAAGGTCGTCAGCTACGTCAACCTCGCCGCGAGGCCCGCTCTGACCCCCATGACGGACGAGGTAAGGGGTTTGCACATGTGACAGGCCAGGCAGGGCAATACCAGGGCATATTCGAACAGCCTCTGAGTCATAGGAAGTGAGCTTAGACTAAGTGATGTTTCCCCATGACAGGAGATCAAGCACCAAAACGCAAAGTACCACGCCCGCCTCATGCCGGGCCTCAACGGCCCCCTCCTCGTCGAGATGTGGGAGAAGCTCGACCGCATGCGCGAGCAGGTGCTCGCGCCGAGGGCCTGCCGCCACTTTTTCCTCGACAACGTCGGCACCCTGCAGGCCTACCAGGGCAGGGGCATCGCGACCATGCTGCTGCGCAGGGCCCTGGCCGAGTACCCGGACCGCGAGGGCCTGCCGGTCTTCCTTGACACTTCGGGCGACGAGGACGGCAGGGCGTGGCCCCTGTATGAGCGGCTTGGGTTCACCAAGGTGGGAGGGTTCACCATTGACCTGGTTGCGCATGGCAAGGAGGGCGGCGTGCATCACCATCTTGGGATGTTGAGGGAGCCGCAGGGTATGAAGTAGAGTCCGAGAGGACATGGCTTGATGGATGCCCAGCTTCAAGATGATAGACCACATGATAGACGATGCCAGCATTTGATTCCGGCCCATGTAGTCCTATCTACCCCCCTGCCCGTACCCACGTCAGCGCAGCCTCCCCGTCTCGGTATATACCAACCCTCCCCCTTTCTCCTCGACCGTGCCGTACCCCTCGGCCGCCCACTCCCTCAGCACGTCGAGGAACACCTCCTCCCGCGCGGTCGGTGCGGCGGCGGCGCTGAGGTGCACCGTCAGCCTGCGCAGCTCGGGCAGGTCCTCCCGGACGCAGCGCATCAGCGGTGTCCACACGCCCCACGACACGGGCACGCTGAGCTGGCTGTCGGGCAGGCGCGGGTGCTTTGGTTCTATGCGCTGCAGGAACAGGTGGTCCTTGAAGTGGGTGAAGGCGAGCTGCACGCTGCGGACCCGCGCGCGGTGGCGGTGCGGGTGCTGTACGAAGAAGCGATAGGCATCCTCCGAGGCGGTGAAGATGAGCGTCGTCGACTCGAGGAACGACTCGATCGCCTCGGCGTACCTGGGCTTGAGGTCAGCAGGTGCAAGCAGACAGACATGGGGAAGCCCCACTGGTGATGACAACCACGAGGAGTGAGTGATCATGTGTGAGATAGAATGACAATCCGACTTACACCCTACGGCTGGTCAGGAACACGGGCAGGTAGCCGCCCGACCCCAGCCCCCGCTCGTCCGCACACGTGCCGTCCGCCCTCGCCCTCCACGAGAGCATCGCCTCGGCCTGGCACTTCCAGTGCGGCGAGCCCCAGCGCATGCGCAGGCCCCAGGCGTGCCAGAACCACCGCGGCGGCTGGTTCCTGCCCCGCCACCCGGGCCACGGGTCCGTCCTCATCGGGTCGTCCTCCTCTGCCTCCCTCGCCTCCTGCTCGGACATGGGGCTTGGCGGCGGCGGGGTGGTGCAGCACGGCGTGTGCGTCAGCCGGGCCCCGTCGCAGGCGGCGTGGATGTGCAGGGCCAGGGTGGGGTTCGACAGCCCCCATACATGGGTATAGACCATCCGGCGGACCTCCGGTGGGAGGCGGTTGAAGAAGGCCGACTGGGCCTGGGGGTCAGCCTCTTGGATGGGGACTGCCTGAGATGCTGATTCCGGGGCTAATGAAGACGATGGTGCGTCTTGGGCGTCCTGTGCGGGTGCTGGCGACTGGCCTGGGGCGAACGGGTGTGCAGATCTTTGCTCATCGTCACTGTAATCACCGCCGTCCTCGTCGTTGCTAGGGTCGTTGTCGGTGTCAGCGGTCATGCACGATGCCTTGCGCAGGCGGGCGCGGACGTGGTGCAGCCGTTCGAAGCTCCTCGGGGGGTTGGCTATCCTCGCCATGACCGGTCTCGTTGACGCTGGTATATACGCAGCGTGCTCGTTCCTGATGAGTCGACGGGTGAGATGAGATAGAAAGATATAATAGGAATGAGGTTGAATGGATCTTGGTCGATGATGAGAAGTGCGGACCCTGATGAGGTGAAACGTCAATGCAGTGCAATGCCGCCGGGCCGGCCCAGACAGTTTTAATGGGAAAGCGCATCCAAGCAGGCGCCAATTTAGGTGCCTGTTCGCCCCTGAAACACTGTGACACCAACCTGACCGCGGAGGTGAGGGAAGGACAAAGCTGGTTAGGGTTGAGCACTGTGGGGGGAAGGGGGGGGGGCTCAAAGACTAGGTGCCCTACTCACTCTCTCTTGCAATAAACCCCCCTCCCCCTAACAGCCTTGGAGACTGAATTGCGATGTCTACCATTCTTCATTCTCCCAGTCCTGAATGTCACAGATAAAACATTCTGGGATATTCTTATGAAACCAGCAGCTACAGTTGGGCAAAAGCCAGATTCAGGTGGTCATTCTCACCTTCCAACCTATAAGCATTTCGACTTGTTGGGAGAACTCCCGAATGGCTACTATTATGCCAAGTGCTACAAATAGGATAGATATGATGACTTAACAGACTCAATTCGCCCTGTGAGTCCTTGGAAAACCAGTGTGAGAGTAACGAGATACATGGTTGCTTCCCGTCGAGGCCAGCCCTCATGGGCTATCATGTTTTTGTTTTGTCAATTGGGAAGTACACAAGAGTTCTCGAGTAGACATAAGTTTGAAAATGCAATTCCGCTGTAATTTAGCTGGCTCATAGCCTGATGGACGTGAAACCCGCGGCTTGGGAATGGAGTTGAATTCCATAGAAGCCGGAAATCCTCATGCTTTCCCAGGAACCACGAAGGCCACGTATATCTAGCACGGTTCTTAGAATTGAGGAAATCCGAGTCAAGAACAAGAACGATTCGATTCTGTCAGCCGAAGTCTCTTACGCCCACATGCTCGCCCGCCATCTGGTCTCACACGCACCGAGGAATGCGGTGTACAGACCGCAGAGACCTATCTGGCTATTCCTTCCACCTCCTTCTCCCACCCATCGCAGCACACTCTACAGTGTATCCGGGCACTTGAGGGCCACCCGGGGATATCAGACCGCTAGGAACACCCAGGATGGATCCAAGTTGCCCTCCCCTCCCCGCCGCCTAGTCCCACGCACCCAAAGGCGGGATCGGGGTGAGAAAATGCGCACAGTCCCCGAGCTCATGCCAGCCGGGAGGTACGACCCTGGCGGTGAAGGGCGCGTCCCGCAGCAGCGGGGGCACGTCGCCGTAGCCGAGCTCGCCGCGCTCCATGCACTCGGTGGGGAGGAAGATCTCGAACCTGCGCAGGCTGCCTGCCTCGCGCGCCAGCGCGTACAGGGGCTCGAGCTCCTGCTTCTTGGGGACGGACCTGGGGGAGCCGGGACCGGGGTGGTGGTGGAGGGTCAGGCGGAGCTCTGTGGGTTATAGGTACGCCCTGGTCAGGTATTTTCGTGTGTTGTGATGTGCTTTGGGGTTTGATGTGGATGGGAGTTCGTTTGCGTGGAGTGGACTCACCTCGGAGGTTCGGAAATGACGCTGTCAGGGTCTGGTACACCTGCTGTGCGGGCGTGCGGTTGTCGACAGGGTCCTCGTGAGATAGAGCTGGCATGTCAGCGGCCACGATCTGCAAACGTCAATCAGTATTTGAGATATTCAAAGCATTAAACACGACAAGGATCAGAGCAACAGCACAAGGCGGGCAGCCGAGGAGGATAACATACATCAGCGAACTGGACCCGAGCCACCATCGGCCGCGGCACCTGGCTGATGAACACCCGCATGGCAGTCAGGCTAGTAAATGCAAACCGCACGCTCGAGAATAGTGACTCGCTCGCCTCGGCGTACACCCGCCTGCACAGGAGGAAGGAGGTGAGGACCGGGCTGGCCGCCAGGTCGGGCCGGCCCCGGTTGTGCCTGTACGCCGCCGTGTACATGCTCGAGAAGGAGTGGTCCCACTTCCGGGACCAGCGCCGGAAGCACGCGTAGTGCACACACCACGGTAAGTTGGTCGGAGGCACCGCGTCATCGCCGCCGCCGCTCAGGTCCTGGAGCGCGCCGTTGATGTCCCCCGGGTCGTCGTCATGTTCCTGCGGCGGGTCTGGCTCGCCAGCATCGCCGGCATCACCGGCAGCATCAGGAGGAGGGCCGGGCTCCCGGGCGAGCTCCTCGCGGCTCAGAATGCACGGGAAGCTCTGGAGGTACGACTTCGGGGTGAGCGCCAGGATGTGCTGCGTGAGCCCGCAGTCCAGCCAGAGCTGCTTGTAGATATGGCGGCGCATCTCGACGGGCAGTGTCGAAAACAGGGGCGACTGGTCCTGGGGGCTGGCGGGCGTCGAAAATGGCTTTGGCACCGGGCCGTACCCGCGCATCGAGACGATCATTGTGATTGGAGTGTCGGATATGGATGGACGGTCTGATGAGAAAGACGGCGACAGGAATAAGTTTGGGGTCCAACAAGAAACTGGGGATGCAAATTCTAGGTATGCATCGATACGCTGGTTGGAAGTGTGTCAAGCAAGGGGGTGACTATATCTTGAAGTCGCCCATGAGAGTGACTAGCGGTGCGGTTCACTAGGTGTAGGTACCAGACGGTGCATTTATTTTGCGGGGTTAGGGGTGACGTCGAGGTACTGATCGCCACTGCAAGGGCCGCCCAGAAGCTGTTGAATCCGTGAGCAGACAGGCAGGCAGGTAGACAGACAAAGTGGTGATAAATAATCAAATGGGTATTGATATATCATGGCACGTATTACCTAAGAAATAATTTCCGCCCTGGCTTCCCTGCCCTCGTCCCTGTTTCGACGATGACTTGCCCAAACCTACATGCGATAAATAAGTAATCTGTCCAATGCTTGTACATTGCTTCTAAATTGCGTCAGGGGATGTGTGCCTCGGCCTGGGCCGTCTCGGCCAGCAGCAGCACCTCGACCTTCTTCAGCAGGTCCGGTATCCTGAACGGCTTCGACAGCACGTCGTCCATGCCGCTCTCCTTGGCCGTCGCCACCTGCTGGTCCCGCACGTTGGCCGTGACCGCGATCACCGGCACGTGCTTCACGATCTCGCCCTCCTCCTCCTTCTTGCGGATCTCCCTCACGCACGTGAGACCTGTGGTCGAGGACGTCAATGTTAGCTGGGAGTTTGGACAGCGACTCGTTCAAGGCTGTTAGTTTGCGCATGCGCGCGCAAGCAGGGCGGCGCTGAATTGGAGAAAAAAAAGGTTGCATACCGTCCATGCGTGGCATTTCCAAATCCATCAATACAACATCCAGGGGGACGCTACCCACCCCGGAGTCTGTCCTGTACAACCGCGTTTTCTCGAGGAATTCCAGCGCCTCGACGCCGTCGTTGGCAAGATTGACCGTGCACCCGATCTTCTTGAGCTGGTTGGCCAGCACGCGCTGGTTGATCAGGTTGTCCTCCACGACGAGGATATGCACCGTCTTTGGGTCTATCGTCCGCTTCGCCTTTGTTGCTACCAGGTTCGCAGCTGGCCCACCGGCGGACGCTAGGTCCTGGCGCTGGGGCGTGAGCTGTTGGCGCAGGGTGGTGTCACCGCTCATGTGGCTCTCTATGGGGAGCCTCTGGTCCTTGTCCTCCCTGGGCGGCTCCGCCCTCCTCGCCTGCACGTAGAAGCTGAAGAGGCTGCCCGAGCCAGCACTGGACGACACACCGATCTGACCACCGTGAAGTTCGGACAGCCGCTTCGAGATGAAGAGCCCCAGGCCGCTGCCCCCGTACTGCGCGTGCGTCCTGGGCGAGGCCTGCTTGAACCTCTGGAAGAGCATCTGCTTCTCCTCGGCAGTGAGGCCGCATCCCGTGTCCTGGACCTTGAACCTGATGTAGAGCAGCTGCCCCCTGCCCCAGTCCTCGGATGCGGCGACAGGAGTTCTCGTGTTGACCGGGACGTATTGAAAGCCGGGAATGTTTTCCAAGGCCGGTGGCTCCAGGGATGCGCCAACAGCAACGGTGAGAACCCGAGTCTTGGACGGGGCGGTGAACTTGATGGCGTTGGTCAAGAGGTTGATCAAGATCTGCAGCACTCGGCTCGGATCGACCATGACCCAATCAACGCCCAGCTCGGTATAGGACGCGGTGGTCTGGAGCTGCGCCTTGATGTCCTTTGCCTGTAGCTCGGATTCGAACATCTTGATGGCGCGGTTCAGGATCTGCTTCGGCTGGGTGACCACCGGGGTGATGAGCAGGAGATTGGAGTCGAGCTTCGAGATGGTGAGGATGTCGTCCACGATGGACTTTTGGTGCTGGACACACAAGGATATGGTCTGTGCCGATTCCAAACAGGCCTCGAGTGCAACGCTTGTCAGATTGGTGGATTTCTTGCGGCAATCACTCAGCGCGGCGGTGATGTCGTCAGCACACTGCAATATGGCACTCAGCGGGTTCCGCATTTCGTGCGAGGTGATGTCGATGAACTCGTTCTGCTGCCTGCGCGTCTCCTCGGCTTCCCGGAGCTGATGCTCCTGTAGCCCCTGTGCCCACTTCATGTGGGATATGTCGGTGATGGACCCCATCACGGACCGGAGAGATCCCTCTGGTGATATCTCGAGCTGTGCAGTGAACATGCACCAGTAGTCGATCGCTTCGCCGTGGAGATTGAGAGGCCTCGCTATGCGGATCTTCAGCTGCAGCTCCCCCGACCATGGGCGGTGCTCATTTACGAGCCGGTGCCAGCCGTCCTCCATGGTTCGCGTGCTGCTGGGCATGATGAAATCCATCCATGACATTTCATACTGTGAGTCCCTGGTGTGGCCGGTCATCTCGAAGAACCTGTCATTTGCTTCCCGTAGGACGCCTTCTGGCGATATCAGGAACATGCCCAGAGGCGATAACTCTGTCATACGACGCAGTCTACTGGCCTGGAGGTCCAACTGCTGCGTCAACCGTACCCTTTCTAGCTGCGCGGCCTCGACGGCGTCTCTGCTGCGACGGGTCTCGTCCTCAAACAGGATCGTCGAGGCCAGTGAGGTCGCGAGCTGTCGATTGAACATGGTGGCGAAGGCCTGGTACTCGTGGTCGTACGGCCTGCGCGGGTTGACGCCCAAGACAAGGAATGCGAGCACATTGTCTGCATTTGTGGGGCGCACTGGGAAGATGATTGCTTCCTTGCATGGGTCTCCAAATCCTCGCCACTCGATCCCCTCAAGGAGGGCTTCTGGAAGCGTGCCGTCCCTGACACGCAGGAGAGTGGGCTCCCTGGTCCGCATCGCCTCCCGGAACGACGGCACGAAGCCCTCTAGACTGCGTCTCAGGTCGAGCTGCTGTGGTGCCGCGATATGCCCGTCGGGAACACCTAGGGCCCCTTCGAAGTGGCATGACTTGAGGGAGATGGACATCTCCGAGGCAGTAGACGAGTGCTCGTCGTCGCTATCCTCGCCCACGGAGTAGAGCAGCGCAAAGGGTACGTCCCAGGGGTTGTCCTCGAGGCCCTCGAGCACAAACTTCCAGAACTGCTTGATGGTTTTTGCATACCCTGTCCGCTCGCCGATCTTGTTTACCGTCCGCATGCGGCGTTGGTTCAGGACAAGGGAGGTGGTCTGGAAGGGCCCGTTGTAGAAGCCAAGCAGCTCCCGATTCGAGGACGAGTAGATGGGGACGTAGGTCCACGAGTAGTACGTCTCCTCCAGCATCCCATGGCGGTAGATGGAGATGGGGTCGTTGTCCTTGCGGACGCTGATTCCAGTGCGGCCACTCTCCTCGAACAGAGGGCCGCAGTAGTCCCAGATCTCGGCGAAGAAATCGGCAAAGTCGGTCCCCATGAGAGTCGGCTGCTATTGGGTCAGAGATAGGGCATCATCAGCAGCTCGCGGATGATACGGTACATACGTGTTTGTTACCAGCGACCTCGTTGGCGTAGGCCTCGTTGTAGATGACGGTCAGCTTGCTGCCCCAGAACAGGGCGGCAGGGTGGGGGTTAGTCATGACGAGGTTGGCGATCTGGCGGAACTCTGACGACCAGGAAGACATGGGGCCCAGGGAGGTGGCGCCCCAGTCGACCGCGCGCACATATTCGAGATGCCGGGATATCTGGCCTTCCGGGTTGGGCACGGTCCAGTCGATGGTGGCCCTCTCAGGCAGGGCGGAGAGGTCGATGGCTATGTTCTTATTTGATGCTCCTCCGGTGAGGACTGAGCCATTGGCGGATGTCCTCGGGTAGAAGACTGGGTCAGAGGAGGTGAGGGGCCCGGAAGGCGTAGAGGAGGACAGCACATTTTGCGCAGCGGAGGCATGGGCGACGGACTCATAGCTCGCGCCGGGGCCCTCAGGGCTCTTCTTGGTGGCCTGGCTTGCGCGCGAGCCACCAGTGGCAACCTCGAGGGGCGCGCCAGAGGCCAGGTCGACCACAGGGACGTCGGCGCGCCACAGGCGGTTGCCACTGATGATGCGCCAACGTTTGCGCACGGTGGACCCGGTCCAGAGCATCTCGTGGTACATGAAGGAGAGGGGAAAGACGTCCTTGGAGTCGTCGTGGGTGGTGACACCCGTCACCCAGCGCTTGAAGGCCTCATGGTTGGGGCCCAACGAGCGGCTCCCACCGGGATCCGGGCCGTGATGGGCTGGGTCGAGGTCAGGCAAGCCCGGGGTCGGGGTCGGCGCCGGGGCCGGGGCCGGAATCGAAGCTGGAGCTGGAGCTGGAGCTGAAGAGGCCGCGGTGGCGGCCGTGACCTCTGCTGGCGCTGGGTTGGCGGGGGTGTCGCGGCCCAGGACGGCGTCGAGAAGGCGGTCGTGAGATCGCAGGGCGGCATTGCAGAAGACGGGGGCGATGCAGGTGCTGACACTGCGCGAGGGCTGGTCCGGGTCCAGGTCGATGATGAAGGTCGGTCGTGAGTCGGCGTCGAGGACTTCCCTGATACCCAAGGCATCGAGCCCGTCCATCTGGTCGACGACTGCATCAACAATGCTGCTGCTCGTGCTGCCCTTGATGTCACCGCCAACGGCTGCGTCCATGGGACCGGGGCCTGGAGGTGATGGTGAGGCAGGGGCAGAGGCAGACGGAGTGGACGAACGCGCGCCCGTTGCCTCCTAAAAGAGCCACCGTCGCGCTGGTCGGGCCTTCCTTCCCTCGCACAAGCACGCACGCACGCACACACACACACACTCACACACTCACACACAGACAGACACGCACAAAAACACAGACGGGATCGGAGTCGGGGCGGAACAGAAGCGAGCAGGCTGAGCCTCGGTCAGGATCAATCAGATCAGATCAAATCAGGGTCAGTCTCTGGCTCGCGGGCGCAAGGGTGTGGAATTAGCTGGCACACGGCTTTGTCAGCAGGCGCATATGCTCATGCATTCCATGCTCCTTCCCACAAGGTGTTTGAGGGGGGTGGGTTCGTCTGGGTTTCGTCTGGGTTGCTTGTGCCTGCTCGCGGAATTGGGCGGACGAGTTGTGGGTTGGGGGAGTGAGAACAGGAGGCAGGAGGCAGCGTCGAGCCCCGATCAAAAGATTGCCAGGCGCCAGTGACGTCGGTGGACGGCAGACGGTGGACCGGGGGGGTTCGCCGACGGGGGTCGCGTGGTCGGTGCCCGGCCCACCTTGACCTCGAGGCACGCGCAGAAACTGCAAGTGGCTGGCTGAGAAGGCACGAGGAAACACGGGCGGCAAAGCTGAGAAACGGCGGGCTGCCGGGGGCTGAGAGGGCTGCACGGGCTGTGGACGGGGCGGGCGGTGGAGACAGACACACACACCGCGCGCGCACACGAGAGAGAAACGGTGCCACCGCCTGCCTGTACTGTATGTCCTAGGCAGTGTGTAATGTACGCAAGTAGGCCTGGAGCCAGACGGTCGGTTTGGGACCGAGACAAATTGGGGCCACACATCCAAATTCGGATCAACAACTACTCAAAATCCCAGAGCGCCAGACCCAGAGAAGCTGTCAATTCCCTGATTCCACGCGCTAGCAAGGTCAACCGCGGCTCCTTTGCCCTGTCACCCTCACCGTCTCCTGCAACTGGCAGAGAGAACAACGGATTGATTGTCCAGCACACTTATTTCAACATTGCCTCTTACTGCCTTGCCGCGCAGGGTCTCAGGTCTCAGGTCTTGGCCGCACAGGGTCGTCATGTGTCTGAGATGCTTTCCTTGATTCAGACTGTGGGCACCATCTCTCCAACAGTGATTCAGTCTCAAGGCCAACGCGGGAAGCCCATCTGCCACTTGCACATGTCGTGCTCCTGTCGGCACCTCTGGGTTAAACCCTGACTGGGAACCAATCGCTTAGTCCATTGTCCCATGCTCTCGTCTCCCAATCCAATTGCCCGTGTTGTGCTACGGTACTGCATATATTCGTTGTCCTGTGGAATTTCGAAGAATCTCTACTCAACCAACCAAAGTACATGTCGAGAAGTGAGCCTCCAAAACCTTAACTGCTGTACTAGGCCGTGGGGCACCCAAGTTCAAACAGTCCCTTGACCTGGATACAAGGAGCCGCATTGAACTGCGTAATTACCAAAGATTAATTGCTCTTTGTCCTTAGCCGTTCGCCAGCGCATCTCTCTCATGCGTGGGATCATTCCACCCTATGGAAGCCCATAACCCTGAGCAATTTCCATCTATGTTGGCATAAGTGCAATCCCAGCCCCAATTAGGGTATCCAGCAGTGGACAAGTGCATGTGCCCACTCACGCACATCACTACCCGTGATTGAGTCTTGATCAACTGCGGTAGGTCTGACAACATCCAATGTTCATTTCTCCAGATTCAACATATCCGGTCTGAATTGACTAAGTTGAACAGAGCATTGAGACTGCTGAAGGTGCGCGTCTCACGTGCGCAAATTGGGGGGGAGGGGGGTCATGTGCGTGGGTGGGTAGGGTTCATGGACTTGCAGAGGGTCTCGTTGCTGCCAGGAACTTCCCTGTTGATTGAAGTCAGCCTCTACTTACAATGCTGTTCTGAGTAGCGATATTCTGAATTTTGACCAGTTCTAACGTCATGTCGTATTTTGATTTAGATAAGGCCGTGAAAGGCAAGCCTTGAAGCGTCAATCACACGCCTAACGGACATAATATTGAACATACAACTCGATCCTTTAGAACCAGCCTACTTTTCACAAGTTGAGGCTGCCCATCGCCCGGTAAGACTCGCAATGGAATCTAGCGGCGCCGTTGCTTTGCACAGGTTTCTGTGAGCCCGACCTGATGCTGCATTCACGACACACAAGTACCACCTGATGTTACCCACACCTGTAGAATAAGGTACTGCATCTTCAATGGCACTGTTTTCTATGTCCAGGCTGGTTGCCGTGGAACTTCCAGCATTACTACGGTATATGTCATAGATCAAGGCTTCGGAAGGACTGTAGATAGTATCGGGTGTGGGGTGGGAACGAAGGTTATCCCTCTCTGGATTCTGGAACTATGGTGCTCCCGGGCTGAAGAAGCGGTCATGAGGGACACGGCTCCAGAGCAGACATGTGCGTGTAGCTTTGCAGTATGTTGATGGTGAACAATTGGCCCTATCAGTGCAGACCGGCCCAAAATTCAGGATACTCTGGTTTTATGCCATTAGGGATGTCCTCCGGCAATATTAAGATTGCACCTAGCATCGAAACGCATGCACAGGCGAGAGCGACGCTTCAGGAGTTGCTATCTGGGCCACGAGTTAAATGTGGCTGGAGACTCTCGAGGTCCAACACCATGATGCGGAGCTCGGCGGAGAGGCCAGAGAACTCCGGAAGGCGGCTCACTTGAGCAACGCCGGACAAAAGAAGACGTCTACACCAGCCAGAACGGCGGTGCGCCGGGCAGATATCATGCTCGCCTGCAGTGCTGCCTGCACCGTTGTCTGCTCCAACGGACTGCTTTCAACAGAGCACATATCTACTCACGGCATGGCATGCCACACAGCCGAGAACCGACGACCCCCTTAGGGAGTGTTTGAGATCGATTACCGCCGCCGGCAGGCCTGCTGTAGAGACACGAATGTGTTAAATTGACTGCGGAACAGAACGAATACCACGATGCGTGGCGCTGCTGGTAAAGTAGAGGTCATAGGCAGCATGTACCTTACTTGAACATGTTAAATTCAGAAACCATACCATTGAGTTTATACAGCAACAGACACACAGCAAGCTGAGGCGACTCGGAACTGATGGGCGCCTTGGACAGTCTTCCCCTGGGCGCGGGAATAACAGCGGGAATCGGGTGGCCAGCAAGGCCTCGCCGGGAGAGCCAGCAGCGTGCACGCGTCCCGCCGCGCTCACCACCGCCACGAACGCTCCCGGAGCTCCTGGCGATCCTTCCATCCCACCTCCGGGAACAGGGACAGGTCCTGCCACCGCAGCTTCTTGCCGTCTTTCCAGACGATGGCCTTGAGCCCTCCAAACTTCTTCTCGAGGACCTTGGGCAGCCTCTCCTTGCAGTAAAGCGTCTGGACGGCCCGGCGCTGCATGAGCGGCATCCTGTTCTCTTTCAGTATGTACCGCTCCATCACGTGCATGGTCTCGAAGGACCAGGTGTTCATCTGCTGCGGCAGCAGTGCTGTCTCGTGGTACAGCTGGCGGCAGACGCCCGACAGCAGGGTAATCTGTGCCCCGTCGGGGGAGTCTCGAGCGGCTGAGGACAGCTTGCGAAGATCCCTCCGGTCCACTTTCCACGGGTCCTGTCTCTTCTCGAGGACCTCATAGCGGAAGCCACCCTTGATGGTCTCGGTGTGCGTCTGCCCGTTCTTGGTTCGCTGCTTGTGCTGCCAGGGCACGAAGAAGATGTGAATCTGTCGGTCTCCAAGGACGAGTTCGTATATTTGGAGCCGCAGTTCGAAGGGAAGTCGAAGAAATGGGGACACTAGTCGATTCAGGTCATATCTGTCGCAGAGTCAGCGATGGGCTCTATCGCCCGGACGGCGATCGTGATCTGGGGACGGTGGAGACGGGGGTGGCTACGGCGGTCTCGAGCTGACAGTGTTCACAAACCTCAAATGGGTCACTACGCCCACCCCTAGATTCCACATCCACCCTAGGGCCTATAAGCTATAGGTTCGAATCAT
>JACVEP010000046.1:0-16042 GCA_018137895.1 Diaporthe sp. DP-2020a
AAAGTCTTGACGCGACTGTGGGGCTCAGGGTTAGGGCCTTGTGACGGCCAGGGCTTGCTTGACCGTGGCTGCCGTCACATTAAGTACTTGTCCTTTTGCTTTCTAGATCAGGCCTACATGTCAGGCCAGAGTAACACCCTGAGACGCTTACAGTGGGTGATGGTTGAAGTAGTCCCCTGTGTCGTGATGAATCGGGAAGATAAATATAGAGCATAGCCTCAACAACAGACAAATCCGAAACCTTTGCGCATTTATAATATCTTTAATAGTGGCTCAGTGGGAAGGATACTCAAGCACGAGATATATTTAGAAAGGACGTCTTAAGTTTCACCTGGCCGGGGGAGTTAGGGTCCAGCATAGCCATTTAATGTCTCAGGAATAAAACGAATACATAAATATAAATACTCCCGCAAGAAACACATATTTATCCACTATGTCTCAAAGTAAACCTAAACACTAAGTATCACCTAAGTCCTAGCACTACGTACCTGAGAATCATTTAAATATATCTGGAATTCGATCGCCATGGACAGTTCCGAACAGTCCTATGACTTGACTCCACTTCTGGACAATGATTGGTTGACGCAGAACTACGATTCAAATATGGATACCCTATGGGATGCTCAACCTCTACACGCAGGCGGGGAATTCGGGTAAGCTGGTATAACATGCTTTCAATCGATCGAATCTAACAAACCGTGTAACTATTATTCCATTCCAAGCACGAGGAGTACAATCTCAACCTCAACGGCTGTTTGGACAGACTCGGCCATCTGTGAAATATGTCCCCAGGCCGGCGTTGCAAACCCACGGAAATGCGACAAGATTCCGGATTGGACGCCTGCTGTTACCAATTCACGGTGTGTAATTCAAAAGACCTATATTTATAAAAAAAGATCAATTTGAGTTGTCGGAATCACGTAAAAGAAGGTCTTGATAGCTGTCTGGCTGTTCGGGTTTCAGGGCTGGAGTGCGCGCGACAGACCATCTAGGCACGCTTGGATGATAGACGAATACTCATGCCGATAGTGTTTGCCGAGGAAAAGTATGGGGAGTCGAAAATTCACCACCAAGTTAGCATATGATCTTCCTCGATCAAAATTGACGTCTCGTTTTGCGGCCCCGATTGGGACATAAGGAGCAGAAACTAAGTTCAAACCGAGTATAAACTGCTCCCTTGGCTCGTAACTGAATCAGGAAAGGCCCGAATGGCGAAAGAATGAGCGCCGAGAAGCCGGTAGGCCGGGACTGAGCACCACTTGAGGCCCAACCAGTACTTGCAGCAGACTACTAAGCTTGCGGGATTGTCGACGCATAAGGCGCGGAACAAGGGCTCAAGAGGAAATCAGGGATTGGGCGCTGCATTTTGATCAATGTAAATGTGGCCGTGGTTAATACAAAGCATAGCTTTCATGCTACGCGTGTTGAGGTGCATTGCAAGATGACTGAGATTATTGAGCCGGCCATACTCGGACTAGATTCAAAAAGCCTCAACCCCAAAGAATACATGGGACTCACCTACGCCATCGTTGATGTGGACCCTCATACCATGGCTGGCCTCCGAAAGCTGTGATCAGCGCATGATATAGGGTGAGAAACAGGTCTAATGCGGCTCCATGAATACCATATACCCATTCTCTATCCAGCGCGCTGGGCGGTGCTGGCGAGAAAGCTGTAATGAACATCATTCTGGGTGGCAACCATAGCGAGGCTTGCGACCAGGCCGTCGACGCACGCGCTATCAAAGAATAAGCGGAGGGTGATGTTCTCGTTCTTAGTGATTTAAGCGGGCCAGCATATAAAACATTTCGCGAGTTGGTAGAAGCTGACCACGACTTGGCGTTCTCTGTCGCTGGATCTGCTTGCATGGACCAACTCGTCCCAACGTGCGGCTCTGCGCTGAACTTTCACCCGGTTGATCCAATCACAATCACAGCTGATGGATACCCGCGCTAGTGCACCTGAGTAGGTGGCCTGCAGCCCGCCCCAGGCTAATCTTCACGCTGGCACTTGCGCCATTCCCTGCCACACCCCAGGCGCTGATTCACAAGTTGTGGGAAGCCCCCGAAAGAGGGGGCGCATACAACAGTGAGACTCTGGCATATGTATGTGCGAGATAAGACCTACATCCCTCCCTAACATGCCAGGCTCTCCAACTCTGTTGCATTCGACTCGCAAGCAGAATAATTATTTTCATCTGAAAGCCACACTTTGGCTATTCTTATCCCCTTTGAGCCTTGAAGACCTGCGCGGGACATATAACGGAACCTGGCATTTACTTATAGCGGACCCTGTTACGATGGACAGGACGGCCAAGAGTGCTTAGGTACTGAAAAGTAGGGAAATGTCTTTTAGCAAACTCCCGCATGAGATTATAAGCCTCATAGTACAGGAGCTGGAAATCGACGACGTCTTCCACCTGAGTCTCGCACCTACAACCGTATTCCTCGGCGCTTGAGATTGTACAGGCGGCCCTTTACCCCGCCTGAGATGGAGGAACCCTTCAAACAGCTCTCTCACTACATCAAACTAATCTTCAAAGCTTGAGTTGCGCTTCAGCAGGCTAGCTCAGACCTGGACGCTTGGACTTGCTGACTCTGGCGGTTATTTTGACACTATTTATGTAGGCGCAGAAGTCCAATATAGTTTATAAGGAAGCACTGCTACAGAAAATATGAGCCGAGATCGACACTATTAATCTTATTCCATGTGAAGTCTGAAGGCTTTGTTCAAAATATTATGGCCCGGGGCTGGGACCCGGGACTTGCCGTTATGTTGGCTATTCTTGTTCAGTCTATAGAGGTATATTTGTTTTGTTATTCCCGTGGCAATTGCAATTAAAAATATTGACCCAATAATGATCATAACTATAGTGGTTGATAAGTTTCTGTCCTTTGTTTTGTGGTTCGTTTTCGATCTTTTTGAAATATAAGTGAGAAGTCCCATGCTTTTAAAGTGTCATAGATTGATCTGTCTCCATCTCTGTGTGTGTGTGTTTTGGGCCGATGGTGACTTGGATATGTATAGGGAGGTCGGTACAGTCATCCTGCCGGCACAACTTATAGTATTCGCCATATTTTCCCACAGTCTCATCTTGGATCCCCTTCGCAATGACGCAGCTAAGAGCGCCATGTATGACGGTAGGATCAAGCCTTACCGTGGGCAGTCGGTGACTAGCTCAAACGATTATTAGTGGTGAATTGGAGGCAGACAGGAGTATAAAATTCGTACGTAATAAACAACGTCGTCCCTTTCCTGATGCTGAGAGCTTGCGTTCAACTCGGGCTCCAAGAGTTGTCGTACCTTATTTTCCAACTCCGGGTTCCCTGGGATGCGGTCCGTTCCCAAGTCATTTGCTTGCCTTTCTTTATCGAGAAAACGCTCGTTGCCTTGCTGGTCCAAAGTAGGGTTGGGTCTGCCGTGGTCATTATTGATTGGTGCCATTGTGTCAGAGGGTAGCAGTGGCGGGAGTGTAAGGAAAAGAGTTCAACAACGAAAGTTGATTCCCTGCAATTTATATATTTCAGTTTCGGGCTGTATCTGCCCGTCTAACTTACTGAGTAAGTACAGAGGATACATAGCCACCAAGCGGTGTGTTCCAACGTGCTGCGAACCAGCTGATCTAACAACAAGGTTGAGCAAATCAAATACGTTCGTCGAGAAAATTCCAGGTATGCAGGGGTAGACGACTCAGACAGCCCAGGATACTGAGGTGTTTGACCGGTTGACACTCGCTCAACCGGTCAACATGAAGCTATATGATTGAAACCGGCGGCAATGAACATCACGAAGCGAGTGGCCAGCCTTACAAGGCAGAGTGGATCAAAGTGCAGGTCCTGGTGCCTATTCTGCTGTGAAACGTCCTTCACATTGGATCCAATGGCTCTCTGTCACCCGTTCAGACGTCGGCCTAACAGGCGTGCATGTTGTGTGACCCAACCTGCAGATGGCAAGATGGTGCGTTGGAATAGAAGTATTCACGATTATTTCGTAACGGGGTGGGTAGTCTTGGTGCACCTTTGCCAGCGGCGGTCATGCAACCACCTGAAGCGAATTACGAGCCGGCTTGCGTTCTGTGTCATGATCGATGTAAATATAATACTATGTGTGATGGAGAGTCACTTTCGGGCAGCCTGCGACTGACGTCCATCTACTGAGTTCTTTCTTGACCTCGGCGTTAGATTTCCCCGGAGGAATGTTCTCCATTCGCGTAGACTGTGGACAAACATGCTTTAGTCCCGTGACGTCGGATGCGCACCATAACCCAATCTCTCCCATAACGCCCAGCAGCGGCTGTAGGGATAGTGATATCGTCCCAGCTGTTCTTGCAGTCCCATCAATGCTGTCTTCGAGTTTTCCATGGCCTGGGGAAAGTCTCCCAAAATCAGGTACAAGGTTGCACGCACAAATTTGACTGAATGAGTCATGGCTTTGACTTTGGTATCTGATGCGAAGCGACATTTCTCAATCTCTTGGTCAACTTCATCCAGCATGGCTTCCGCATGGGAGTAACGACCTAGGTTTGTATATGCCAGGCCAAGATCTCGTCTGACTGCAATGTAGAAGCTACATGTCTCTGGTCCCGAGGTTGCTGTATGATTAAAGCTTTGAAGCAACTTTCGAAGGCGGGCTGCTGCGTCGTTGTAGTCACCAAGGAAGATAGCAGCAACGGCAAGCCATCGATCAACATCTCGACTGATATCCCAGTGCTGTTCACCCAGTTTTCGATGACCCGAGTTGAAGGTCTTGATCTGTTCTTGAACACTTTGCAGTCGGCGACGAGCCTCACGATATTCGCCAGTGTAGAGGAATGTTTGGGCGAGACTCAACCGAACACGGGCAATTTGACCTTGAGCTAGACTGGAGCCCTGCTTGTCAAGAATACTGAACAAAAGAATACCTCTGCGGCCCTGGGAGCCAACTACATGAGTAGGGTGCTCATTTCCCTGGTGAAAGACTGATGGCTGCGACATCATAGGGCTCTGCGCGTAGGGAGAGACCAGTCCGGATTGTGGCATTAAAACGCCTGCTGGCATCGGCTGCAGAACAGGTGGAACACGGCCACCTGGAGAAGGCGCGGGTGCAAGTGATTGAGGGTGCGACGAGGACACAGAGGCCTGGGGCATCATGGCGGACGAGGTCGCGTAAGGCTGCTGGTGCTGATAGGGGTGCATCATGGGATAGGAGCCTATGCCAGAGGGCTGGGGCGGGGGAGGGGCGTAGCCGCCCATGGAAGATGAAGTGTCCGGGGTTACAGGCGTCCGAGGAGTGTGCGGGTGGCTTGCGTACATAGACATGGCTGGGTTGTAAGGCTCAAGGGGTGGTAGAGTCTGGTTCTGGCCGTTCAGGTGGTCGGGTGATATCGCCGAGTTGGATGGATAAGAAGCCGTCGTAGTGTTGTTAATCACGTTTGACGAATAGTCGTTGTGTTCCATATTCCACTCTCAGTTCACCCTGATGCAATGAGCGCAAAGACAGTATCCGAGAATCAGTTGCACTAGGGACTCGAACGTGTTCTCGAGGTGAGGGTAGGGGGGACGGAAGGACAGGGTTGCGCAGGCGGATGAATGTGTGCGAGTTGTTTTGGCCGAGGCGGCAGAGAAATCGGTTTTTGTGGAAACGCCACAATTAAATCGCCGCAGGGGAATGGGTAAAGCACAAGAATTTGCGATCAAGGGACCCAAAAGGGGCGCAAAGGAAGGCTCCAACAGTGGCCCGTGAACCAGTGAAGGCCAGAGGGTGTGATCGGTGTTGCAAAGCGGCACAGGGAAGAGAACAACCCCGGATGCGACGAATCAGCGTAAAGAGCCGAGGGAGAGCACCAAAGCCCTTTCGAAGAACGGGAATCAGGATGGTGTTGGCGGAAATGATAAAGCTGAGGACGAGATTGTGGTTTGTACAGGCCTCAATGGGCATTGCCATACTTGTAGCAATACTTTGCATTATCACTCTATTTCATTGTGATATTATGGTGGACTTCCAGACCCTGAGAGGTTTCGGTAGTAGCTGTTGGGGAAGCTTTGGAAGAGCCTTAGTAGGCTTAGAGAGCTTGGTAGTCTGGTTTCAGTGCTTACGTGGAGTATAGTGGCCTCATTTGTGTAAATCTATCACGCTCTTTGACTTACTTCCATTTCTAGACTAATACACTCCATCTCTTCCCACCAGACTACTGCTGTTGTATCACATAGTCGCCGACTAAACAACGATCTCGGTGGCAGCCGGGACATGGATTGACGTCAAAGTTCCGTGGCAGGCATAAGAAGCTACATAAAAAGTCCCTTTGGTATCCAACAGGTAGATTATCGCAGAAATACTAAAGTGATGTTTGAACAAGGAAAGACATGTGCCGGTGGGAGTTCAATTCGAGCCTCATGCGGGTTCCGTTTGATTGACCCGCTAAGAAGTGCAGAACACTGCACGACCTTCACGACTCCCTAACACATGTGCCAAATTCTACGTTTGACCGGGGCGACCTGTGTCACCCTCTAAACGCCCTAGCATATCGTTGAACGCAAAGCTTCCTGGTATTGGAAAAGAAATTGTATCCATCAATATCTCACTAAATATTGCCTGGCCAATCGGACATTCGTAGTCTGCAGTATATTGGATTGGGTCCCATCCTGTTGGATCTACATGCTTGGTGCTCACACGGAAGCTGTTAAAGCTCTCCGGGGGTTGTGACGTCCTGTATGTCATTTGATAGAAAGTGAGCCACGGCATTTGGCTGTCCATCGAAGTATGTCACGTTGTATTTTAATGATGCTTGTAGAGGTCGTGGGAACCCGCACACTTATTGGCTTGGCGGGGTGGGCGTGAATGGACATCGTGGCGGGAGCTGGTTGTAGCCCTCAACCTGGCCGGTGACACCAAATGAGGCACCATCGGGGGTGATGGGTGGCGTCATGTAGCCATCAGCGACACCTGGTGCTGAGCCGTGGCCAGTGCTGTAGATGTCGGCATTCTGGGGCGAGCTGCCGCACTCGGCGGGAGAGGTTGCGGGCCTGTTGACCTGGGGTCGTTGAATGGCAGCCTGTTGCGCCAGGAAGTTGGCAAGCTTGGTGGACACGCGAGAGAAGTGGTTGGACGAGTACTTGCGGGAGAGCGTGACCGAGGGTCGGTGCAGATGTTGAGATATTGTCAGAAGTATGTCGCGGCAGTCACGGTCCCACTCGCCATCGTTGACCTCGGGTCGGTTGAGAATCGCCCGTGCCAGGGCGTGAGAGGCACNCGTGAGAGGCACGTGCCATTATCGATGGCTTCGTGGAGACGAAGTCACGGTGGTAGAGGGTGATCTCGCAGAGGTAAGCGGTCATGTCCCTGGCCTCACGGTCGTCTTGCTCGTTAGCCCAGATGATGGACTGGAATAAGTCGACAGTGGGGTGACCGATGTTCCACTCCAGCGTGTTGAGGACGTGCATCTCCATTTGTGTGAACATGCCAGCATCGTATAGACCACAGCACATGTTGTTGAGCTCGTTGATCTGGGGGACTTTGTCCTTCTTGTCACCGTACTTGGCAGCAATAAGGAGGGCTGCACAGCCAACAAGCTGGTAGTGCTGCTTGTATACCACCCGCTTAGAGCAGTACATATCAAGCAGGTTGATGGTCAGGAAGAGGGTTTCCCTCAGCAGTGAGAAAGCAGCATGTGCCTCGATCAAGAAATCGATCAAGTAGGGCCTCATGAACCACTGGATCTCACGCTGCATGTCCATGAGCTTGACATCGGGTAGTGTCTCGTCCTATTGTGAGTTCAGTCGGAGATCACCGGGAGACAGCCCGGAGCAGGCTTTGACGAGGCAGGAAGGAAGCTCACCTCCATATGCATCGCGTGTTGCATGATGTCCTCCAGGTACTCATCACTGGTCAGTCTCGAGAGCTCGTGAGCGATTGTGATCTGCCTGTCGACCTTGCAGTCCCATCTCCTGGCGTGGACCAGGCTTTCAGCCCGCTCAGCGGAGAACAGGCATACGCTTTGGTACTCGGGCTCGAAGACGTCCTCAACTGGTTGAGAGTGGGGAGTCATCTTGCTGGATTGGGATATTCTTTTTCTTCTCTTTTTAAGTTCAACCGGAATGAGTCATCATCAACGACAGCTACGGCTCCGGCAGTCCGAAATTGTACACATACAAGTTCACCAGGAAGCTTGTTTTGATTGGTTTTGGTAAAAAACAAATCGAACCGGCCGATGTCGAGATTTTAACTGTACTGAATGAATGATAAAGTGGGTTGATTGGACATTGNGGTTGATTGGACATTGATTGACAGTAGCCAGCGCAGGCCGGTTTCAAGAGTGGAGATTGTGGACTGCTGCAAACGCATCGACNCTGCAAACGCATCGACAAGCTTCGCTGCTTCTCTTGCTAATAGTTTCCAGGTCGTGTTGGGTATAGGGTGGGGCCGTGGCAGGGACCGAACTGGATGGTAGATGCTGACCCGGCCCCGGGGAGGATACACTCTCGTCAGGCGCCATGGATCAGCGAGCTGCTATCCACAATGACCAGGACGCGACGGACGAACCGCAAAACTGGTTATGCGACAACATCCATTTCACGATCTCACCGCAAATCAATATCACGTACAAGGACCTCATTAGTTGCATTGACGCTGAGCTTTCGCGGTATACCACCCTGAGTATTGGCAATGTGAATCTGAAGTTACGATACTGTGACGAGGATGGAGATAATATCAATATCGAAAACGACGAGGATAACCAAATTGTATTTTCAGACAAGGCGTCTCTCGGTACTTACGTCCATATGAATGGGGAGATAGAATTCTTTTGTATCAAATGACCACAAAATCCCGTAGCCTTTCTATGAAAATGCCGCAAAGCCACTAGATGATTGTAAGTCATCCGGACAGCTTGTTACTATGTGCGCGTTTCGGTGTCAGACCGTGCTTAAAAATCATTTGCTGAATCAGGATGGAGTTGGTGTCGCTATCTTCATTGTATGTATACCTGAGATACAGTACTGTTAAAACACAGAAATTCTTATTTTAAACCTACTTTTAAGTACTTCACTACAATCTCTCGTACAGCCGATTGGCTCGGGGCGAAGACTACTCTTGACGTTGAATCCATCTTGCAATATATCGTTCCTGCACAGTTGGGCTTGGCCTACTAGTAGGTGGAGTTATCAGCAGGCCACTCCATTAAAGTCACTGGTTCTATCAAGGGTTTATAAGTCTGCGGTGAATTAGGTATTGCAATATAAGCGTGTTTTAGAAATGGTCGTATGGGTGTGGTAGCCGTCAATTTCTGAGCGATAAATTGCCAGTATTCGGGCCTCCCAATAGCCGTGTGCGCAGCACGTTGGAGCTCATTGAGATGGTCCCTGACAACAAGTATAAGAGAAGGAACGGAGAGTTCTACGCTGAGCGGAAACTCCTCCCCAATGAGTACGACGAGCTTCTGAGTTTGACAGAGCAGTTGCTGACTAATGTTCGGCTCCTCTTCTGGACGGAAGCGCTTTCATTTGGGAAGCCATCTAGCTTAGTTGCTTACGGTCACTCTTCTGTTTCTTAATTTAAGAATTCTTGCTTATGGATATGGTGAAATAGAGAATGAATGATGTGAATTTGAATCCTATCGAAAAGGCTTTTCCATAATCCTGGGCGTTCATTTGAGTTTCCTCTTTTCTGTAGTTAATCGAATTTGAGTTTCGTTTTAAACAGCTGTTATATCAAAATAAGATTGAATTTTAGCGTTGATTAAATCATGCGTGCTTCACCTTTTCTATAGCAGACGGCTCCTTCACTTTGCCCTTTAGCCCCTGAAATTGTCTCGCTATTATCACAACTTATCCACCGATTCCCAGTCGCATTTGTCGACGCAGGATAACCGCTGCGAGAATTTCAAATGTATTTCAACCCAGCCACAGAGCACGAGTTAATGATAAGCCTGGAGGTCCTGGACATTGGCTGTCAAATGTTCCACCTCTTGCGCGCTGGGCGACGTTAGGGGATTTAATTCGAGTTTAATAGAGTGGTTTTAAATGTGGGTGTTTTTAGGTGCGTTTGCACCAAAAATGTGGTGCGCCAAATCGGGTGTGCGCCAAATCGGGTGTAGGGACGTTAATGATAAACGATCTTTTTCACATTATAATACCTAACTTAACTTATCTTATATAATAATCATCAGTATAGGGTAAGTGACTAAGGAATCAGCCTATCTTTAACATACTAACTTAGCGTTCTTAATAGATATTCACACTATTGGAAAATTACCAATGACAAGTGCATACAAAATGCAATACCACAGCTTATTAATGATTGCAAAAAAGTTATTGAGCAGGTCAGGGGTTATGATGAATGCAACTTAGGCACTCTGAGTTTTGAAGACGGTATTGAGCTCAATGCTGACGAGTGAGTTGTTATGGAGGAACTAGGATGGGAGATCTACTGCAAGGAATCAAATATAGTACTGTACCAACGTGCAATTTCTGTGAGAATTGGAAGCAGAACCGGCAAGACTTGAGAACACCGCAAAGACAGGAAGGAGATAGAAATCATCTCATAAGGGGCTCTCTATCTTGCGTCTTTCCCAAAATTTGAGGAGCTTCTGACTGCTGCTCTGGAGGACATGATCTTCCTCCGATAGGTTTTTGTTGATGATCTCAATGATGTTGCTGTATTTCGTCCTCTTAATTTCCAGCATCTTATCCTGCTGAGCGGTACAGTCTAGTAAGCTCTCCACAACAGCGCCAATGAAACGCAGGTCCCCAGCTTCCCTTGCACTCGCTTCAGCCTTAGATTTCCGCGTTGCAATCAAATGATCCTTCTGGTCGGTCAGGGACAGAGGGCTCGGCATTAACTAACCCAATTAATTGAGAAGCGTCTTTTTGATTTGGTTGCGGCCGTTTTATACAAAATCATCTGCTCCTCTAAAGTCCGAAGGGCAAGTGGAAGGGCTTCCTGTGGGCTTTCTGCCCCAGCCAATATGCGCGCCTTGACGGAGTTGTATTCGAGATAGTCTAGATGCGTATTGTCAAAGCTTGGACCTCTAGTTATCACCTTCCGAGAACGCAAGCTTGATCTCCTTCCACCCACAAGATTTCGTTACCGTCACCTCAGCCATTCTGTTGTCACAAAATGTCGTACAACTTTTTTTCGTGTCGTCTAGGAGTCTCTTGGACAAGTTGCTTTGCTACCAGATTGTCCCTTAGTGTAGAGCCTCCTCAACCGTTGTCCCGGTCAGGACACGAATTGAGATTCTCTCAGAGGCAAGACGAAGACAAGAAGAAGGACAAGAACCCCGGAGGCAGCCCTGGTGACGGAGGTGGCAACGGTGACCCGGATGACAACGGCAACGGCAGCGGTGGTGGCGGCAATAGAGGCAACGATGCTGATGGCAGCGGCAAAGACGGCGGCGGTGGTGACTCCAACAATGGCCCTGACCCATACTCAACGCTCCCTTCAGCCAAGGTCAACAACCGATCCCTTAGTGTTGCTACACGCTGGGGATGGGGAATGTGTTCTGTGGCCCGAAAGTGGGTTTTTCATGAAAAGTAAACTTCTGAACCACCCACTTCTCCGCTTTCATGCACCGACATGTCCCCTCTAATGTTGCGTGGCTTCCAACATATGAAGAATTTCCTCGTCTTTCGGGCGCACTTTTAAAAAGCCACATCTTGTTTTTACCCAGGCTCCAAATGAATGCTAACAACGATCCCAACTCTGGGCTTGATGTTTCATTTTTACCGGATTCGTTATTCTGGATGCTGTTGTCTGACGTCCTCTTGCCAGCTTGTTTCCCTCACCATAGTAGCATATTCCTGCCGGACATACTAAGACCGCATCACGATGAGAATCGCAATATACCCTACGGTAGTCAACTCACGGTCTCAAATGACGCAGTCTTCTTATCGTCATTAAGACTACTGGGTGCTGACCCATCTGCGGCTACGGATATGCGATGTGACGATGATATGTCGGTCTTACCATCGCTAATCATCAGCTCAGAAGAGGCTTTTGACAGCAACATAAACTTTGACCCAGTGCAGAATATGAATACATGCGGCCTTATGGATCGTTTCATAATTCCATCATTATCTCCACCTTTGGCCAATCGCGCCCAACATGAACATTGGTCATTACTTCAGGAGGATCATGCAGACACAACCCCCACAGGCTTTGAGCGAATATGATTGCCGGATGTTAATATAATGCCCCCAGCGGGCGGGCATCTGGCCAGCTACCCAAGCAGAACACGACGGAACTAAAGAGAATTTATTTATTAAAAAAAAAGGAAAGATTTAAAGAAGCCGTGGTTCTTTAATTGATGAGTTTTTTTTTATAAAGAAAATAAAAATAGTAATTTTATATGGTCAGTTGAGAAATGAACCTATTGTTCCGGGGTCCGGTGGAATTCAGTGTGTGGCGGCGGGTATAAGTACCTGCGTGCCTTTCGTCGCTTTTAGATTTTGAGAAATGAATCAACTCCCCTCTTTTTGTTAAATTTTGACTATATGTTCGGCTAGGAAATTGCCAAAACGTAGCCATGCCGTGAAATCTGCCCTATCGCTGGGCAACCATTGTTTTGCAGCGACGCACAACCTAGTCGTGCTAAAATACGCGACCACGATGGATTTCACGACCATGCCAGGGCAGGACGAATACCCATGGGTGGAGTAAATCAAACGCAAGGGTAAGTCTGACAGCGGCCAGTCAAGAGGGATAACAGCCTACCAATTTTTGAGACTGCTTACCCGATGTTGATCCATATTTTTATCCTCAATATCAGCAGTTGAGCAACCTCTCGATTATCTCAACCTAACGTCTCTCCCTGGTACTGTATTCCAGACACAACATATTCGAATTCTTCAACGAAGCCGGCCCAGAGTATATAGCAAACTTCTTCAACGAGGTTAAAGTCTTTACTGTTGTAACAACAACTGATGGCATTCTCATTGGGGTGAAGGTACTTTCAGGGGCGAACTAAAAGTAAGTTATCTGTAATTGTGTTTAAGCTTCAATATAACGGTTTTCACGAGAAGATGGGCCGCACATGACACATTGTATCACACCGCGTCTCACACTGTACTGCATACGGAGTAATCCCGAAGGATCTCCCGCTTTTTTCAACTCACCGTCCATATGATGTGTCTTCAGTTGCCCCGCAGTATAGACAGACGCTATGCTCAGGACTCCACCTTGCCATACAATCTCTCCCGACAATATGTCCACAAGATAGCCTATAGCAAGTTTCCCTACCCTCGGGTTCATCTTGTAATCCTTCCACAATAAGTTCCTTGGTACAAAAAACACATATTACTGTTGGTCTAGGACCTGAGTTTATACGTATATGCTACTCAATATTTAACCAAAGCGATTGCTCGGAATGCTTATAGACTGTCCGAGTAGGCTCTCCAACCTCGCCTGAGGCCGATTCTACATAGATATTGTTGGATATACTCGACTGGCCCTACCAACTCAGCCGTCTAGTTAAAGATTCATCAACCCGGCCATCTAGGCTGGTGGGTTGATAAATTTCCCTTTCCCGAAAAACCGTATACAGAATTTAATCAGTTCCGGAAAGAGAGCTTGATGACGCCTTGCCTCGACAGGGGTCAAGTGACTATGCTCGCATTGATATAACGTGTATTCAAACGCTGAGTATTTCCGCTCACCCCGTATCCACACCCTATCAGGTCGATCTATTTCAATCAGATGAAGTATATCAAGGCAAGAGATATATTCGTTCCAACTTT
Source organism: Diaporthe sp. DP-2020a (assembly GCA_018137895.1). Classification (NCBI taxonomy): domain Eukaryota; kingdom Fungi; phylum Ascomycota; class Sordariomycetes; order Diaporthales; family Diaporthaceae; genus Diaporthe; species Diaporthe sp. DP-2020a. The sequence goes on from JACVEP010000046.1 coordinate 13,710, forward strand.
AGAGATAATCCAGCGGCAAGATGGACTGAACGTCGTATTGTAACATAAGGCGCTTGTGTCTATGCCTGACGGTATGACCTTTGCTATATCCTCAAGTCCGATATAGCTGTAGTTGTCCATGATGCTCTGGATATTGATCGTAATATATTTTCGTCGCATATATATCTCTTTCAAAATTGGGTCATAATCATATTCTTGCAGAAAGTTAAAGATATTTTGAACGCTCCGCCTTCTGACCAGGGGAGCCCAGTCGAGAAGGACTAAATAGATGGGGAATTTAGTATCACCGTGATATAGTTTCTCAATGCTGCTTCCATCAAGTGTTGGATTTGCACCAGCAGAGACTGCTGCCTCAAGCCACCCCGCGCGTTTGAAAATAGACACGCTAAGCTAAAACACGTTTTTTACTGTCCCTGTTCTATTTCGTCTTTCTTATTCTGAAGTTGAATCATTTGTTACATATCGTGCTTCCAAAAGCAACGATCAAACGTATCGAGCATCCCTTCTGAAGGTCTGACTATCATGTTTAGACTGTCTTGGAGACCCTGGGAATGGTTTAAGTTGAGGAGGAGCCACCAAGTGTCGTCAGGGCAGTCCTGCAGGTCGCCCACTTCGGAGGCAATCGAGCGTTATGGCGAGCCTCAAGTGATTCATGGTGCATGGATAAATCAGAGCAAATTAACAACGCTTCTGAGTCAAAGATTCGGCGGTGATTACCAATTGCTCGTGAGTTCCATCAACATTCCTATTCTTACCGTAGCTGATCACAATGAACTCAAGTCCTAAAGAGTCCGTATAGAAGTTGTTGGAAAGAACTTTCTTGAATTTTTTGCGTACTTTATTTTAGCATACTTCTAGACCCCGACAATATGCCTTTCCATATAAAAATATGCAATTAATACCTGAGTTCCATATTCCAAAAGGATGTTCTTCTACATGGTAAAAGTACGATGTACTAGGTCTCTTTAAGGCTTCATATGTCCCTGTTAATTTCTACTCTGCAGTTTTGGCTGGATTCAACGATTAACTAGATCCACTTCCAAATTTGCGAATGTTTAAGCTATCAAGATGCCTCAACACCAAGATATTGCGCCCGAGAAGAGTCAGCTTGAGCTCAGATGCAACCATGGCGGCATCGTGTTTGTCGACCTTCGAACTGCTGGGCGCTCCATCCTTCTCAAGAATCTAGTCGACGATTTGGGCCTCGAAGCCGCCACCGCCCAGCCTGTACCTCTCCCAAACATAGCCCAGCCCGTTCTGGAACAAGGAGAACCATCCAAGCTGCTATACCGGTAAGCAAGCTTTCAAACGCAGACAGGAACGAGAGGCTAAGATAAACAAGTCTATTCTGCGAACGACGGGAGGGTTACCTACCTGTGCATTAACAGTGAATGAGGTTGGGACGGAATATACTTATACGAATTAGCACCACCTTATTCCATGGTCATCCCTCCCACAGACCTTGTCTCAGTTCCTGCTACTTCAATGCCGATTTGTTAATCTCACTGTCTAAAATCTGTAATCCGGTATTGTGGCAAACTCCGAGTCACCCGATATTATAGTAGAAGGCAGCTTTTTGCGGTCTCGCAATGCATCTCGAGCTCCAGCATGCGCAGATAGAGGCTGCCCCTAAGATCAGGAAAACAGCTGCTTCGGAATTACAATGGCTCTTGGAGTAGTGAATGTTACGCCTTATGTCGCCCTAGTACTCATGGCGCTCTAATTCCCACTTGAACGAATCCTGGTCAATATCATTGCTGACCTTATTTCTGATTTGTAAATCTGCAGTGTTCTCCTGTCCAGGTCCCCTAAGGCATATGCCATCTTAGGGTCCGTAGTGATGGTCAACATCACCCGGTAAATGATATCGCCCAATAGATGATTTCATTCAATAGATGATACCACCCAATAGACAATATCACCATTTTATAGGCAAAGCGACGACGACCTATAAACTTTGATAATATCTCTCAGAGTTGAGGTTTGAAAGAAATGCCATTGTGCTCGAGTTGACAAGAATTCTGTGATATTGTGTCCAAATCAGTCGATACATCCGTCCCATAAGAGACTCTTTTGTGTGATGCCTTTTATAATAAATTTCCTCTTCCTCTGGCGTGATGAAGAGATTTTTCGTATCATCATTCCTCTCCCGTTGCTCTCCCCACCCATGGCGGATGACAGGCTGAGGTGCAGGCAAATCACTTATNNTGACGGGCTGTTTGATGCTTGAATGCGACTTGCTGACGGGTGAATTTGCTGCGTCCGATATCTCCACCTCGCCAGATTCCTTGTCAGGGTCAGTGCCGATAAACCAGGGACGAAAGAACAGGTTT
>JACVEP010000046.1:16064-28242 GCA_018137895.1 Diaporthe sp. DP-2020a
AAGTGTTTGCAGGCTGCCTTTCTAACGCGGGGATAACCATTGATGGCATTGGATAATATCCTGGAGAGGGTGGTGACTGGTACTCTGGAACGGACCTCGTTTGTGTGATGTGATCCCCCGATCCTCGCTTTCTAAGCTTGTGAAGAGTAGGTTCATAGCAAAGCCTAGCTGGTGATGGTTCAAATCAGGCGTGGCATCAAGAACAAGGAATCAACTTCGTTCATCCTAATATTTATTAACAGAACCTAATATCCTTACTTTGGAATTCCTTTTAGAAATATATAAAGAAAAGTGGCTTTTATACTATTGTTATACAAGCAGCCAAAATATTAATGCAGTATGTGAAGAAATAGAGGGTCAAGATTGCTTATATTGACTATCGAGTGCCCTCTAGAGGGGAAACCATGTGGGCTAAATAGCCAAATCAAGCCGTACCATAGTAATTAGGCACGTACTTATTATCTGCCCTTTAATAGACCGAGCACTAATTATTAGCCCTCGGTGACCGTACTCGGGCAATATATCGGGCACTTAGACACCTGAGTATTCCGACAGTATGATACCAAGAAGCTGTGTGGACAAGATCAATGGTTCGATCAAGGAATACCGCCAGACAGGTCCCGATGTAGTGGACTTGAATCAACCACTGCTGACAGAAACTTGCGCATGTCTCAAGACTGCCCAGGTGTTGTGGCTAGTTGACACTTTATTCTGAGGCTTCCACAGTATTCATGCTTGTCACATAATAATGGTGGCAGAATCATGAGGAAGAGTCTTCGATGGAAGGTGCCAGGTCACAGTTGAGTCGCAGTCGGCCTTTTCGCGAAGCACATCAAGAAGGTCGGCCCAAATCCCGCTCAGTAGGTGTACATCCTCCAGGACGATATGCGTTCCACACGATAATTCTTTGATTTGGTGATTCAGACATGTGGATGGTCTGAGAACCTTGGCGACAGGGACAAGTTTGCCCATGTCGATGGGACTCACTCGGCGGATCAGTTTGCCGAGGAATTCAGCATGTGCAAGGTCCTCTCACTGCTGGACTTCTTTTCCGGGTACAACCAAGTTCAGCTCCATGAGAACAGCCGCAACATAACAACACCTGCCATGCCAATCGGGCTGTATAGAATGTGCGGCTTGCCAATAGGTGCAACAACTCGGTTGCGCAATTCATGCGTGTGATGATACGGCTTTTATACGATCTTATCCCACATGTTTGCCAAGCATTTCTAAACGACATTGCAGTCAAAGGGCCAAACTCGACATATGACAAAGAGGAGACCCCGGAGCTTCCGGGCGTCCGTCGCTTCATTATTGAACACATCGAGAACCTCGATAAAGTCCTGATCAACACAGAGCTTGCAGGAGCAACGATCTCCGCTTTCAAGTCGGAATGGTGCAAAAAGCGTATGGACATTATTGGGTACCTCTGCGGCACAGATAGACGCAGCCCACAAGATTAAAAGATTGGCAAGATACAGGGGTGAACGTACTATATATCTGTTAAAGAAGTGCGCTCATTCCTCAGCATGGTGGTTTATTACAATCACTGGGTCTAAGACTTCGCGGCCATAAGTAACTAATACTAGCCCTACGGTATAACCGTGCTATTGGTAATCACATCATGTTTCCAACTTTATTCTTGTATTTATCCTGAAATCCATATTACGATTTAGAGAGGACGGAGTACTATACGACATAAAAAGGTCGACAGTAAGACCTCGCGGGCCAAACGCATTGGTCCACCGCAGTTGCCCATCTCTTCATTCCTGAGGATTGTGGCCTTCAAAAGTTGGTCCTGGGCTGCAAGCGCCCACCCAATACTTCATAGGCTAACACAAAATGGACGGCAGTGCCCAAGATAACACTCTGACGATATCCCGACTGCCGACGGACTGATTATTCGTCCATACTCAAGACTGAAGCCCAGCAAGAGATCACTGGTACTCTTTACCGGGACAGGCCTCAACCGAGTGCGATACCACAACATGCCGCCAAGCAAAACCAATCGTTAAACTAAGGGCGTGAGATACGGATAGAGCTGTCCGTAAATCTATCATGTTGTAAGCACTATCTCCATCAAGTCTAAAAGATCACGGGTAGATAGACTACAAATCCTTAAATCGCGCCACAGAGATAGATGATTCTTGGGCTAGTGCTCTGGAACAAGCTGTGTTGAAGAAACAGACGATTTGAAAACTTTAATTCGTAGAAGAACGTCACCACGAAACCAAATATTCCGAGACAGAGGGGAACGACAGTCCCAGGACTCAACCAACTAAACTGTACACCGCCCCACGAGACGGCAATAAGAAACGACATGCATGAGGGGATGAATACCAGGCCTCCAACCCAATCTATATTATCCAGCTTCTAACTCTACGTTTCCTTTTTGTCTCATAGTCAAAGGTGGTATATAGCCCGTATTCCTCGACATAACCCAAGCTCATTCATCCCTTCGGGCAATTTTACCATGCGAATTAGCTAATAGAGCGAGAACCACGTGATGATGAACAGTTGAAAATACCATACATGTTGAATGGCTTCTGCCATATGGCGTTTGTACGTGTGTACGTGTTGGTTCAATTCAGTCTGTATTCGTTGTTGTTCTCTCTAAACTATGAAACGTAAGGGGCTGCCGTACGGCAGTCCCTTTTGGGCATACGGGCTAGCTTAGTCATCCTCCTTTGCCAAGCTACCCTTGTGCGATCAGCCTCAGTATTATTCCAACACTTATTGTATTTTTATATCTTAAAAGCTTGGGGCCTGAACATTGAAGTTACAGTTACTACACCGTTTCTCCTTACAACTTATACAATTAAAAGTCGTTTTCATATCCATTCCACATTGACCACAATGACACTAGACCATGTTTATCAGCAACCTCAACGTGGAAGAGAAAACAAATACAAATGAAGAGTTACGCAGATCCATAAATATATGACTTCTTTCTGTTTCCGGGAGTTGGCCAAAATTCACAATTTTATTTCGTATTGAGTTTACTAACCATGGCGATGAGTTACATTTGTCTATGCTTCTTTTCATAGACGAGCAATGCTTCTTTCTCGTGGAATTCATCCAGTGGTTGGCAGAAATCTTGTCATGAAGTTGGAAACCGTGTTATTGAGCTTGTCCAGTTTCTAAGTAGTCAAGGCAGTGCCGAGGCTCAAGAGCGGTCTGTAGACCAGCTTCCCAGTCCTCTCCGTAGTGAGCGTGGGCAGAAGAGTGTATGGCGGTGTGGAGGGGGCAGCGTCCACCTACACCCCCTTTTACGTCCACCTACCGGCGCTTTTCTGTCTGCCCACCTACATACTTAGAATGCAGCCAATTTTAAGTATGTGGGTGGGCGGTCGGAAAAGCGCAGGTGGGCCGAATGAAGCACTTTGACAAGCATACAAAACCCAAGAGAGATGCGGATTACCGGATGTTGATCGTGGATGGCCGAGCGACGACCATCCTAGTGGCAGCTTGTGATGAGAGAGGTTTCAGTCGCGGAAGTCTAGGTATAGGTCCCGGACAGGAAGTAATGTTAAGTGGAAGAGAGGAAGTAAATGATTTAAGGATTATTTCGCTGGACGTTTTTGTTCTTCCGCTTCCCTTCCGCCCGCCCACTTCCTCCACTCCACCGCCCTCCGCGCGGGCCGCGCCGGCGCCCCCGGACGCAATCCCACATAGCCCATCAGGCTCGTTACACATCGCGGCATGGGCGGAGCTGCGCAGGCGGGATACCGCCTCAAGCACGAACACCACTATCGGGATCGTAGTGGGGGTCCTCCTCGGGGTCTTCATCATCGCGAGCATCGTGTTACTATACCGCTACCGCTACACGGTCCGCTTCTATAGCAAGCGGCGGCGGCACCACTGGCATCATAGCTCAAAGGGCTCCAAGACATCTTCCGAGGGCGTGGGTGCTCCTCCGCCTCCTCCGCCGCCTCCGGCCGCTGATCCGCCGGCATAAAACGTGGGGGCTGGTGAGATGGGGCCCGGCCATCGAGCATGATGAAGTCACATGGCGATGCAGCCAGGGGAGCGGGATTGGAAATGCTGTCTTTAGGAGGTATATCCGGCCCGTGGTGCCGGTTAAATGGGCACGGTAGCTCAAAGCATTTGCTCGATATCACATCACACCGACTTATTACCGATCCAGCGCAGCGCTATAGCAAGCTCGTTATGAATCATTGATTGACATTTCAAGTAGTAGCAAGTGTGTCATTGCAGGTTGAAACAGGCCACAATCAACACCCACTTCCTTCCATCAACTTAACAGCCCAGGTAATTATTGTAACATCATGATGAGCGGCAAAGTTTATTGCATCACCGGCACCAATCGTGGCCTAGGCCTTGAATTCGTCCGTCAGCTTGGTGCGACCAAGTCAAACACCATCATCGCCATGGTCTGGAATGCCTCCACAGACCTGACCGATCTCAAGTCCGTGGCGTCGTCCTCAAGGCACATCTTAGTCTGCGACACGAGCGACCTGGACTCCATCGAGTCCTTCGTGCCCGAGGCGACCTCGCTCCTGGCCGGCCGCAAGATCGACTTCCTCCTGCACGTCGCAAGCGTCAACTTCCACTCGGAACAGACCAGCCTGTCGGTGACCGCGGACGCACTCCACACCAACCTACAGGCCAACGTCTTCGGGCTCGCGAGGACGACGCAGCTGCTCGTGAGCAGCGGGGCGCTGAGCCCGGACGTGCGCATCCTCAACATGACATACGGGCTAGGAAGCCTCGCCAAGTCTGAGGGGATATCGCCCCGCAAGTGCCTGCCCTACAGCATCTCCAAGGCAGGGGTCAACATGCTCACGGTGCACCAGGCCGAGGAGCTGCGGACGGCGGGGCTGCCCCGGGGCGTGGTGCTGGCGGTGGACCCCGGGTGGGTGAAGACGCGCATGGGTGGCGACGGTGCGGTGCTGGAGCCGGAAGAGAGCATTGCCGGCATACTGAAGGTGCTACACGGGGCCAAGGACGGGGACAATGGGAAGTTCTACAGCTACGATGGGTCGGAGCAGCCCTGGTAGGGTATCAAAGTGGCCAAAACGCTTAGATGGGACGAATGAATGAGAATGCGGAGGTCTGTGGTTCGTCTCTACATGTGTCTGAAACGGGGAGGGGGTAAGAGAAGGGAGAGTCTGGCACGCCGGATATCGCTATCGTGGACGCCAGCAATGGTTCGGAAGCATCTAGCCGGCAAGAATTTATCAGACTCATTCATGGGGGATCCCCTGTGACGTACCTCATTCAATTGTGAGATTCTGAGTAAGTAATACACGTGGTCGAATCTGGAGGTAGACGTCGGTGCTGGTCCGAATATCGAGCATATTATTTGGTGCAGATGTTGTCTGTATTCTCTAGGATTTTAGGAATCCCATAGGCGGCAAGAAGACCGGGATTCCGGTTTCGCCCCCTGCTTACATTCAAAAGAGAACAGTGGTGCCTTGATTGCTGTCCAATCTCTGAATGCGGTACATTTGTCCCCACCTTTTCGGGGCCAGCATCGGCCCACCCACGGTTTTCCTTCGGCCCACCCACGCTTTTCCATCCACCCACCCACATACTTCAAAATGGCTGCACTGCATACCAAAAAATAAGTATTTGCCAAGATTGCCCCACTATTTACCATTTATATATTTACGCCCCTACCCTTTATAGCCTCTATAGCCTCTATAGCCTCTGCAGCCTCTGCAGCCTCTGCAGGCTATAGAGGCTATAGAAGCTATAAAGGCTGCAGAAGCTATAAAAGCTATAAAGGCTACAGAGGGCGTATATATATAAAGGGTGAAATTGGAGAATTCTTAAATTTTACCCCGCAGTACTTTTTTTTTAGTGTGCAGCGTAGCCATTTTAAAGCATGTGGGTGGGTGGACGGAAAAGCGTGGGTGGGCCGAAGGAAAACCGTGGGTGGGCCGATGCTGGCCCCCTTTTCGGCACTGCTTTTCTTCCTCTACCTGCGTCCAAGCATTCATCAGTCTTGGGAGAACCGTGGCGCCTGTCGCCATGTGCGCCCACTGGGCAACCCGGATGGAGGATGTCTGAGCAAGAAATGATCTCGGTAGCCTTCATCACGCCAATCTGCCTCCTCACGTTGACGAGCCTGGTCCTTGTCGCGAGGATCGCAGTGAAGGCGGCCGTCACGAGAGCGTTTGAGTTGGAAGACGGTAAGCAAAAAGACAAAGAGACCTCCTTACACCAGCCCCACTTGTTGATGGACATCATCGGACCCCGTCTCAATTCGGGGGGTCCACCCCTCGGAGCTTCCCAGGCAATACACAGAGATACTCAAGGGGTATGAAAGAGTGGCATCATAGGCCATGACATACACCATGATTTTCTGAGACAGACATTCTATTCCTCGTGATTGAAAGGTGCTGACAACTCCTTTCTATCCAGGCCTAATAATTCTAAGCTTTGTACGCAGACCTATTTGATAATGTTGGGAGCATGGGTTGACCTGTCAGATATTCGCCCTCGTGCTCAACGTAAGCATATGTCTTAGTGAGTGCTACCGAGGACTCTCCAGCGAGGAACAATGACCAGAAAATTAATGGTATGAATAAGTGACCGCCTTGGGCTTGGGAAAGCACCTGAGCGAGGTTGACCTGGAACGTCTATCTGTCTTCATAAAGGCAAGCACAATTCATGGACGCGACGTTCATAACACGGCAAACTAATTGTATTGGCAGGTTGCGATAGCAGCGGGTATATGTTACAGCATGAGTCTTATCCTTGCGAAGGCGGCAATCCTGGATCATTACCTCCGAGTTCTTGACGGGAACAAGAGCCAACCGCGACTCTTTCTCAAGAGAATGCTCATCGCACTACTCATTGTCCAGGGCGCCGAAGAGACACTTGTGTCTTTGTTCTCATGCCAACCACAAGCAGACAAGGCTATCATGAAGCTGAATGGGATCTGCTTCAAGCAGAAGCCGATGTGGTTCACTGGGTTCACCCTGAATCTCATATTCAATATCCTATTGTTTCTACAGCCGATCATAGCGCTTTAGAATAGACGATCCCTTCCTCTGTCCGGAAAGATGGCCCCTTGTTAAATCTTGTCGGGGTCTGCTTGTGAGTCGGGTCTCTCGAGACAAAATACTAACAGCTTTATCGCCTGGATCAATACTAACCGTCTCTGCACAGGGTTCTAGTGACAACGGTCGGCCGCGCAGCAGTAGTTGTCCACATAAGCAATAATATCACATGTAAGGTCTCGACTTGTATTACGTTGGTGCTTTCGGGCGTTAACGGCTCGCTATAGATGACTATACAATACCACTTGTCTGGTCAGTAGCGGAGGCGGACGCCATTGTGCTGTACTCGACACTACCGTCTTTCTTAATTCTATTCAAGGCACTGGGCAAGACAAGCGGCAAAAAAGATGAGCAGTCGAGCCATTCGAGGCAAAGCAGCAGCGCGTCGAATAGGAGCCCGGTCCACAGCGACGGGACTGGGTCTCATGAGCTCCTAACACAACTGGAGCCGCACCCAGGGCAGCCCGTGGAGCTGCACGGGGGCCTGGGGCCAACCCCTGGGAACGGCGATGTCTTGGGCAGAACCTCCTTCTCGATGAAGTCAACAAAGCCCTGACCGTCTGTAGTCCCCTCGTATACAGATAAACTGAGTATGCCCACGATTGTGAGTGCCGGAAGCACCTGGTGCCGTATGCCGCGATCTTTGCCACCGCCGGGTACAAGCTTCTTTAGCTTAATGCCCTTCGGCGCCCATCCCGTACGTCGTAGCCCATCTCTTTTATCTACACCAGATTCGTCAACGAAGACAAACTGCTCTGCACAAAGTTCTCGAGTCTTGACAATCCAATCGGCTCGGACAAGGTGGTCCCGTTGGGTGGCAATTATACCCATACTCTTCTTATTCCATTTGACTCCCTTGAGTGCCCGGCTAATAGTGCTTATAGAGACGAATAAGTCGAAGTTTTCTAGCAACCACCACTGCATTTCGTCTTGATATAGATCATTCTTCGAAGAGAGATGGTCGAGGAGGGACTAAGCAACAAGAGGGTGTGTCAGAAAGAGTGGACATCCGGGACTCGAATTACGTACGTTACGGTGGAAGTCAGTCAACCGGACGGCCCCATATGGGTTCCACGGCTTGACGATAGTGCCAGTTACCGAATTCCTCTTCCTCAGCTTGCGAATCCACACCTCAGAGCACTTCATAGTCCTTGCAATGGTGACATCGTCTGCCCGGTCGATGTCTAGCAGCCCCTGAATCGTTCGGAGCTCCAGGGGGGTCAGGCGGTGGGACATGGTCACAAAACCACCATATATCGATTCACGATAGTCGAAATGTATGGCGTAGCAACAGGCACGGCGTCACGAGGGTCGTGGGACGAGTAATTATGGTCGATAGTTGAAAAGGGCACGGCATGACAAGTGCAGTAGAATTTTGGTGTGGTGTGTCATCTGCTGGCCACTAGCGCCATTTCGATACGATTGATTGCAAATGAGAGTAGCGCGGTAAAACTCCTCATCCTGTCCCGATGGTATGTGCATTGTTGGGGGGCAGAATTGCCGCAATATCAGTGTCTCTCGTGCTGCATTATTATCGTCCTTCTTTTTCTGCTTTATTGTGGCACCTCGTTCACGTCTAACCTTCCACGGTTGGCGATACACGGCGACTGCCTCGTTGAAATATTCACAGAGTAGCTCTGACGATATTACAAGCTCTGGGTAGTCTATTTCTCCTTTGGTCTCGTGTGCTTGACATAATGCACTTAAGTTTTGCTGGTGATGACGCTGACAGAGGTGTTCCGACGTCACCGCTTGAACCAGTATCTGCGGGACGACTCTCAAGATTCATCAGGATAGGACACTGAAAACTTGAAGAATCAACGGTCTATCTCGCGCGTCAGCAGCGAAATTACCAGGGCTCGGCACCCAGTCATCGTGATTGAGGACGAAGGCGACGACGACTACACGGACCAAGCAACAACACCAGCACGGAGCTCTGAGGCAGAGAACGAGAATAGGGACGAGAGCGGGAACGAGAACGGGAACGAGAATGGTCGCCAGCGGAAAAGGCGAGGACCAGCAGGAGGAAGGAAGCGTCCAGGCTGCCGATGGCGTACCTGCCCTGTTCAACCCAGGTACCAAGCGGNGCTGACGAGTGCCGCCAGCGAAGATTGGGATGTCAGTGTTCTCGGACCTATACTCCCAAATGAATCACTGGCGCCAGTAGATCGTCTGCCGCTTCCAACAAACCACTGTGCTGAGGATTTTGCACCGGTGAGGTCGACGTTCGCGTCGAGAGACTCGATGCGGAGAGACTGTAGTAACGGGCCACTAGACCTCTCATCTCTTGTGATCGCTTAGGTGTGGCAAACGGAAGTTCTGATAGCCGAAGAAAATACTGAAGTGTGAGGAATTCTTCGTTGATTCGATTGATACCACCAGATTGTAACTATCTGCCCTATGTACACACATTTTCCACCTTAATTGGCACTTCGGTGCCGGGATCGGACCTGCGCCACGGCGGTGGGGTCCAATAGCCTGACATGCAGGCTCAGCACCAGACTCTTGTACACATGAGCCGCTGACCTCTTTGCACTGAGTCTCGCTCTCGCAAGGGGGTTATCTTAAGATTGCTTGAGATCGAGATATTGAATCCCCATTCCAGTTTACATCCTCACAAAGGCTAACCTATGATTTTCAAATAGAGTGAAGGCCCATGGAATACTAATACACTATAGCCACATCCTCCAAGATTCAGCTCCAGAGACTAGGTGTATCCCTTATAGCGAATTTGAATACACCTCGAGTATCACGTGGGCTATGCCATGCCTGAACGAGCCGTCTGCCTGAAGGTCACTCTGAGTTCTGTTATTTACTAATTTTGTATATAATGGCCTTTCGATACTCATCGCACTTATCTCTTCCTTGCGTGTTTATATAGCACCCGAACATAAACATCTATCCGGTTTAATCTTTCTTGCTCTATAAGCACGGCTCCGTCAATAAGACGCAGAGGCGGTTCCATACGGCCCAAACTACAACTCTGGGCATTATGCTCAATAGAAGTGGCTGTGTTGACATTGTAGCTGTATGTCTGATTGTAATTGCTGTGTTCATACATTCTTTTGATCAAGATGGGGAATGTAGGAGATTGAAATGCTAGGGTTTATGACAGAAAGATGGGCGAGAGCTCATCCCCCAATATATATATTCAAACAAGTATCATATGACCTGTAAAATACCTAATATATTATACAAGATACTGCGGGCAGAAATATAATATGATCCAAAAGTACCGGCCTAATCCTTTGCGCACTCGATCGTTGGGACTATAGCAAAGCTTGGCTTATACAACTGCAGCAAGTCGACCCTCGGCCGCTACAGTACATGGCCACACAGCCTGACCACCACAACAAGTTAACGCCAAAACAAAAGAACACAACCATCCACAGATTGGACGACGTGAGCTTACTATGCGGCGCCAAGACGGCGAAGACGTTCACGGAAGCTTTCAACAACTTGTGAAAACACACGGATCTCACGCTGAAAGCCGTGCTCGCCCATGAGGAGACCGCTGAGGTCGCCGTCGAAAACGAGGAGCTGCTCAAAGACGAAAAGCCAGAGGCCGAATCAAATGTTCTTGGAAGCGATCGAGCGCAACTTGCTTACCTACACCATCCTGAGCTGCTTATACTGCTACTCTCTCGTGTGAGCACGGCGAATATGGACCGTGACCATCCTTGCTACGCATTTCGCAGACTCAACATGATAATATTACCATATCAATGTATGATTTGGTTGCAAGACCATATGTTGTCGCTTCTGCGAAAATCAATTTTTACAACAGGTCCTGGTCTACATCCGAAGGATCCTGCCGGGATACCAGAATCGTCTGAGGGCTCTATGCACTCCACTCCTCTATTGTTCTTTTGAGATCATCCGTGAATGAGGATCCTGAGGCCTGTAGTCGCTTTCTCAAATAAAGTCAGCTCTTTTTTCCGCGACATTTGACTGTAGTAATAGTTCCCATGATGGGGCCCCCATGATGGGGCCCCCATAACATGGTAGATCAGAAAGCAACTTCAGCTCATGACGATGAAGATGTGATCTATGGTCTTCCCTCTGATTGAATACAATTTGCGAGAACTAAACCGGATATGTGAATTCGGCCCGCAAAGGCATTGATTAAAGAGCTGTTTCTGGGGGGGATTTCTACGTGTATAAGGTGAGATACTATCTACTTTCTTGATATTCTACCAAATCATCAGATTCTTTCTTAGGGCTAGATAAGTAGAACATTGTATCACTAAATCTCTCATCGGGGATACTGAATTGTTTTAGGCGCTTTCCTATCCTAATTCAAGCCGAATAGAGGAGCCCACCTTTATAGGACGAGTATCCCGTAAGCAGGTGACATTTCGCTACTCTTCGACCGCATTAGTACGTGAGAGTGAATCTTCGTATAGCTGAACAAGGTCATTTGAGACATTTTCTAAAGGCTCCCACGAGTCATGCTCGCCTGTATACCCCTTCCACCTAATAAGATACCTGCGAGTCTTCTCTTTGCCCCTGTGTGCCAGGATCCTTTCCACTGGCCAGACCCGGTCATCCTCAACATTGCAATCCTCACGCTCCTGTGGCAGGTCCACCCTGCTTTTGTTCGTCCCCAATTTTCGGGACGAACGAATTCGACTTTTAGTGATCTTAGGTTGGTGGATGCATACGCTCCTTGTCTTGTGTTGTTCTAGCCCCTTTTGCAAAAGCTCGTTTGACGCAGTGCATCTATGGTGAGGAAGTTTCATTGTCGTTTTCTCGGTCCGGATAATGGTCGTGATGTTAGATGTCTCCGACACGGTTGAAACACTAACATTCCGCATCTCCCCCATCAGTGTATCAAAACGCTTATAAGTATCCAAACCAGGCTGTTCGTCTAGCAATCGGATAAGAGCTTGACCTGCAATGATAGAAAGCTCTTCATGGTTCTTGGAGTTATCAGATGATGATGAGTCTCGAGCGAATAAGAATGCATTCTGAACGGTCATTTTCTTGTGCTCTGAAAACTGTACTTGAAAATATAACGGTCAGTATTTCGACTTGGTCAATAGCATTCCGTATTAGAGAATATAATGCAGGCCAAGGCCCTGCCGGCTTATATTTAACTGCTGTACATAAATTGTCCATTTTGGAAATAGCAGTAACTCATCAAG
>JACVEP010000046.1:28305-41199 GCA_018137895.1 Diaporthe sp. DP-2020a
CCGGAGCAGGCACCAGCTCCTTGTGGCTGGCGAGAACTGGCCACCAATGGCCTCTTGCCGCGGCCGACGCGACCGGATCGAGGACAGCTGCATCCAATTTCCACTCAGCAAACAACACAATTGCCACAGCAACCACCAGCTCGTGGATGGAGACCCGAAGGACCACGCTCCCAGCAGACACGGCAAACCTCTACGCCGCCGCGTCAAGCCCTGCCTTATCTTGCCCGCAGCACTCCAGCCCGTCCCCGACTAGACCCACCAAAATATGGTAGGCCATGGATTCCCGAAGTAGAGTTCCGCCGTCAACTGGAGGAACAGCGCCAGCGCCGACGCGCCGAGTACATGGCCAACCAGCGTGGGCTACCACCGCCTCCTCGTCAACAGTCAGGAACCAATCAGGTCCAGGACGTACCCCAGCTAGGACTCAGAAGCGCCAGCTCACGCACAGCTAGTCGCTTTCCTCATCGACCAGGAGTGAGGAAGTGGCAGCAGTATGCCCCAAAGGACACCGACCAGTATTTTATGGAAGACGAAGCTCATTACTTCTGCGTTGATATGAGCGAGACGAGGAGTATATCCAATTTCTGGCCGACAAGGGCTATGTTCCAGTAGAGGAAGATACCATCAGCGCGAGTGATCAGGTGATACTGGCGCTCAAAGCTGTCCACCAACCGACGGAGGTAGAAACGGAGGCATCTGCTGAGACAACACCCGAGTACTCGCCCTCGCCGCCTTCTACAACTACCCCGGATGGTGATGAACACTATTACTTCTTCAACTCCGCCCTATCACACAAAGAGAGCCCTTCGTTCACAGATACCTGGTATCAGGACAGTTACCCCATGGTGATACGGTGCCCAAGGTGCCAGCAAGTCTTCAAGACAAGCGGCCAACTGAGGCGACATCACTGTGCAAGGCCCCAGGGACCACCACCACGGCCGAGTGGCTCTATCCTTGATGGTAACATTCCACCTGCCACAAACTTCAACCCAGAGATTCCCAGCACATATACCTACGCTCTGGTTGCAGCAAGTGCCACGCCTGAAGGACCACAGCTGTATAACTCACACTTTTTAATCTAGCTTATTAAATCTAGATTAAATCCAATAATCGTAACTCTATTAATATTATATCTTTTAGGAGAAGACTAGTTATATAATATTAAAGACATTGATAATGGACCAAGTCAGAACATAGCTAGGTAAAGTAATGTACTCTGTTGTACATCATGTCGACTAGAACCGCGGCTATATAGTAACGGAAAATGAACCACGAGGGAGCAGTTGCTTTTGTCAACGACTTCACAGCATGAGCGGCTTGATCGTACATCATCTTTTGGACAAGGAGCGGTCCGAGGCTACTCCCAATTTCAGCGGTCAAGTCCGCTAAAAGCTTAGCAATAAGCTCTTCAAGACCTTTCTTGTTGGCTGTGATTTGGCGTGTCGCCAGCCACTCAGGAGCCCTGGTAGAACATTCGCTGCTGCGAACATGTCGAGACTCGTCTGGAATAATCCGATTGACCGGGACACCCGATGGCTTATCCATCAAGCTCACGCCGCTGAGCTCTGCAAACAAGTCAGCAGAATCTCCGTCCTCAACAAGCTCGGACTGGCTACCTTGCACTCCATCAACTTCCTCCGTGTTCTGCCGGGGTTGCTGGTAGAAAGCCATGGCGATCAAGGGAGGCGACGCACTTTTCAGCGCACCACCTGGCTGTTGCTCCAGAGGACAGAACTCTGGGAATGATTTGTTTGCTTCGTTCATTTCGAGGCCTGCTTTCCACGCCTCGACTCTCTCTTTCTCCTGGTGAATGGATAGGTCATCCGAAGAAGGGGCTCGACGATCAGCCTCGCAGGCGACCTTAGAATTGCTTATCACATTAACAAGGCGTGGGGTGGCACCATTCCCACTTCGTTTCTGAGTCGCCACACGGGTAATTAATTTCTTTCTGAGACTGGTGTGCTGTATCTAACAAACACAAGAAGATCCGAAATCGAGTTGTTTTAAAGCAAATAGAAAAAAAGGTTGGATGGTCCTGGGTACTGGCTGCTTTGAATAACTGTTAAGACTTTTTCCACTTCTCCGCCTCATCATCCTATCTCCAGGCGGGCTAGGCAGTCTCGAAAAGCTCTGGTGGCCCAAGTAGCGACGCCACCTGCCGAAGGTCCACCTCCACAAGAGCCATCTCAACAAGAGCCACGTCGGTCTGAAAGACGCAAGTGGAGATTGGGCTTCAAAGGGAGCTACAAGGGAATGCAATAAGGTAATCTTTTGAATCATATGCAGACGGCCAGTGGTGCATTTAAACACCGATTCGCAAGTTTGATTGGTGATAGTTCCCCAAAAGATATTTTCCACACCCAGTGGGCGGACTTAAAACCATGGAAAGGCGGACTATGGCTGGTAGGGAGCCTTCTCGTATTCAGGGGCACCCTATCCTGGTGCTGAATGTTGCTGAGAACTGCAACGACAAGGAGTATCTCATGGAGAGCGGAACCAGCGTCAAGCATCAGGCCGCCCGCCAAACTCAATACTACAATTCAGGCATCCTCGCAGAAGCAGCTTGCGCCAGACTAGTGTCTCACATACTGTATTTGCGTAATTCTGAGACTATTAGGGAGAAAAAGAAACAAATTTAAGCAAATCTCACGCAAAGAGCCATGAAGGTGTTTCTGCGAAGTTAGTGTATTGTATGAATTTGTTAGACCATAAAAATAGTTTAGAGAACAGCTAAAGGTATACTACGAATATTTTGTTTAAGATGCTGCAATGTTAGCAACCTACAACCGGCCACGGCAGTCTACATTTGTTGCTACAGGCAGACTCTGTTACCACTGGCTGAAAGTAAGGTCAACGAAGTCGCCTAGTAGTACGGGTGTTAAATAGTCGAGATATTGGTCGGGCGCCGAGAACAGGAAACAGTTTTAATAGTGTCCAAATTGGCAATTTGAAACTTAAGTGAAAGGCCAAAAGTACTTTCATACGTCTATCAAGGCCAGTTGAAAGATCGAATCACTATACAGTACCGTAGAGTGATGTATTCATACTGTACTATCTTTATGATGCTGTACTTTCTTATTACATCTTTAAAGTTCATATATATGTACAGTATCTATGTTTATCACATTGGGTCAATACTCTTAGCTCCAACTCCTTGAAATCGTCAAGGTCGCAGCTTATACTTATTAATCTATTCGCTATGACCGTCGGTGATCCATCACCAATAAGATCAGTCCTCCTCTAAAAATATTGGATTTTGAGTGAGGGGAGCACTCGTGATACGCTTGCCTCCTCCTTGATTGTCGCCCCTCTCTAAGTCTGGACTTGCCGACCATTTGATCGGGTGCTCCTTTCTTTGGTTATACTTTTTCCACAAGCTTCTCATGCTTCTTTTATGCAAAAGCGCCGACACAACAACGCACAGGAGCACGACCAAACAAATGATGCCAATAACGGACCAGAAGATGATGGCGGCCTTTCCGTAGATGTAGAACACGCGGACGTGGTAGGCGTGGTCGTTGTGTCCGGCCTCGCGCAGCATTTCGGCCCAGCGGCATTTGCGCACGGCGTACCATGGCGGTGCTGTGATGGCGAGTTGCAGGACTGAGGACAATAATAGATTGAAAATGAATTTGCGGCGGAAATCAGACTTATGGCGTGCGTAGACATACTTGATCACGCCGCAATTGCCAAAGACCTCGATGAACGCCAAGACAAGGATGGACACGGTCCAGTTCCAGTTGCTGCTTCGGTGGCGTCAGCTACGTCTTCAAGCCAACCCTCCCTCGAGAAGGCTGATAAATCGGAGTTGCTTGGAAACATGCCTCCTCTGGACAAAAAGGATAACGAGCTCTTGTCGATCAGGACAGACAAGTCTTCTGGTTCCGAAAATCACCTTTCGGCAGATAGCATAGAGGTTGACAGTGGTTGTCCTCCAGATAGCGAGGATCCCTTAGAGACATCGCCCGGCGCAGAAGAAACACCCCCGTCGCCTTCAAGACATATACTGGAAAGAAGCGATAGCGTGGGAAAGGGAGAAGGGGGTGGAAGCGAGGGTGATGGCTCTCCTCCAGATCGTTGCCCAGCGCCAGAACGCAATACGCGGGAACTTCCCGCTTCCAGCACGACTCCTAAATCTCGAACAATACCGATGGGTTACAGCAAAGCGAAAAGGAAGGCTTACAGACCTACGACTGGTCTCGCCCCCGAAGAAAGGAAGACTAGGGGTCGAGGATCGATGGCCAACGCACAATCACCTCAGGATGATACCCACGTCCTACTAGAGAAATTGGGAGGTACTCCGAGAACCCCTGTTCCCGAGAAAGGGACTGAAAGAGAGCCTTACCAGAAGAAAAGAAAGGTTGAATTGATATCCGAACTTGTCGATAAAGATGCCAAGATTCGGCGGTTGGAGGATCAGCTCAGGAACAACGGTCCTGGCACACCGCCGTCAGAGGCTGGACTTGATCGAGTGAACGGCAGTCCACTGACACCCACAGCAGAATTCATCGCCTACAATAGCGTCACTGACGCAACGAACTCGGAATCTCCAGAAGAACATCAACTCGATCTCAGTGACGAGGATCTCCTATGCCTCCAGGCCGATCTTCCGCTGAACGACAGGATTGTCAACGCTGTCCTGCAGATCCTTGTGAATCTTGCGCCACTGACTGTTACGGCTATTGACTCTCTTGCCGATATTGCTCCCAACTCAGCAAGACACTGTCTGCAAGCTCCAAATGTTTCAGGCTCTGGGAAGGTCATCCTTGTTCCCATACACTCCCCTCCTTCTGGTTCATCCCTGGGTCGCTGGGTTCTGGCTGTGATTAAATCTGGCGTCTTCCGAATATTGAGTTCCTCCACGTATGGCGACACCAAGTTCGCTGAAGAGAAAATCAAGTCTCTGTTTCCTGGATGGGATTTGAGCCAGGACAATAGTGATGGAAAATATGCCCACAAAAGCACTGATGACATCGACGGTGGCGTGAACATGCTCGCCAATGCATTCTATACCATCACAGGTCCTTCCGGAAGCGACCCCGAAAGCGACATACCGATCTGGAGAGGCATCCTGTTCCTTCTTTTAAAGACGACTATGCGGCAGACCTGTGAGATCCCCTGGGCAAAGGAGCTTGACGAAAATACTCTGGTTGTCGATGGCGACCACGTGGATGGCCTAAGCATGCAGCTTTGGTGCCCTGGACCCGATGGTGTTGTCCAGTATAATGCTGCTGATGAAAGAATTGCTGCTCAAGAAAAATATCTCTCTGACCAGCGCACACGCCTGAAGAGTGCAAAAGCCGAGAAGTCAAAAAAGAGGGCTAATTTAGCTGGGCAGGGACGTCGTGTCTGCGAGGTCTTACGGAGTCTGTCTGAAGTCAGCTCGGAGCAGATTGAGATGCTCGGTGCGGAGAAGGCGGAGTACGAAAGCTTCTTGTTAAGGATCGCGAGCTCTCACAAGAGGGTTCTCTCGGGAAATCATACGAACACTTGTTTACGAAGATGCGTTGAAAAAGCGGAGATACTGCTCAATTCTGGAGACGGTGCGGCTACTGTATTGCTCCGAGTTGTTGGTATGTTGGATGAATGTATCGAAGCGCTTGGAGAGACTCTTTAGTTTTGCCCATTGCCAATCCGGTGTAGCCGTGGGCGAGTTGCCTTCATATAAGAAAGACTGGAAGAAAGTTTCTTGCAAGTCTAAATAGACCGCTTATTTGGATTGACTCCAGGCCCCTATAGTTTCGCAACGCAGCAAAACTTCCTTTTTTCCGACTCAGGTGTCATACGAATAATCATCTCTTGGTTACGGAAAACAAATCAAAGCCAATACGATATAGGAAACAGTCTGCAACGATAGTATAAGAATAGGCGTGACGCACCTGGCAACTCCTCAAGGATGGCTCACGAAGGATTGACGAGGCTTGAGATGACCGCACTGACTGACTGAGATCAAGACCCCTGGTTCCTGGTTCCAGGGTCATGCTGCATATGGTGCTGGAGATACTGAAGAGTCTGAATAAGAAGAAGCGAAGAAGCTGACATACCTGATACTGTGATGAGCAGCGGTGTATACCCATAGTGTTTCGAGCTTTCATCGATCTGATATACTTGCACCGGTCGATTCATAAGTCCTGCCTCATCCGTCAAAAGAACAGACATAACCCATGCACTTTCGTGGGAAAGTGATACGAGACCAAGGTCTACAATTAGAAAGGTCTGAAGAAAGTTCCAAGCCAACTGTGATTCCTGCTGAGTTAGATTACGATGAAAAGCAGCTAGGCATAGCATGGCGGTTCGTTCCCATTGACGACTCTAACGACAATGAACACATACCTAGGGACTTGGCGGTTGATAAGGCAAATTGGCCTTGTGCTCATAGGAGGTGGTTACCCTGTCGGCAACTGTCTCAAAATTATCCGGCCTGAAATGATGAGCAGGCCGAAGTGTATTGAGGATAGGAGAGAAATGCTTGTCGGATTCGTAGATGTAGGTCTCGCCGTTGTGCTCGCACAAAACGGCTATATGACAGCCGGTCAGCTTAGACAGCATATTTGCTTTCTTCATGACACCCCTACGTCGATTAAGAAACCTTGGATGGGTTGCGGAATCCTCTGGTCTTCTTCATGTTATCGTCGAAATGCAAATCATGAAACATAAAGAATCTAGCAACCTCGTCTCAGTCACCCGGGCAGTCGACCTGAATTTATGTTCTATCCAGGTTGCTTAGACTGCTTAGAGCGTTGTTCACGACCGCTTTTGTTAGCCACCAAAGGTCGGCTTTAGCCCGTACGATCATCGTTTTCATTGTCTTTGAAACATGGGATGACCCGTTAATTGGCCCACGGCTAGAGGCATTGAAATACAGGAGTTATAAAAGCCTTGAGACGAGTTTTAACCTTGCTATCACTTCCTAGATTCTCTATTGCGACCAGCCTATGCCGGAGTAGCGAAACACCTTGCAATGTATGCCCCCATTTCTGTTATAATCCGAAACTTTCCAAAACCAAACTATGCTTAGTACATATCCATTTCTAACAATTACCTACCAAAGGGACTTTTTATGTAGCTTCCTATGCCTGCCACGGAACTTTGACGTCAATCTTTACGACGCTCTTCGCATGCTTGCACTACCGAACGACCACAATGAAATATGTTTAAGGGTCATTGATCACTCAGCTGGACTTACAGACAAAATGCCTCTTCCACGTCGTGGGAAATTAAAAGATTCCATTGAATATCTCCAAGAATTGCAGAAGGAAGTGCCTTATCATCCTCGTTATCAAACCGAAATACTTTTCGAATTACGTATTAGGATTAAGTTTCCTCCTATGTAGGCAAATTAAGAGACTTACATATAAAGCGTAGTTTTAGATAGAAGGTAGCTTATCTTTGCTACCAGTGTAAGTAAAGGCTTTTTTATTTATTAAGTGTAGCCCAAATATATCAAGCTTATAAATCAAGAACGCTGTAATAGATATATTAGTTGTTATGAATGCTAGTACTTATATAGAGTAAGTCTTGTAGCTCTAGAGCTTAGGATGGATATTCGTGTTCATAGTCAATGCCCCGAAAACCCCACTCTATTAACCGATAAAAACGGTGTTAGATCTGACTCCGCAAAATGATCAAGAAGAGGAGTCCACGGGACTAGCCGGTCGCCACTTTGACCATTTTCCTGCTGTTACATGTCAGAGAATTGGATGCGGCAAGGATTATTTATTCGAAACGTTATGATGACACCGTAAGACAGTTATTCCGTCTGTTAGTCCCTTGGGGATGACACAAGCTGACATTTTCAAAGCCGGCTTCTGGCTTCATCCAAAAAAGTCTAAAGTTGTTGGTACGGCTTGTCACGTATTGCAATACGGTACAGTTGGGTTGTTGGGTTGGTTGATTCGCTATTGGTGTTGAGGAAGGAAGCAGCCGAAGGCTGCAGCCTCCGTGGCAGGGCTATGGGCTAGCTAGGGTGGTCTATGCGCAGTACACGTGACCGCCAGCTGTGCATGCTTATCGATAGGACTAGTCTAGACCCTGTACCTCCAAATCTGTGCAATGGCGCTGCACGCCAAATGCGTGGGCACGCCACGCCTATTGCTATTCCAACACTGGCAGTCTTTTATGTGTGCGCGTGCACACGCTCCAAAAATGTCCTCCGCTTGTGATGGCCCATGAGATCGCTCGGTTTGTCGGCCAGTGGGTCCAGTCAGTTGCTTTTGGACCCTCTAGAGTGCTCGAATTGCTTGAACGATAGAGTGCCCAAATCGCTCGAATTGCTTGCTCAAAAACGCTTGTTTGGCAATACTCTAGAGTGTCTAGAATGCTCTAGAGTGTCTGAAATGCTGCGTTCTGATTGGTCAATCCAAGGGTGACTATTGTCAATCGTGAGGGTTGTCAATCGTGACTGTCGTCATAGTCGTCACTGTGATCGTAG
This sequence comes from Diaporthe sp. DP-2020a, assembly GCA_018137895.1. Taxonomy (NCBI): domain Eukaryota; kingdom Fungi; phylum Ascomycota; class Sordariomycetes; order Diaporthales; family Diaporthaceae; genus Diaporthe; species Diaporthe sp. DP-2020a. Next base: position 36,737 of record JACVEP010000046.1, read on the forward strand.
TCGCTTTTGAGGTCGTTGTCGAGGTTGTCGTTGAGGTCGTCGTTGTCAACACTCTATCATTCTGGACGGTTTCTTGTTTGTTGTCTTCGTCGGCATTGGGAGTGGCGGCATCGTTGGCATTATCGCTCGCCAGCTTGTGCTCGTCGCGATGGTTGCCTGAAATGTGTGCCTTCAGTTTGCGCTGCGACTTGAATGTTGAGTCACACCATTGACAAACAGCCCTGTTGCGCTGTGCGCCCGTGGCTTCCACGGACGACTTCGTCATCTTGTGACTTGAGGAGGAGGAGGATCTGTAGATATCTACAGACAGCGCTTGAAGGTAGTTGCTTCTGGAGGGTTCTTCATTGTGGGTCGATCGGATTGGCTGGGCACGGCTGGCGTTCTCGCGGCCAGTGGTAGTCGTCTCGTTTGTCTTGTCGCCGTCGAGGCAGAGGTCGTCGTCGTTAGATCTCGTGATTGTCGATCGTGAGGCGAAAGGAAAGGGAGGAAAGAACGTTCATGTGCTGCGCTTATGGACTGACGACCAGCTCTCAAACCATTCACCCGCAGGTGGTGGCGCCTGGATGCTATTACTGCCCGGCAGACTAACCTTTACTAGCTCGTCTGGGTATTCAGTGCTTGAGACCTCCGTTGTGGGAGGGTATCGTAAGGGAGTGTTGAAGAGGAAGGTTGAGGAAGAGGGTGTTGTATGTTCGTCAATCAGACCAGTCGCTTGTTGGTCTGAAAAGGAAAAAGGTCGTTTGGAGGGTTGATCAAGATTCTAGCATGGTTTTGCTAGTAGAAATCTTGATTGGACCACCTGACGGTTTCTCGCAGCTAATGGATTGAAACTTGCTCAGCCTCAGATCACTCTCCTCAAGTCGGGCTGGCGGTAGTAATACAGGCTTTCTGATGGATCTGAGCCTACAGAATCGCCGAAGAATTGCTCTTGGATGTTCGCGTGCATCTCAGATGGTGGTCACTCCAGTGATCGTCGTCGTCTGCGATTCCCTTCTGTCTCGCAACCATTGTTCCAATCATCTCGACATGCTTGCGTAGGTTCCTGACGATAACGGTGGAGGAAAAATGCTCGTCCCAGTAACTGATGTTGCCGATGATCTTGAGTACGGCACTCGCAGTCTTTTCATCGAGGTAGAGCGTCTTCACCCAGGCTTCAGCCCTTGCCTTGAGGATGTCGAGGTCACGCACGCCTCTGGTGCCTTGCTTCTTCACCAACTTGTCTTTTCTGGGGCCCTTCGTCACAGAAAGTGGAGCTTTTGCAAGCTCCGCAAGTGTTACCACGTCTCCCTCGTGGTCCATGCTTCTATGGCGGGAGCCTTCGAAAAGCCAACCCGATTCCAAGTCAAAATTGCCCCAAACTTCATATCGGCACCGCGCGCATGACTTCATTCGAGCGCATGCTCAGCAATTCACGCCTACAATTCCAGAAACCGTTCCACTACTGCTGACAGCTCTGGGTCACCAGCCCTGGAAGCTGTGCTATGTGTCACGGCTCAACCTAAGCCGCTTCCAGAAGCCGCCTGATGACACAGTCGTCAAACCAGTACGAGCGGTCGTCGACGGCAACCGAGACTTTTTCACTAAAAAAAGAAAAAGAGACGTGAGCGAGCTGGAGCCCCTGGAGCTGCTGGACGCTGTTTCAATCATACGGCAACGCCCGACCACGTGGCCCGTATCCTAGACATGACACGGCTGGGTGAGCTTCGCATCTGGGACAACCCGAGTTTGGCCGGCGCCGTGTCGGACAAGCGGATCGCCAAGCTCACAAACCGCGGCAGGCCGAGCGGCGGAGTGTTGGGGCGGTGGGCTTCGTAGATATGGTCATCATCCCCAAGCGATGCTTCAGTCCTGGTTCGCTTGTTCTCGGCGGCCAGTGAGTGAACCTCACTCTCAGTCTGGGTCCACGCTTCCCATGCATCTGGAACGCCGCTCATCGCTTCCTTCGATTCTGAAGGATCCTCCAGCAATAGCATCTTGGCTGGTATCTCCGTGACCCGAGCTTGACCATTGTATCCAGGGGGGCGCAGATCGTCAGGAATGGGTTCTCCTGCGTCAATTTTCGCTCTGATCTCATCAATCCGATCAGAGGGTTGATTTGGGTAGAGGCAGGCCCGGATGCCATGTCCCTCTTCGCCACAATTATAACAGGTCCATACAAAACCTTTGATTCCCGCCCGGGAGTGAGAGGTGCCGTAACCACCTCGTCCGCCTCGCATCGAGCCACGACCCGCATAGCCACCACGAGCCTGCGTCTGCCAAATCTGTCCATTTCGGCCCGGAGGGACGTAGGTCGATCCATTCGCTGGGTTTTGTCCCCAGCCAGTGGCCCTGGCCTGGGACTGTTGTCCCCCTCCCCACTGAACATTTTGACTGTATCCCTGATTTGCAGGGGAGTAGGCTGGTGGATAAGATGGAGTCATCTGCATCCTGGCCATTTGCTCCTGCATCGATTTCATGATGCTGGCCATTTGATGCATGACTTGGTCCCGGTCCACGGGAGCATCGTTCTCGGCGCCGGTCTCCAAAAGGGGTTTGTCTCAGCATTGGGCGGGAGGTAACAGTCGATAATACACTGACGGACCTCGTCGAAAATACACATCTCATCCAGGACGTTACCACTCTTCATCTTCTTATCTGCATACAGTCGAGTTGACACCAACTCTTGGATCCGCCGGCCCTCATCGTAAAGTTTGCCTCCCTCCCGTCCAGGCAGACAAGAGAACAGTCGGCGAACCCACTCCCGAGACTGTTCCCCCTCACATTGATAGGACAACTCAGTAGCCCGACGAACATACTCAGGAATCGACTCCGCGGCTTTGCGAGCGAAGGTATACACCTGGATGCCGACTCCACGATCAGGGTCAGCGGTTCTCATCTGGAACCGGGTTTTGAAGAGGGTCGAAACTCCCGGCCAGGCTCTCTTCTCCAGAGCCAACTTTAGGTACCAGTTGGTCTTGGCGGCACTCAATAGCTCGAAGCCGTTTCCCACGGCGCAGACATTCGAGATGCTTGTCAGCCCCGTACTGAAGCAGAAGCTTGACATTCTCTAGTCGACCCCAAAGGGCCGCCTCTGCCAATGGGAATCTTCCATTGAGGGCGATCGCATTCGGGTTGGCGCCTCGTTGGAGGAGCAACTCGAGGATGTGTTGGTATTGCTCGCAAGCGGCCAAATGTAGGCAGGTCTTGCCTATCACTTCCACATCTTCTCCGACGCTTGTGGCATCGCTACTTATGTCCTGATCGTTATAATCAGATCCATTGCTATCGGGAGTTGAAGGAAGATCTCAGCCTCAGGGGAACAGTCGAGGTACTGGCGAACATATCCGATATTTCCCTGGACCATCTCAGCCACCACCATTTTTATCTTCAGAATTTCACATTTGAGGTTGTCGTCGCCGATAAAGGTTGTTTCAGTCGCCTCGGTCCACTTTGTTTTGGTGCTCATGTCCTGTTGAGAAACAGGACCGTCGGCCTGTCTATTCAACGAGCAGCTGCAGAAGCGGAAGGCGAGCTCTGCAGTCACCAATATAATCTCTGGTCGACCAGTGCTGTGGGACCTGGGACTCCCCTTCCGCTCGACCTCGGCACAGCGGTCCTGTGTAGACGACAACCAGGAGCCGGCCCCGCCGACTATACAGGATATCCAACGGATCGCCAAGTTAACTAGTCGGACTTCCCAACAACACTAATATCGCTCCTTCCTCCTCTTCACAAGACTCTTCAAGAGCGAAGTCAGCTCTATAGTAAAAGAAGCCCAATGACTCATGGCTACAGTATACAAAATAGATTTATAAATAGAGGGAAAAGGTTCCGTACTGTGAAGGGCCATTGAATTGCTTGGATTTATTTGTATTAGTGGAGTATTTCAAGTTATAAATGAGCATATACATTTCAAGAAATTCTAATGCATATTGTCGTACACATCGTACGTTACAATACGGATAGCTGAAAGGATAAGGTCAGCTACATCGGACTTCAAGGACAAAAAGTACTGAGAGAATGTCGTTGTTATACCCTTCTCAAACATACCACGTACATACGTACAATACGCCATATGGCAGAGGCCATTCAACAATTGCAAAACCGCGGCCGAGACTATAACTAAGTCATAGGGAGGACGAGGGTCAGAGGGAGGACGAGGGTCAGAGGAAGAGAATAATGAACTAGGACGCCAATTCACTACTCTGAGTTCCTAGGTCGCAAGCACTAATCCTGGTGGCCTCATTAAGCAACATCTCTCTCACAAGTGACTGGAGCTTACTTTCTTTGCTGCTTTCTCCCGCGCCTTCGAGCCCATCGCGGCGGCGTGCAAAGGCCCAGCCAATTTTGCATCAACACCATTGCCTCGGGTGCGTGCTGCTGGATCGCATTTACGTCGCATCCCCGGTCTTTATCTGGGAGACGGATGCGGCGTAGCAGGTAGAACATCACGACACCAAAGGAGAAGACATCCGCCAGAGGGC
>JACVEP010000047.1:7795-25885 GCA_018137895.1 Diaporthe sp. DP-2020a
GGGAAGAACTTACGTGCCACAGCGCGCGACGCTCTTGCTCCTGATCACGGCATACCTTCACCGCGCTATGATGAAGGCTTGCAAGCAAGCAGTTCTGGCTCAAATTCCCACAGAGACAATACTTTCAAGGTCTACGAGAAGCACAGCGAGGATCGATACAAACCAGGACCGGGCTGGAATCCGTATGCCAGTCGTTCTTTTGGTGTTTCCCCAGGGGTAGAGTGGGTGGAATGTCATGCGAGGAGGACAATCTGTCCCCAATCATGGCTAATTCCGGTCTCAATCCCGCTCAATTTATACAGGTCTTACAAGTCCCACGGACTCACATGTGCTGGATTGCCAGGCTTTGCTTGTTGACAGAAAAGAGGCGTGAGATTACCTCCCTCATCTTCCAACCCTTCAAGAATATCGTCAGGACCCCCGATCGGGGCGTGCAGTCCGCACTCTTGACACCCTTGACACCGGATCCTACCCCCCTAAAGCGGAAGGCTTCGACCTCAGCGCCCTCTTCGCCAACATCCACTCGGCCTCCGAGGAAGCGCCCGATCCTAGCGCTTCCGTTGCGCCTCACTCCCAGGAGGATCTTCAGGTTCAAACCCGCCGTCTCAGTGCAGCTGCCGTCACCTCCAGCTCCGCCCCGTCACCATTGGCTCCGGCAGACACAGGAGCCGCCCTTGACGCAGAGCCCGAGTACAATTCGGACAGTGCTTCTCATCAGAGCTACTGCGAGATGTCTCCAAGCACCGACACTCTGGCCATAGTGAATGCCTCAGGCACCAAGATTCGCGGGACAAAACCAGCCCCCTCCACCAGCTAGCCTTAAACGACGAAAGTCATGTCTACGCCCGGGTCTGCTGGATGTACCGGCCAGAAGAGCTACCGCAAAATACTCTCGACGGAGGGGGTGATATTCAAGGCCACCAACCGTACCATGGAGAGGATGAATTAATTGGATCCCTTCTTTCTGATGTAGTTCTATTTGACATGGATTACTAGGTGGCCAATAAAGCATCACGATCAGACCCCACTTGCTCGGGCACAGGTGGAGGGAGCAGTTGGATGGATCGGCGTTGGTCTCCCATCTGTACCTCTGGTCGCCTGGGGACAGCTTCTCGTTGAGTTCGTCACGTAATAATTGGAGGAAGGTGGGTCCTACGTCATGCTCAGTTTCTGTTAGTAAGACATCCTGCAGAGTTTCTAGCTGTTCGGCCTCTGAGGCAGGAATCCCGTCTCCTTCATCCATGTCGTCTGCCTGGTTATCATCGGTAACGTGGTCTACCTGTGCACACTTGTCTGCCCACGCTTTTGCATCAACCCAAGGATGCAGATCGGCGAAGCAGGCTGCAGCTCTCGACATGAAAGAGCATCGTGTCTTCAAGGTTCTCCTTTTGGAGCGACCATATTCTGTCGAGATCGTCGGTGTTGTTGCGCCGAAACTAGAAGTAGGGACCGAGGGCGCGAGAATCCCAGTAATTCCACTCACACAGCCTCACCTCAGCGTTATACCACGATATTTTTCGCAATGTCATTCCCTAAGAAGTACTTTGAGACCAAATATCCCGACAGAGGTAAAGCAACAAATCAAATTCCCAATCTACGTCACCTTTTGCCACACCCATACCCAAAAATGCAAACAGCATGCTGACGCCGCTCCTAAAAATGGTTCAACCAATTGTAGTTACATGTGCACTACAGCGGGGGCCATCGTACGCAGAAGCGTAGTGTAGAAACAATTGATAGGCTGTCTATCCCGTGTCGGCTGCAGATGACGCACTCAGGTCACAAGGGCACCGATACGCATCTGCGTAGACAGGGGCATTCGTACGCGTGTGCGGAGCCAAAACAACATTTAATAGATCTATATGACCGATGGGCAGGGCCATTCTCATGTACGTCTGATATGTGGCACCTGATAAAAGCGGGTCTGTACGGCACAAAGTATGTCGCGTGGACATGTATCTAGTATTTTTGCATATGACTGATAAGTACTGTACAGTATGTAACAAAAACAAGAACATTTAAAGATACTGTACATTTTTACTTCGTTTCGGTAGTATTCTAAATTAAGGACTAAAGTAAGGTATTTTATTTTCTCCGATATTGATCATCTGATGTATCAACAAAAGGATGGTACTTCAGAAGGACTTGTGGGTTGTTTGCATAAACTTCGTACAGTACTATACAGTCCTGCATATGTAAAGATGAGGTTTCCCGAAAGTTGGTGGCCTGGAAACTTCGATATGTGCAGCTCCCACTCATTCATGCACATCCTGGTGGTCTGCGCCGCTTTCATCCAGCTGCACCGGCTGCGCTACCAGAAGACGAGCCAGCGGGAGCCTAGTGACCAAGGTCAGTTAAATATGTATAAAAATGACACCAAGACTGTTTGGGATTTGCCTCAACTCACACTGTGGCCGAGGATCTTGTCACCGTCTTTGAAGCCCCCGTAAATGTATGGGTTCTGGGTCTGACCACCCAATGCTGACCATCCTGTGGTTATTCCGCAGCCCTTCCATCCTGTCATCTCCTGCGTGTATTTTCAGCTTGTTTCGGAATCTGCAGTTGGATGACTTACCGAGAGGTTTGCCTTTCCAAGAACGATAGCACCGGCCTTAACCAACTGAAATCGCCGTCAGCATTAAACCAGGAGCGTCCATCAGTGGGCATTCATGCATAAAGACAATATACCGCGTCAACGATCGGCGCATTTCGCTTGGCGATGCTGTCTTGCAAGGCATATGTGCCAACAGTCGTTGGCAGCTGTAGCTCGGGCCCGGTCATTATGTTGTCCTAAGCTTTGAATTAATGCCTGACAAACGCGTCCAGACATGGATTTCACCTTGACTGTGACGGGGATCCCATGCAGCAGGCTTCGAATGTTACCCTGCTCCCTCTCCATGTCCAATTTTCTCGCAGTCTTTCCTATAACGTCCCTATCCGCGACGGAGATCATGGCGTTCAATTTCAACCCCTGGTGATTTTGGTGCTGGATTTGATCCAAGTATGCGTCCACCAGATCCTCAGATGTGATAGAGCGGTCAGAGAGGAGCTGTCGTAGCTCGGTGCTGGTGACGGTGAGTAGATCTAGTGACGCCATTGCGCTGTCCGACCGCTTAAGGGTGTTATGGTCGGTCAACGTGGCTATCGAAAACCACGATAGCAAAGTACCAAACTGTTCTGATGCAAGTACAGTGGGGCAATGAAGAAGATGTGCACTCAAAAAAGAGATTCTTTTTAGGTCACAAGTCCTTCGTGGTAGACAAGCCCCCCGGTCAAATGCTTGGACAAATACTTGACAGATCCCTGACATTCCTCGGACACGTCAGCCGCACAGGGTAGATCATCAAGGGGAGATTGTAGAGGCAAGAACGCGAAGGATGACGCAAGAAAGAAAAGGCAGGAAACGACACAAGGATCATGCAGCAGAGGCCAATTGATACCATTTATCTTGAGGCATGCGTCCTCCTCCTCGCATTCCCAATATGGCTTGGACGCCGAATACGATCATTAGTATACCGGCCCTGACCCCCGAACTTGGGTTTGTCGGTCAAGAACAGGATGCGGCTGCTCTTTAGGCGATTGAAAATCCAATAATATCGCAAGACTAAATGCAAGAAGAAATAAAGAAAACAAAGATCTGACGATTGTCCACTTGAAGAGACCCCGGTCACGACGTCAGGATAGAGCCAGATTTCGAGGATGCTGTCGTTCGAGTCCCTACTGCGTATAGTGACTTGCTTTTGTCACAGTCACAGTCCCGGCTCCCTACGCTCGGTCAGTGGTGGGACCAATTGGGGCGATGCCCAACCCAGGGGGTTGGGGTCTGATTACATAAGCCGACTAGCGCGGTAAAACTCCGCATCCTGTCCCCGGGCCCAGAAAGTTATCAGTCAAGTTCGCGGTAGATACCCTGTCTGAGAGAGAGTCCAGATTTCGATCCATGGAAGTGAACGGGAAGGAGGATAGCGGTAAAGGTAACAACTTTGTCTAATCCGGCGGGGTAGTGCAACATTTGACCAATACGTTATGAGTGAGTAAATAGACCCGTGTAAAAATGGAGCGCTGTTGTTTTACGAGACCATGCCACCACCACTAACGGAACCCACGCAACCCAACTCCTGGCGCTTCAGAGATCCATTTTATACATCGCAATTACCTCGGCAGTCACTACCACGCTGTCTGCCATCATCGGTTTTGTGGCTGCGATCAATCTGACCTGGCTGGGAAAATACTCAGTGTGTCAAACAATCCAGGGTATCATGTTAGTTTCTATGGGAGGATATGCTGCCGAGCGCGTCCGCAGCTGTGAGGCCGAATTTGGGAGGCTATGTGAAGTGGGTACTGCCCCTTACTACATCGTCATATACTATTGATATGTTGTCTAGGCGGCTTATGGGTTTCTTCTGATTATGCTATGCGAAGAGACCAGGGCTAGCCGGTTGCAGGTATTGGAAGCTGCTAAGCCTAAGGAAACGGACATTTCAAGACAAAGGGTCTATTGAATTAACAACCCGGGCTGTATGATGAACTTCGAGGTATGACTCACATCGCCCTGGCAACGAGTCTTGTACCACTGTTTTTGTTCCACCGTAAAACAACAAGGCATTCTATTTACACCAGAAAATTCCTGTTGAGAGTGGATAAAGGCATCAGTATCTGTGACACTTGACTTGACCGGCAAGAGAGCTAGAAACAACCCTCCTGCGCCTCCGCCAGACCTTTGCTGTCTCCTTCTCGTATTTTCCCAACTTAACGTATTACATCCTTGTGCTACGATGTCCCTGACGTGGTCCCGGATCTTATTAATGGAAAGCTGGGTTCAAGTCCGAGCCGCTTTCAGTTCAACCTCACCCGGCCTGCCGATATGGTCGCGCCTTTGATCTCACGAGCGCCTCGGAACAAGGGCCACGGTAACAAGCTGGAATCCTTGAGGCTTCTTGCCCAGGAGACACGTACAGGCTCTATTGTTATGATCACACCAAACCTTTATAAGATCTAGCGATGGTCTGTAGGGTTTATGTTAGCAGTACGGCTGTAGAGGTGATACTTGACTGTGCAATGTTCTGTCGAGGGCAATGATCACTAGCTGTGAGGCTATCCAGTAGGTAAGACTGAATACTTAGATTGACGACTGAAGAGTCTATTCTATGAAAGCTATCTACTGTGGTGATGACCATGTCCTTATATGCTCCGACTCTTCATCCGTCCGTGGTGTTGAACCGCTGGGACCGCACGTCGATAGTTGCGGTCCACCCTTGTAGTCGATGGGACCGCACAGCGGTCCCATCGGTCCTGACCCTAACCCTGGTTCTTGCACGTTCCCGTGACTCTGCCTTAAGACCAGAGTAATCTGGAAGCTGCGCTATCGCTGCAACACCAAAGAAACAACATTTGAGCGATTAAAAGTTATTTCTGATGCCAAATCGATTGATTCCGCCCAGCAATTAATCGATACAACGTTGCGTTGACGTTGGGTGGTTGTGTTGAGGTTGGTGGCGATGGAGGCTGCGCAGCACACTGGTGGTTGCAGCCCTCGACTATTGGTACACACCCATCCATNGTACACACCCATCCATCATCTATCTACACACACATCCTGATTCAGCAAAGGGTAGACAAGTGTAGAAGGGGGAGATTGAGAGTCCTGTTTAAGATAAAATATTTCAAATCCTGCGGTTATCAAGTGAGGTAATCTGTCTATGTTAACGTTGTTGTTTCCAGCAGCGTGGACTGGAGCAGTGATTGTGCCGAACTCTTTGGGGGTCTTGAAATGCTCCCAGATCTTCATATTTCATTCGTAAGCCCTCCCACTAGGACACGTGGCTGAGAACGCCTTGATATTAAAGTGCCTTATGATAGGTGAACAGGGTGTGTCCTAAACGGATGATTTGATCTCCGCTGCTATATAACACTATGTCTGATCGATGTTCTCACAGGACTTGCGGGATATTATGCGTGACATGAAAAGAGGTAAGAGCAACTTCGATCCTTAAGAGAGAAGAGAGTTTGCAGGGCTGAAGAGTTTGGCAAGAGACTCGACTTTTAAACTGCGATACTTGTTCCTTACTAATGGTTAAATCTGGGTACTACGAGCTACTCGGAAGTCAAGAACCTGCGGCTCGACGATCCACCTCTCGAGCTGTCTCGTCAGGCTTGCGGCTGAGCTGGGTGAGCCGGACCCTAACCCTTGTACATGTATGTCCCGTGACTTCATTGCCTTTCTAAAAGCTAAGGGTAAGAGCTTCATCTAATTAAGTCTCCATTAATCAGACCTCGTCCTAAGCATATCTAGAACGTCCAATAGGGTACAATAGCCCGAAATCTCCCTGACATTCAACCATAACAAGGGATCAGTGTCTGGTTCTCGAGATAAGTCTTGTTTGATCATCTCTTGAATTCTGGCACCATCCTCTTCAGGATATATACTTCGTAGCTGCTCCATAACTGTCTCAATGAACTTGATCATCGCTTGAATTCTAGCATCAACCACTTGCGGATATAAATTTCGTACGTGCTCATTAACCGTCATAGTGATTTGGTTGCTAATGTAGCGGCTGTATGGAATTTGTGAGTGAGACATAGCACTACTCTGACCTTTCCCAGGCTGGTTCCAAGGACAGTCCACTCTCATATCAGGCCAGAGTGCGCTAATCGCTGCCACTGCTTCATNGCTGCCACTGCTTCATCCCAGTCGTTCCAAGCACCATCAGAGCTAACTAACCATTAGCACACCCTCAAAATGGTCTATGTGCACAAACATACGAGATTTTGACAGCGTTTGGGGCNTGACAGCGTTTGGGGCAAGATGCTTCGCCCTCAACAGGATTGCGCAGACGACGAGATCATATGGCTTTCGCTCCGTCTTGCACNTCGCTCCGTCTTGCACGAATTACTAAAATCGTGTGTGAAGTGAAAGGTCTCGTGGCCGCTATCGTAGTATTAGAATACGCTCATAACAATATGTAGTGACAACCTACTACTCCTCACGACCATTAAGCTTAATACCGTCTTTAAAGTCCGGAGTGTCTAACTTGTACTCATCGTTAATGCTAGCATACTCGATGATTCTCTGGCAGTTATCAATGAGCGTCGGCANTCAATGAGCGTCGGCATAGCCGTCTTCATGTCCTCTGGGTCTTTTATCTCCCAAGAGTGCGAATATCTATCGAGAAAGCGTGCGTTAACATCTCGAGAACATACTTTTTAGCAATTTACTCACCCCATATTTACAATTCGTGACTTGTATAAGAGGAATTGCGTCGACCTTTTATAATAATAAGAATGTGGTTATTGTTAGCTTGGAGAATTGGTAAATAGTGGAAGTTAGTATGAGGTATATAAGGTTCTTGTCAGGGGAAGATGGCCGGCTTAAGTAACAATTTGCTACCTTATTCCTTGTTTCAAGATACTATTACAGCATAACACAATGTCTTGAATTAAAGTTCCAAATCTCAATTTCACTTCTTCATAATAAATGCAATACTTTTTCGTAATCCGTATTTACACTATCAGCATTCCTTAAGGAAGAAAACATACAAGAACCATGTGCCTTGCTTTGAAACTTAACCAAATTGAGGAAGCCAGCCATCTCGGCTTCTTCCTCCGGCGTAAAGGTTTTGTAGGCCTTGCTTAAGACCCTAGGCAGCTACTCTCTGGCGGACGATTGCAATAGGCTGCCAGTACGGACCGACCTACATAGTTTGGGACAGCCATAGTTTCGTCCTAGTACCAAAAGGCAGCTGGGGCTGCTTTGCTATTCACTGTCTAATCGCGTTAGAGGTTAAGACCTGCGAGTTTTCTGCAGCATGGCATAACGTACTCGTGAGGCCGAGTGCTTTGGAGGGAAAAGTGGACGAGTACCTGTTCGCCAAATTTGCACAGGCCATATTTATGCTAGTGAAATCCTTCATTGTGGGATCACCAATTCGGAGAAGAGTTGCAAGGCTACGGTTTGAGCAAGATCCCGAAAGCCTCAGAGAAGAGCTTACGGTAGTCAAGGATTGGATGTCCGGGTTTCAACTAGATGAAGCCTACGGCGGAGGAGGGTCGAGGAGTGCGAGTGCAAAGAGGAAGCGGCCGCCACAAGATGCGAGTACAGAGCTAGAGTCCGACAGTGAAGGCGACTGGCATGGGAGATACGTGCGACGGCGCAATCTATGGGGCACCTCCAGAGACAGTTGGACTACGGTACGAGGATCCTTCAAAGGAGCAGGACGATCTTCCACCAAGGTACAGACGGGACTCACGGGGTTCCAGCAAGTACAATCCACCAGCTGAACAGACCACGTTTTGAGAAAGCAACAATGGAGTACCTTGGACATGGGTATTTTCGAGACTTAATGGGGGGCATCAGGTACGATCAAACACCCGAGAATGCGGCATGGTTAGCGAAGACAATGCAGGGGCGTTTCGGGCCGGACCACTTTAACACGGTTGCCAATCGGGCTACTAGTGTGTCTCGTCACCATGTAATAGTGCTGGGTGATGAGAAGGCATTCGTCCCGTCTCTTCCATCTACCTCCTTGAACTCCAGTCAAACAGAGGAGGACATGCCAGTTATAACCACTTGGAAGCCCGTCTGCTTCTGAGGCTCCTCCTCTAAGCGATGTGCGGTCAGATACAGGCTGAAATACCTTTAATATGCATACTCCGAGCAGAAAGAAATCTAGACAGTTTTAATAATTTATACTATAACAGTCCGAGCAATAAGGGCGCCACGATATATAGAAATGTATAGAATAAGCCACGGGTCATTAATACAGTTCTCTGGCCACCATTAGTCACAGTTGATGGCCCATTCGAGATTCTTCACAGTTTCTCCGTGGAGAGAGACCTCGACGCTTCAAATAGGTTTTTACCACACATTCAGCTAGACATGACTTAGGTGAGGGTGGATGGAAGATTGCACTGTGTGTCATGTAACAAGCTAGGATTTATGATGGGAAACTTGAGACAGAGTGTAGGAAGGAAGAAATGTGATCTTCACCTGGCTTGAACGAAGAAGGTTCAAGATGCTGCCAGTGTAAACTAGTTGGTATCTGTGCAACGTATGATGATTACAACCTTTCGTTGCAGTGGTAAGGAAAGAGATCCATGAAAACTCACAGCCCACGATATCAAAAAAAAACCTCAAAAGAAACAATATTCCGTTCAACTCAGGGGTTTTTGGTCGCGTAGTAAACCGGCGCCAAGTTGTATCACCGAAAGGGACACAGCTCCCTCCCAATGATGGAAACTGGGTGATGAGTAAGGGCGCCGCGTTCAATCCTGAGACGGTCCTCTCTGATTTGATAGTCCCCCGCTTCCATATCTGGATCTGCCTGCAATTGGCTCCAATGCTTGTTCGATTGATTCTGGTAGTTCTCCCTTATATCCCCCTTTATGAAATTCCGCCGAAACAATAACCCACAGGAGCGCGACTAAGCAGACGGAGCCAATAATGGACCAGAAGATAATTGTGGCCTGTTTAAACCTGTAGAACACGTTGACGTAGGAGGCGTGGTCGTTGTGTCCCGCCTCGCGCAAGAGTTCGGCCCAGTCGCGAAATACGCAGACCCAATTATAACGGATCAAACCAAGTTTCAACGGCAGCGACCGGACGTGGCGTCTCTGATGATTTTAAAGCCGTTTTCCATGATATTTACCCTCTGACACAATGATGTAATGACAGCGTGAATGTTGTCTTGTATGCTCATCTGCTTCTCACACATATCATTCAGCCTCTCTATCTTGTCGACTAGGCTCTGAACCATGGTGGCGCAAGAACCATGACTGTCTGATAGCTGGCTGTCGATGATTTGGGAGCAGGTCTTGACCTCGGCCCTTAAGTGTTCCATCTCGTCCTTCCTTGCCAGACTCAGCAGTGATGTATTGAATGATTTGATAGACGCTGAAACATCATCAATGCAAGACTGGTTCTGCAGCATGATGGCATCACGTGACAGCTCTATGTCGTCAAGGCGCTTTAACATTCCGGTTCCGTGCTCTTCAACCGTTGTGAGGTTGTTCTGCAACTCGGTCACACNTGCAACTCGGTCACACTGCACAGGTGAGAGATAATTTAAGGCACGATAAATGAGGGGTTCTGGTAATTCTCGCTCTTGCGCTCTGCATTCCCTGAGTGCGGTCCACTCCGTGCGTACTCTGTGCAACCCTCGGTCTGAACAGAAACTTGCGGGGCTGACCTTGCTCGGCTTCTGGATTTTCTTTGTGAGTATTCCTCAGGAAAGCCATCTGGAAAGTAAAATTTGGCTGCTTCTGGACTGAGTGAGCCCTGCGTGCCCCGATGCATTCAATTAGGATTGTAATTTGGCCTCATGCTGGGTACAGTATAGAGAATGAGCTCAGTACACATTACCATGTTGCGGCATCCAGGGGCTTCATATTTCCTCTGATAATAGTGCACATTGACTTGCTCGAGGCACTCTATTGGCAAAGCAGATTGCTTTGTGAAGTCGATGACAGATTTCCGTGGTGACTGAGTGGACCGCGCCCGCGTGAATTCGGTACTTTTTTTTTGTGTNTGCAACTCGGTCACACTGCACATTGTTGCCTTAGTGAGGGACTGGTTGTCCACATCATCTAGTCTTCTTGAAAGATCTCGAATGTTCAATTGTGTCCCTTCAAGCATGGCCTGCGTATTGATGAGTCTGGAACCGAGCTCATTAAGGTCCTGAGTATGGTTCTCCTCGATCGTAGATATTCTTGAGTTCAACCGAGATATGCTTTCAGCTGTTTCAAGCTCTTCTCGGTTCCCTCTCAGCTTCTGAATTGCGTCTGTTGCATGAGTCGTGTTTTTCACTAAGTTGCTCACGCTTTCAGCAACCCCACCAGAGTCGGCTGTCTGCGACTTTCTAGCGTTGTTTGTATCTCCGGTAGGCCGTTGAAGTTTTGGTAAATGCCTCTTCGCCTTGCTCCTGGTGGGTATAATTGGAAGGAGTCCATGCGCCCTTGTTCTTGAGCGCGTCTGGCGGGCTGTAATCTGGCTCCTGGTCTGCATCTTTGTTTGTCACGGCTTGAATCAGTGGTGCTTCACACCAATGTGTATAATAGGGTTGGAGGAGAATCGTTTAAGAAATTGCTGAGGGTGACTGTGTGCAATAAAGTCGAAACCGGAGGGCAAAACGGGAAGAGAACTGGGTGGGTGGGAAGCCACCATCAATTGCAGCTAGGGTCCGCCCACGGATTCTAACCAAGATTACCCCGCTCCGCCCTCCGCCCTCTGCCCCTCTGGGGTCTGGGGTATAAGGAAATAGCTTTTTGAAAATGCGGGGTAGATTTTCTGCCTACTAAGAAACTACTTCATTTCATCAAGGAATTGTCAGGTATAGTTTGTTTGCGGGCGCAGCATTAAAAAAAATGCAAACAGGGAATGGTGCGAAAGTGCAACCATCGTTTTCGTCTCCAGAGTGCCATCGATTTTGAAGTGCTGCCCATTTTTAATTTGAGCGAGCCGTTCGATGATCGGTTTGTTGAGCGCCCCGGCCGATGAACAAAAAAGCACATGGACTATAATGACACAACGAAGATCGGTGGCACGCAGCAGGCTACGAAAGTCTTTTCTCAAAGATCAGGAACTCTCACATGGGGTTTCTCATAATTTGCTGTCACCATGATTTTCGCTATTCAATACGTTGTAACGCCTGCACTGATGACATTGATAATGATACCCGTGGTATGCGATGTGAGGGACGGGCTCCGTCCTACCAGAGGTCTTAGATACGAAGAGGGCGGCAAAAAGTTGAAAGGAGACAAGCAAGGCTCCTTATATAGCTGGGAATCAATCCTGGAAAGCAATCCAAATTTAGGCAGTCACGCAACAGCAGCCAAGGGATTCTGTTCATAGGACATTGTCCGTCCTAGTGAAGTGACCAGACGTCCACACAAAGCTGCCTGCGCGGCTATATTTGCTACCTCTCGGCGATCCAGCCCCGCGAGTGTTATCTTTTTGCCAAAAGAGTGCTTTTGCGAAAAAAAGAAAATTAAAATTAAAATG
Organism: Diaporthe sp. DP-2020a; assembly: GCA_018137895.1. Taxonomy (NCBI): domain Eukaryota; kingdom Fungi; phylum Ascomycota; class Sordariomycetes; order Diaporthales; family Diaporthaceae; genus Diaporthe; species Diaporthe sp. DP-2020a. The sequence continues at coordinate 19,791 of JACVEP010000047.1, forward strand.
AGGGTAGTGAACAAGTAAGCACAGAAGCAAAAGGTATGTTCAATCTCAATCATATAATATCAATAATATGGTAGCCCTGTGTGGGTTCGTGTTGACAGGCTCCCTCCCCCCCACCCCTCTGTTGTCTAGCCAGGAAGGCATAACGAGATGCTTCCGGGCTAGAGAACAAAAACACATCTGATCACTCGAGGTTTGGTAATCTGACTTGAGACCTTGTAACGGGTGCATGATAAGCATCGTCATCATCTGATTCTGATGATGATGATGGATCGTCATATTGAAATGTTGCCATAGGCACAGATGTTTTGAACCAGTCTCGAAGGTGATCAGAGTCGGGGTCATCGTCGTTGTCATCCATATCGTCTAGGGAAATCGGGTCCAGGCAAAGAGCGTAGTTCGGGTCTAGGTCTTGCGGCTCACCGTCTAGTTCAGAATCGTGATGTATCCAAAGCAGTGAAGGTTCAGGTTCCCAGATACCATTGTGGTTGATGAACTGTTTATATAGTCGAGGCTCTTTTTGTGGACACCCAGGCCGGATACAGTAGTATCTTTGTCTTTGAAGTCACAAAACGTATTTCTGTTGCATTAACTATCTCAACCTTTTGTCGCAACCAGTGGCGGGGCCCATAGCCCTACAGGTACCCACCGAATCCTCGATATCACACATATGATTTGTTGGAGATTTGGAAGTCGAAAACGAGTGACAGATAAGAAAAGTAAATGCAAAATGTCAATGAGCATAGAAAAGTCCGTCTTGTCCTTCTTATCCCCCAGTACATTTAAAACATAAGTCTGTTCTATCATATTCCTAGCCCATGTAGGTCGTACCGCAATCTACTGCAGCACATGAAAGCGTCCGGTCTTTATCCAACAAGCCGCCAGGCGGGGCTTGGGACCCATACTACTTCTCTCCGCCGAGCGTCTGGTTCGTCGGATTATTCGCCTCCTTGTTCTCCCTCTCGTTCTTGAGGGCCGGGAAAGACTGTATCGTAGATTGTAAACACGAGAACTGAAGTGCCGAGCACCGCAAGAACCACGAATGGAGCGAGGTCCAAGCCAAATAGAATCCGGATCCTGTAAGTCGCGCCGTCGACGTTGTCGGCGGCGTTCAGCAGGCGCAGGCTGCTGGCTTTCAGCGCGATCTCGACGGGGCCCCAAACAACGCCGACTAACAATTGTGATGCAATGACCGTTATGTAATCCCATTCGATGAACATAGTTACTATGTATATTAAAAAGGCCACCGCAGAGACGCCTAGCGACGCCCAGGCCGCCGTGGAAATGAAGCCGACTCCGGCCCACAAGCCGCTATAGATGTCGACGCCGGCGACGAAGCCGAATAAAGCCATATCAAGCAGCAGCAGCAGCAAATGACCGCGGCTTTGGACCGGACGCAAGAGCCAGCAGTGGGCTTGATGGATCCAGTCGCCCGGCTCCAAGTCGAGCGAGTCGGGCGTTGTTGTCTTTTTAACGTCGGTGCTCTTAGCGACCCCGTCGGTGGCGATGACAGGTTTGGCGGCCATCTTGATGTTTGTTGGGACGAGACTGCTACGACTCTCGTCACTTTTAGCGTCCACTTGTAGCGCAGCGGCGGAGCGGCACACGTCGCCTGAGCTGTTAGCGTCAGAAGGTATGATCCCGACAGGATTGACAGGGGCTTTCGAAGATATAGCGAAAATGTCAAAAGTCAAAGACCAACAAATAGCGGTTTTATGTGAAAGTGGCTAAGAACCAGAAGACAATTGGGAAACAGAGAGGTGGGATGGCAGTGTGAAGTCCGGCGGGATTTCGCGCGCTTTTATGCACGCAAGCCTGGTCCCCAGCCACCAATGAGAAAGCCAGGCCCCTCAATCACTTTTGCAAACGTCTTCTGTTCACCAAGAACCTTTCTGCCCAGAACGTCTCAACCGGATGCTTTGTTTCTCTCCCAAGGTTTACATACTGTATATAGGCTTCAGCTTTATTAATGGACAGCCAACGCTATGAATATTTTGTTTGCGTGTATGCTGAATGACAGCAAGTTCGGCCCACCACTCCAACAACGAGGAGCTCCTCCGCGAGATGTGCATCAACCACTGGGCAGGCAATAAGCTCGGCATAGGGGATGACTGCTTCATTTCCTTGGATGCTGCTTCTCTGGAACACATGCTTACGTTCATCTACCTCGCGTACTCGATGATGGCTTTGCTGTACGAGACAGTCCCAAACTTTGAAGATACGTGGATCGAGTGTCTGGGCGACCTCGGCCGCTACCGGATGGCAATCGAGGATGAGGACATACGCGACAGGGAAAAATGGACGGAGGTTTCAAGGTACTGGTATTCCAAGGCCAGCGACAAGGCCCCCACTACGGGAAGGCTTCACCATCACCTGGCAATCCTTGCCCGGCCTAATGCCGTCAAACAGCTATTTTATTATACCAAGAGTTTGTGTGTTGCGATACCATTCAAATCCGCGAGAGACAGCATCCTCACACTATTCGATCCAATCATCAACGGAACCCAGACTCGGCTTCAAGCTATCGACTTGAACTTTGTGAAGGCGCATGGCATTCTTTCATCACAAGCAACACAGACGAGAACGACAAAGCGCCCCTAAAGAGCCTCAACGAACTCACGCTCGAATATAAAAAGGCCAAGAGCCAGTTCCTCTCACAATTGGACAATCACATTGCGCGAACAACAAGGAGCTGGATGCAGCCTGGCGCTTTGATTGCAGTTTCAAATTGCAATGCCCAGCTGGAGTATGGTAAAACGGAGGCAAACACTCATGGCAATGCCAACGTTCTAATGACGGCTATTTTACCGGAATCGGACAGAGATACTTTTATGGAAAATTTAATAGAAGACAAGCTAATTTCACCTAAGGTTTTCAACGAGGCCTCTGAGCTTGCCAAGGAGTGTGATGTCATTATCTCATGCCGTTACGGCGACCCTAATGTTCTGCCTTATCTTAATGTCCGCCTGTCTTTTATGAAGTTCATCACTGGTAATGAGGCTGTTATTGAATACACTCAGGAGTGGTTCCCTTGGGCGCTGGTGGCGTTTATGCCTAACATATTGTCAATCAGCTTTCAGAACCATCAACGAATTGAGTCTGAAAGATTTCCCTGGCTAAGAGACAGACCCTTGCCGGAGGACTGGTCTCTCCGAGGCCTTCTCTGGACTGACAAGCTATTCCCATCTGACTGGTTCACCAGTGACAAGGTTGATGATGACGAGAGGGCTTTTGAGATTGCTTCCATGACCGAGCGGAGGAAAGAGCGGGTCCTTTGGCTGGGCTATTGCCTCGCCCTCCCCGGCAAGTGGCTGACTTATGACAAGCAAAGCAAGCAATTCAGTGTAACACCTGAGTTCCAGAAAGAATACCCTGTGTATGATGAAAGTGAGGATGCTACCTTGAGTGGGAAGGGACGTTTTGTGTTAAATCCATCTACCGCTGGCAGTATAACTATGGATTACCTGGGAACCGAGAGCTTGATGACCGGGAAGGATGGTGGCGATACGTCAACTATGGACGATGATGTCTCCATGATCTCAGAGAAAGCAAATTCTTGAGGTCGTACGTTTGAAATAATTGTCACCACCATCGTAGCACATTTGAAAGTCCATGGATGAATGCTGGCTATTGTTATCAGGGTAAACTTTTTCGGGCTCAATATAGTACACAGTAAGTCCTCGGGTCACGCGCCCCTGAATTTCGCCCAGCAAAATCTAGTCCCCCTCATGTGCCGGAACTCTTTTGCCCTTCCTTCCCCTCCTCTGGCTACTTCCCTCATGTTTTCCTTCATTTCGTCTTCCTCTGAAAAATCCCAATCCCTCTTCAACAGCGGTTGGGTGCCTGGAAGTCATTTAACAGAGATGGACTGTCAATATCCATCTGACGGCGGACATGTGTGCACGGACCATGATGGAAGTACCGGAACGAGATATTTTACAAAGGGTTGTTTTGCAAGATAGTGTTTATACTTGGAATATTGCCTGGTGCCTAAAAAACGACACTAAGATTCATTACTAATACGAAAGGCCTCCCGCCAGCTTTACTGTTAAAAAACTCAAGTCAAATGCCTTCAATTTCACAACATCCTTTCTGATGTCCATCGTGCCCATACATTAGGCAGCCGGTGCCCTCTCTCCCAGTCTTATGGCAATGACACCTCCCATTTTTGATAAAAGGGCACGTCTGCAGCTCCAAACGGCTCGGGGCGGTGCAACTNTCGGGGCGGTGCAACTGGAAGCTCGTCACAGCTGGACGGGAAAGCCGCATCCGGGATCCACGCCGCAATCTTCTGTTGCAGAAGGCAGAAGGGGGTCTTTATGACGTGCTCAAGGGGGAAGGATTGATCCAGCGTCTCAGCGGCTTCGCGTCTTACGANGCTTCGCGTCTTACGAGAAAAACGGTTAAATGTGGCGGTCCCAGCGATACTAAAAACATATATGAAAACAAAAACGGTCTGCAATAATGGCCATCGCCATTGGGGCAGCTTTGGTGCCAGCCATGAATGCGGCTTGCCACGGTAAGTTTACGGTGGATTCACCGTAGAACAGGATCTCTTCCGTTGCTTGTGTTTGGATGGCATGGGCCAGCAGCGCCGACGGGGGAGATCGCGGTGGTGTGGGGAGCAGTTCAAATTTTGCATCCGCATAGGCGCCGTTTTGTCGGACCGCCTCGGACCGCGTTTCTTGGGCGTCCTCCATATTTCCTTCCGGGGTCTCTTCTACCTCGTCGGTATCGCTGTCACGGTCCGCCGCAGACCGACCGTTTTCTGGGGTCTCTTCCGGGGAGTTGTCTTCAAGCAGATCTTTTCCTTCCGGGTCCAATGTTTCGTCATTTTCAGGGAGGGCATGTTCTTGTGTCCACTCCGCGAGACGCTCGATGTTTGTGGCGAGGAGTTCATCTTTGAAACCTTCCCATTCACCATCAAACACTTTGTGTTCATTAAAGATCACATCTCTAGTGTTGATGATCTTTCCGGTAGAGGGAATCCATATCCGGTAGATGTTTGAGGAACGGTAGCCAACGAGGTATCCGATCCATGCTTGTGGTTCTAGCCGTTGGTGCCGTCTTTTCTTCAGTTGAGCGTCAGATGTCATGGCGTATGCTTTGCAGCCGAAGACACGCAAGTGAGTTTGATCTGGTTTTAGGTCACAGACCTGACCCTTACAAGCGGACCGCCCTTTGGAGATACCCAACCTAGAGGGTTGGGGTCTGATCACATGAGCGGCTAGCTTTGATAAAACTCCGCAATCTGTCCTGAATTCTGTATTGTAGCTCTTCGAGCTACGCCTTGTCAACAGAGCCTGTGCCTGCTGAGGATAGAGCCTGTATGTAGCTGATAGACTGCCAACTGCATGCTCAACGTCCACCCGCCTGAACCTGCCGTCTGCTACCGTGACAGTGTTAAAGATTATTAATAATTTGTTAATAATTCTTAACATTTTAAAACATCTATAACTAACTATTTAAAGATTTATATTTAAATTATTATATATTATATAAGTATAAAGTATTTTTAATATATAAAATCTATATCAATACATTAAATATTAAAGTTTTGCTATTCTTGGAATTTAATTATATTTAATTTAAGGTATTTAAAAATAGGGCTTTAATATGTGAAATGGTGCGGCAGATCGGGTGTGCGGCAGATCAGGTGAGGGCACGTTACTTTAGACTGATGTATTTCCTTTCTATAAAAGATTTTCTGCGAGCATGCCTGAGGAAGCGTCTGGCACGGGCGTCAGATATCCGCGACGTGTTCGATTGGCCATTTTGCTTTTCTACAACATCAAAATTCGCGGCTGGCGTAAGCATACATCGACCGCGAAAGCCAGCCCAAGTAGTTCAACCCTCTCAGTTTTCTCCCGCAAAAACTCCATCGTTGCGGGCCATCTGCCCAGTGTCGGGCTTTCCATCATCTCAGCGTCTGGCATCGCTCCTTGGCCGTCAGCAGCCCCTATCCGTTGGAGCCTTCTCAGCATTTCATTCTTCAACATAGCGCCCTTGGCCTTTTTCTGACTAGGTAGTTGGTGAAAGAAATGATCGCCTGCCTCAGAACAGAAGAAATCAACCATGTCACAGGTGATCTGTTCCTT